>CM039679.1:174767922-175367922 GCA_022537955.1 Schmidtea mediterranea | reverse complement strand
AGTTCACTATTCCGGTTAATGCTTCTTGAGAGATAGACCACTTTATTAATATTTTATTCAGAAAGAGAAAATAGTAATAAATGTACAAAGGATATTTGGTAAGGTTTCTTGAAAATTATTTATTTAGTTAATTTTCCTTTTATTTTATATTAATAGTTAAACATACATCTATTTGAATATCATAAACATACACAAATTTTAAATTGTTAGAAATGAATAACCTATTGGAAAACCGAATAAGATAAACCATAAGGAATTGGCAACGTCGATAACGATCTTCTCGAATGGGTCTTTATGGCATGAGCACGCGTAATCCCGTAGCTTTAAAGTGTCGTGCCCCCTAATTTCCAAATACATTGCCAGACCGGTCAGTAATACACGTTCAACGTCGAGTTCTGTGAGTTCTAGCGCCTTTGAAATTGAGCTAACCCAGTCTTCTTAAATGACTAGAAATGTTGCAATATTGTAAACTACCAGATCACCGCCCCAATTTAAAATGTCAAGGGAAAAATACTGAGTAACAATTACTAATTTCATCAATTTCCAATTCAGGTCAGACGGGAGCTATGGTAGAACTCCCTGCTCATGTCGTGGAACAATGGAGGCAGGCATGGAATCGGGTGTATCGAGAACGATGCCCTGACGTGTCTGAAGACGACCAGCAAGAAGATATATCGCCAGAGGAGTTTATGCGGCGGTTCCGGGAACGGTCCGATGAACCAAACCCATCCCAGGACATCCTAACTCAGACCCAAGAGCTCCTGGAGGGCCTCCTACAACACCAGCACCAAGTCGAGGCAGCAGTAGCACGAGCCACGGAATACCTGGCCAACGTCAAAGATGACCTGGCGGCAGGACGCCTGGCGAGTAGTTACCCACCTTCACCGAGACCCATTCGGAATCTCAAGAGACCCGTGTTCGTGATCCCTGGTTATTCCCCAGAAGAAGGGATCAAACGATTCCTAGCGGACGAGTGATCACCGCAACAATGTCAATTAATGATTTAAACATTTTGTTATAGTATTAGTATTATCGATCTAAAGATTCTTTCTCTTCTTTTATTATTATGGTTTTCATTTCATAAATATGTTTAAGTTTAAATACACTTATCATTATAACAGTCAGCATAAAATTCAACCCTTATTATTCTAGAAATGGACCCCGTGAAGTTGCTCCAAAATGAATTAACCCAGGCGAGACAGGCCAATAAGAAATTCCGCGACCAACTCGTTCAACTAGTCAGGGAAACACAGCAAATTAAAGCGACATGGGTAGAGCCCACGAGAGTCAAACGACTGTACCAAAAACTAACCGCGGCCCAGAAGGGATGGGCAGAAGAAAAACAGTTATTTCAAGGCCTAAAAACTCAAATCAGGGGGCTAGAGGTAGAGTTATCCGCCTGTCAGGAGGGAGCAGCGGTGACCTACCCTTTGGTCTTTGCCCCTGCTCAATTGGCCTATCGCGAAGCGAACCCTACTTCATCTACAGCCGTAACTACTCCAATTACTCCGTCAACAGCCAGTCGTCGACCTGGACGTAAGGAGCGGGCTAAGCGCCGAGCCGCTCGATCTTCCAATCAGTCGGAAATCTTATAACTCATGAGTTTAATAGATAAATAAAGCATCATTTACGTATATTATAGTTCCTGTACATCTCTTATCGTATTGTTTGGAAATAACATTGTAGAAGGGTTTAAATAAAAAGCACCACCCATTGTCGTTCCCAAATTAATCTCAGTAAAATAGTCAGATAGACGATAGAAATTTAAACGCAAGGGGACCAACTGATTAAAAGCGAGCATAGGTCTTCTATCGACAGCTCGTGAACCCGAGGGTTGTCCGAGCAATTACAGTACTAGCGATAATACTCAATTTTTGCGGACAATCCACCACTTGAACACATTACCAACATTGCCTAGCAACGGGTGCCAAGTGGCGGCTAGAATCATTTTGTATGGCGTTACTGGGGCAACCACAGGCTAATTCAAACAAATTACGAAACCATGTAACCCACCAATAATATTGCACCAGTTGAGAGTGATCGTGTTCAGGCAAAACACTTATCCGTGTTAATTGCCTGAATGCACGGCTCTCAACCAGTTATACAACTAGTTATACAGTTCTGTAATGAAATTTTTTCTCCGAAAAATAAGACTGAAAATTTGTGAAAACACATCGGTATTTATACCTATAATTTGGCCTTAACCTTGCGTGTTAGTTTTACTGCGATTAAACAAAATTCGACTTTGAAATTATTTATGTTATCTACATTAAATTTTTATTTATTTCTTAATTTAAATTGGTAATTTATTTTTAACATTTTTAATTAAATTTATTCATCCAAAATATTTTATTTTTATTCATTTAATTCATTTATTTTTTAATTTTATATAAATGGTCATTTTACGGTCGAATTTTCTTGTTATTATGTTATTTTTTATGTAAATTTCGTGCGGTTCTTGATGCATTTTGTATTTATTTTATTTTAATTTTTATGTTTTTGATTTTATATTTATTTATATTCTCTCAGATTTTAAAGTGTTTAGTTGATGTTGTATATTGTATTTTAAGTTATCTTGGTGCTGGGTTTTCGTGCTGTATTACTGATGCATTTAAACAATTCTCAAGGCTATTTGTGTGCTGGCCCAACATGATATACTATGGGCTCCTTTAGTTGGTTTTGTTTCGATTTTATTTAAATTATTTTTGGCAACATCTTTCCTACATTGTTCTTAGTGTAATTAATTCTGATCTACTTAATAAAACTGATGTTTAATCTAAACATATTTACAAATTTATTTCAAACTTTTGGGCATTTCCACATTGAGCAAGGGTAAGAAAAACATGATGAAAACGTTTCTATTTTATAAATTCAATTATTTTATGTTTTCAGGAAGTTTAGATGGTGTCTATGAATCCATCAACTATTGGGTCGATGCGGTGGTGGTATCATTGATGAAACCAATATGTTCCCGTTCATTTTTCTCGTTTAGGATTAATATGATTGGGACAATAATATAATTTATAGCATAGTGTTTGATGATTTTAGCAATATCATGACTTAATATGAAACAATTTTGTAATTATTTGAGAATGACCATGAGTTTATTATGAAAATGATAATGATGTTAAAAACAGGGCTAGTATTTACAGGTTGAACACACTAAATAAATATTTTTTGCAATAAATATAAATAATTTATCAGGAAAAGGTGAGAATATTGATAACATGATGTCGTGACTGCAATCTTGATTACTATCCATAAAAAAAATAATAAAAGTAATAAATGACACTAAGAGTGATGAAAACATAATGGAAAATAATATCTACAATATGAATAATAATAGCTATTGGTGGGTTACTGGGTACAATTGTTTGTTTAAATCTTTCTATGGTTGCCCAGGTAACGCCATATAAATATTTCTTGCTACCACTCGACACCCGTTGCTAAGCAACGTTGGAACTGTGTTCGAGTGGGTGGATCATCCGCAAAAAGTGAGCGTTATTACTAATGCTGTAATTGCTCGGACGACCCCTGGGTCCAACGAGCTGTCGTTAGAAGACGTGTGCTCGATTTTAGATTATCGGTCCCCGTATGTCGTGAACTTTAATGTTGGAGTTTATCCTGGGAAAAAAGGAATTCTACAATGATTTTTAGACTCAAAACATTTAGAAAAATCTCTGAAGATACCATTTTCAATATCGGAAATATGTAATTATAAAACAAACATGTATGATTTACAAGCTAAAATACATTCTAAAAGTTAATAAGGCCTTGTTCAACAATCGAGCGGCTCGGCGTTTTGCCCGCTCCTTTCGTCCCGGTCGATAATTATTCGGCGTTGTTGTTATTGGGGTTGCTGTAGGGGTTGCCATCGCCTCGCAGTAGGCTAGTTGAGCGGGAGCGAAGACAAGGGGGTAAATGACAGCTGCCCCTTCTTGACAGGCGGACAGGGCAACTTCCAACCCCGTATCTGTGTTCGGAGGCTCTGATTCATCTGTTTTTCGTCCGCCCATCCCTTCTGGGATGCGGTGAGCCGTTGATGTATGGATTTGATCTTCTTTGGGTCCACCCAGGTGGCTTTTGTTTGCTGGATCTCACGGGTTAACTGAATGATCTGGTCATAGAGAGTTTTATTGGTTTGTTGGGCACGGGTCAGTTCTGTTCGTAGTATTTGGAGAGGTTCCATTTCTGTGAACAATGAACATTAAAACTTTTATTAACTAATTTATAATTCTCAAGCATACGGTTAATTTAAAACATAAATTACAAAAATTATACTAAGGAATCATCCAAATGAAAATTGACAACAAATCTCACATGACAATTATATATTTTATAAAATTGGTTATCATAAAATCAGGAGATTGGTGTTCCATAAAGTAACGAAGTCAAGACTCCTCAAAAAACTCGCTTATCCCTTCCTCCGGGGAGTAGTCTGGAATTATGAATGTGGGCCGTTTTGTATTACGGGCCCGTCTTGGGCTGGGCGGATAGACATCCACGATTCGCCCGGCAGCGAGGTCGTCCTCCACGTTGGCCAAGTAATTACTGGCCTAGTCTACGAAGGAGTTGACTCGGCGCTGGTGGTCCTTGAGGCGAGCCAGAAGCGCTCGAGCCCGATCATGGATTTCTTGGGCCGGGCTGGGGCCACTTGGTTGGTTATTCTGCTGGAATTGTCTCATGGTATCCTGTACCAAGAGCATGTCGTCCTGCCGGTTTCCTCCGGGTTGGGGTATGTCGGGGTATTTTTCTCGAGCGAAGCGTCGCCATGCTTGCCTCCACTGGTCCGCGACGTGTGTGGGGACCCGAACGAGGGATCCTGGTTTTTCTAGTTCAGATCAGTTTATAAATGGAGTCCCATCCTGAACCTCCTATCAATTTAATTAAAATTTTGATTATTCAACCTAGCAATTAAAATTATTAATTTTCCAAATTGAAAGCACCTCTCTTTTTGCAACCTCTCAACCTCTAAAAATAAAAAAAAATGAATAATAAAAGAAAATTGTTAATAAGGAACGCATCTCGAAGATTCGAATGTAGATTTGTGCGAAGTTTTATTGTTTCAATATTTCATTAATAATGGCATTATTCAATTCTATTTGTAAATATTTATAAATCATTTTATAAAAATAATAATGACATACGTAGTTACCAAATCGACGTATCATGGATTATTTGATGTAATGTGTTGAAAATTCTTCCGTAACAGCATTCAAAATTCGAATCTCGTTTAATTGTAAGTTAAGCGCATATAATATTCATTTTTTAAGTTTTAAGTGTTCAACTACTTAGGAAAAAGGAAATTATCATTAAAATTTTAACGTTGATAGAACCTATCATAATTCACGGAAACCGTACTCCCTTGTAATTGTCGACATTAAACCTATATATTTCGGTTCGGGTTATTTTCCAGATCATAGTACGTTATCCATTTCAGAGTTAATTTTTATAATTATGTATTATCTAGGCGAGCTAAAATATTTCCCAGCTCACGTCATAATCCATCGTGATCTTCCTTAAAATTTCTCTTTGTTAATAAAAGAAAATTCCTAACATTGGGTCGAGATCAGGATCGCTGTTGTCCTCTTTAGAGTTTAATTATTTAAGGATTAGAGCCCTCAAAAGAAAATCAAAAAATTAATTTTCATCTTTATCCTTCCACAAATATAAAATTCCTACAGTAAGTATTAAAATTAAGAACGAAATTTGTTTTATTCCCTTTTTAAAAATTTACTAATTGAATAATTAAGAATTTCAAATACAAATCAGATTTAGAGTCGAAAAATATTTATTAAAAATCAGAGATAACAAGAAAAAGTCGGATTTTATATTACTAAACTCACCATGAGTTTGAAGATCCGGATTCCAAGTTACTTCTTCACTGACTGTTCTGGTTGTCGTACCATGGTTATTGTATTGCATTTTTTTTAAAAAGAAAAGATCTTAATCGTACTTATGAATTTAGCAGCTATTCCCGGAATGTATTATAGCAATTCGTAGGAGGGGTGCCTACTGCGGTGGAGTTTTCTTAATCGCTCGCGTGGATTCGTCATGTTCGGTGTGTATTACTAGGTGTATGGCTGGTGCTAACCACCTCTTGTGTGGTGTGTGGACATGTACTAACAACTATTCGTATCGATTGGTCGTGGGCGCAAATGTCACAAGAAAAGTACGCAACGGTTATTGTAGAATTGTAATATTCATTTTCATTTTTTATTGATTTAGTTTCTTATTCCTGGTGGGAGAACACTCGTCAGCAAACAACTTGGTTCTTGATAGGTAAGATCGTTAAATTTATGGAATAATTAATTGTTGATTCATTAGGGATTATTGTCTGATTGGGGCGGGATAGACTATTATTAGCGTGGCCTAAATTCTAATGGTTTGTTTATTGAAATTGGATTTTTTAAACTTTTATTGGATTTAGTTGGTGTGGAAAGATTCCTTGTGTCTCCTACCATGGAAAAGCCTCAAGTTTTTACTCCTTTATTTACTTTTCTAACTTTTGCTTTTAGGATCCAGAATTTATTTTCCAGGAATTTCGTAGAGCTTTCGCATTTCTCCATTTGTGTGGATTGTAATTGAATTATATTATGTCGGAATTTATTATTCTCCTTTGGATGTACTATTATTTGATTAATTCTTTCTTTTGATCGTCGGTTATGGTAGGTTAAACTTTATTAATTTTGGTTTGGGTTTGGATAATTTTATAGGAATTTTTATAAACTTAAATACTAATATGGTGGAATCGCGTCTTAAGAAAGTATTTATTCGTCTTTTTAACTAATGGGTTTCACCACTGAGGAGTACCTACTTGCCATGCTCAGGATGATTCTTGTTTCCTAGACTCGTGATATTCGTGATCAATTTATCTTAGATTGATTATGCTTAGGCGAATTTTTGGTTGAAGAATAGATAAGTAGCATTTGTATGGATTATATTTTAGTGATAGTTTTCTTTTATTGGGGGATTTTGTTTAACCATTATTAGGGATGGGTGAGTCTATAGTTCGAATCTTATTTACGTTACATTTAACTGTTGGTTAATTTCGAGTCCTCTATTTTATTCTTTTCATTTAGGACGTATCAACGATTTCTATTAAAACTTATATTTTAAGTTTGCAATAATCATTTCGTTATGTAAATTAGGTAAATTTAATTTGATTAATTATTAAAAACTCATGACAGTTATTCTATAATTATAATCTAGTTCAAGGTATTAGTTAGATTTAAATTTATAGTGACGGTTTCAGGTTCATTTTTCCGTTAGGATTTTCATTGAGGTTAACACATTTACTCTTCTGGGTTTTTTATGATTACCTCGTCGAGGTTAGCGCGAGATCTCAGTTAGCAATTCGTTACTGCATCTTTCTTAACTACGTCTGTACCTATTGAAGTTCTCGAATCTGATTTATTTAAATTCATGACCCGCTTAGATTATTAATTATTATGCGTTCAGGGTAATCGCTCAATAATTAGTTTAAATTCCCATCCATAGTTTAAATTTTGTAGTTATACTAACAGTTTAGTTTCATAGCAATTATTTCATTTTTATTTTATTTCCCCGTCACCTTTTCCCCTGGTTGACCTTAGGCGCATTATGTTCATATTATAATTAATGGCTGCCCACTAGACTACTCGATGTGGTGATTTTGAGCCATGAGTAAAGTAATTTAGGTCGAGTTTAAAGAAATTGAGAGAGGAGGAAATAACTAAAAGACCACTTCCTTATTCCTCATTTCTTCTATATGGGATAATATTGACGTTCCGATCCCTGCGTTCCGCACGCCGGGATCTTCACGGGCACAGATCATTGGCTATATTCCACGCACTTACACGAATCTGAATAACATTTCTGATTTTAATTACTTGTGATGTGTCTTGGCTGTGGGCCGGAAAAATTTCGACAAATTTTAAAACAAAAACATAAATTATATATTATGAATAATTTATTAAAATCAAAATGAAATTACCAACACGATCCAATCCATACAAAATTCATAAATAATTTACTCTCCCCACGCCGGCATCCAAGCAGAGCTCTATCGAGGTTGCGAGAATGTGACGTGGAGAGAGTTTCAATTAAAACTCTCACTTACGTAATAAAGTAGATTTTTAAAAACTGCTTAATGATTTTTAAAAAACGATTAAAAATTATGTGAAAATGAATCGGTATATATACCTATTTTTTGTCCCTAACCTTGCGTGTTCTTGTTGATTTAGTAAAACAAAATTTGACCTTGGAATTTTCTAGTGTATTCTAATCTCAATTTTTATTATTTTGCAATTTTATTTGATAATTTTTCTTTTGAAATTTTTATTGAATTATTTCTAATTCAAATTCTTTGATTTTAATTTCATTTTCATGAAATTTCACATTTTGTTAAATTATCAAATTTCGGTCAAATTTGTTAGGTTTTCGTGTTATGTTTATATTTATATCATGCGGATCTTGTTGCTTTTTGTTATTATTTTAATTTATTTTTATGTTTATTATTTTATATGTAATTGGCTTCTTTCTCATTTTTGATAGGGTTTAATTGGTGTTTTAATAGGTTTGAGTTTAAATCTGCATGTTATATTTGCATGTGTGTTACCGATTCATTTAAACATTTACAAGGTTGTTTGTGTTCTGGCCCAACACTATCAATGATGGTAATAACGCTAATATTATTGATAAATCAATTGTTATGACGATTTGACATCAATCATGACTCGTCAGATAGAAGATGAGTCAAGCTTCAGTTTGATGCGTCATATACCTTTATGTGACTCATGGTATGACTTACACACGAGTTCAAGGATATCATGTCAGGTGAAAAGCATGACTCAATGTTTTTGAATTTTTTTAAAAGTCAACAAAGAAAATCTTTTTTTCATTACTCACTTTTTAAAATTTTTTTTACTATAATTTCAAACAATGAACTAGAAATCATGAGCAGAGTTCAAAGAGCGATTATACTAACATTAGTCTTAAGCAAATATGTTTGCAGCTTTAAGTTGGTCCTCAAACAAAGATCGAACAATTTATCCAACCAGTAAATTCATTATTGCTTAAAGGACGAGGAAATATCTATTTAAAAAGTATCGAAGTTTTTGAAAATTGATGAGTTACGGGAATCCGTTATTTTACGAAACAAGCAAACTCGTATAGAAATAAAATTGACTAAAGAAACAGAATGTAAGGAAATCAAAAACAATATGATCCCACATCAGATCAGCATGATTATGAAATAAAATGTCTCCCGACAGATTGATAAAGGACCTGTAATATATTCAGGTCCTATTGAAATATAAATGTCCAATGACAAATGGAGCAAACAATCAATATCTTATCGCTACCAAACTAGCGAAATATTTTGACGCCTGATCACGCTGTTAAAGATACCGAATGGGTGCAAGATGCGGAGGAGAAATTTCAATTGTGAATAAAATATGAAGGCAAAGAAGCTGATGATTTGTCTACAAAAAGACACCATACGAACTACCATTTATCTTACAGTATCAAGGAAGACGTTGACCTAGAAATACTAATAAAAATGAGTGATCAAACAGCAAACGTCTTCTACAGAATTCTGATGATTAAATCTAATGAAAAGATTTCCAACCTTTCAACGTTTTGTTTAATTTAAATGGTTATTATGATTTGTAGTTATGTTTTTTTCTGTATTATTAAATTTATTGTGACAATATTAATTATGTAGAACTAATTTGAATAAAACACACTATGTGCACATTAATTTATTTGTATTTATATAAATATAAGTATAAAACGATGATTACTTGGTAGCAGCACAAATTAATATATCAGTTAAGTGAATAACAAAATAAGCCCTTGCTGCGAAGTAATAATCGAAACTTTTTTTCAAAAATATAATTATTATTTCGCAGCAAAGGCTTATTTTGTTATTCATTTATCTGATATTTATATAAATATTATTGCAATTTTCTTCATTAACATGAGTCTTGTTTTAAACTTCTATTTACTGAAGATAAATCGTAAAGATATTGTAAATCACGTCAAAAGATTTTAATGTAACTGCTTATTTTATTTAGAATAGTGGATAATTGACCATTTCCACTACGTCAACAAGAACTTATTTGTAATATGTGCAAATATTATTCGATCAAGTTGCTTAACATTTTACATATAGTAATATTTACGAAAGTGATCTTTTTATTGAGTTATCGTTATTAAAAAACTATATTGTAAAGAAAAGGGTAAATCTTGTGCACCAGCAAAATGACTGCAGGAAACAAATGGTTAGAATAATTACATCATTTTGAAAAAAACTATATTAAGTGTTAAAACAATTAAATGTTAAGACTATGAAACACATATTATATGTGAAATATAATTTAACGAATTCAGCAGTTCGAGGGCCACACTTTGAAAAACCCTGCCTTTTTTTAAACAAGACCACTATGATAGGTGTACCACGTCACCAATGTTAAAATCTGGTAATCTTAATAAAGATCAAAAACTTATTTTTCTACAAAAAACATTTTTTTGCATTAACTTTTTCAAGTGTTTTAATTATATTAAAAAAAAGAATTAAGTACTAAATTCTGGCACTGAAATAAAGCGAGGCAAATCGACTACTTGAAGGTAAACCATGGGATTGTAACATTGAATTTATGTAAGTTTATAAATTCAATATGAAAAGTTGTTTTAATATTGAGTACAAATGGCAGAATTTTTACTTGAATAAATAAATACTTTAATTGTTTTTAATTATTATTAAAGATCCTAGTTGGTGGGTTAATTTACTTAGCGTAATTTTTTAAAAAATTACATTTAAATAATTTTGGGGTTATTTGATTCCAAAGCACAGACTGAAAGTTAAATCATCTTTACTATGCAAACCATTGAAGATTGGATAGTTCACTTAGAGTTATGTTTAAAATAGTAAAAACCACTTGATTTAGAAATGAAACATAAAATTCAAATGAACAACAACCATATTATATAGAAAGTCTTATTCAAAATGAAGGCAAAGGAAACAACTTAAGTAACAAGAGAAAGGAGTATCAGAGAATATGTTTTCAACCAAAAAAGCCATTAAACAAGTCAAACAATTGAGAAAGTGTTAAATAACAAGAAACAGACCTGAAAACAGCTTTAAGACGAAATCTTTGAATTTAAAGAAAAAATTTAATAGAGCTCACAGTGACGAGAGTTAGCAAGATTTATTGAACCACTATAATAAGATAAAGAATAATATATTGCAAGAAAGGATACATTTTAAAGAAGAACCCAACAACATAGCCCAAAGTCTAGCTGGAGGACTTTGAATACAACTTCAGTAGGCACTCCAATGTATTTAAACAATTATAAGGGTACAAGTGTTTAAACGAACATTAGAAAATGGGATGCCTATTTAATTATAAAATATAAAACTTACAAAATCCTGGAAATTATTAACGTTAAATAAAAGTATCTAAACTTTTTTGAAAGTTGATAGAAATTAAAATCATTATTAAATGATAAAATAAATTAATTTTAAAATGATTAATTAAAACTTTTCATTTTTTAAACTTTCTTTTCACAAGTGTTTTATTATTAGATTATTTTTTATATTAGTATGAGCTTAAATTTAATTCATATACTAGACACGAAAATTTCATAGACTTAAAGAACAAAAATAATTTATAAATATTTCAGCTGAAAGTGTTGCTTTTATTATTTTGTTTAAATTCAACAAATTTAAATTTATTACAATTTTATTCAAAATTTATTTCTGCATATAAATTCATTTGCCACAATCAATCAAATGTTAAATTAAACAACGGAAACATTCAAATTAAAAAAAATAAATTAATAATAACCATGTTGAAAATTATTTATTTTTTAAACTAAATCAGTAATTGAAAAATTCCAGCCCTCCGTCGTTTATAAAGTTTCCTATAAAGCATTTATCAATTTTAGAGTCGAAATTACATTTTTGTTTAAAACGTTAATATGTAAATTAGTGATAAACACCTGATTAACATTTTTTGTCGAGCAAGACTTCTTCTAGGAATCGCATCACATATTCCATTCTAAGTTTCAGAACGCTATCCAAATTTAATGCAGCGACACATGGCCTTACTTTTTTCAAACTAATTAACTGATTTTTATAAGTAAACATTTTTGATGTTGATACTTGGCCAGTTTGTTGCAGCAGGTAATCCCGCATTTGGTCCAGAGATGTCTAAAGTTTTTTTCAACGAAATCAAGTAATTAATTTCTGACTCCTTGATGTCCTTATTAAAACAAATCGAACAACCCAACACCATAATCTTTATTTAGAATCATTACTTTATCCTCACAATTTCAAAAATAACTTTCAAGATAAAACTGCTTTCAATATCACTGTTAATTTGCACTATTTTCCAATATATCTTTATTCTTTTGTAACGGGATAGATCTTCCGATGGGAGATCTCTCTTTTGGTTAGATAAGAGTAATCTATGGTTTCACTAAAAATTTAATCTGTACTTGTTCTAACCTTTTAAAACTCCTTGATTTATCTTCGACAAAACTGGTAATTTGACTAAGTTTCTTTATTTGAAATTTTTATGATATTTTTATTAATTTTTTGGTTTTTAAGTATTATTTTGAATTTGATGTTTAATTATTTATACCTGATTTTTGAGACTTTACTTTTATTTTGTAGCTGTTTTGTCAAATCCCAACAGATATATTAATTGTTTCTAATAACGTATTATAAAACATTCAGTATTGGTAATTTATTTCAACTGAATTTTATGAATATGATAACATATTCGAAGATTACTAAAACGTAAAAATATAATTTAACATGCAGTAATGTTTTCAGTCGCTTTACACGCAATATTTCAGTCAATGCAAAATCTGTGAATAAAATGTCTAAAGCACTTAATAACTTATTTAAAGTTGGACATCAGGACAATTTCTAAACCGATTTAGGTAATATTATTATTATATTTTCTACAAAATTTGACTATGAATCATATTTATTTAAGGTATTCACGAATTTTCGACACAGCCTTTTTCAAGTAATTTCTTGAATACCTTAAATAACTTTGATTCATAGTCAAATTTCATAGAAAATATTATGTCACTTATAAAGAAATCTGAGGTGAAAAACAAAAAAATCCTTATAATAATATTATTATTATTTTTAGGCAAGGAGTTTTACAATAGTAACGTTAAGCAAATTCTGGATTATCTCAAAATAAATTATTACTCAGTACATACCCAATACAAAGCTGTCCAGATAGATAGATTGAAGAAATATTTTATATCAAACGTAATAAATTTATGGCTTATGGCATTAAAGATTATGACAAAGTAGCAATTTGAATGAAATTTTCAATGGAACTTCTTGTTTTTCAGTATCTAAAAAAGATTGTTGCACAAAAACAACAGTAAATATTTAGCAATCTACATTCATTTTCAACACAAACATTTTTTTTGTAAAGTTTTATATCAATAGTATTTCAATTCTTTCTGGAGCTTTAATTATGTCAAGCAGGTATTTTCTGATTTTTTATTATCTGCTATTAAACGAATATATTGTTTGAATGTTTTTTCAATCAAATGTGTTTTAGTTTACGTGCCTGCTACCGCTGAAGCCAGGTGTTGTATAAGTGCAGTATGGTAACGAAATTGAACGAGATCTCAAAAAGCATAAAATAAATCTTTTCTAACAAACTTTAACTGACATAAACCTGAATATGTTGTGAAATTCCTTTTTCACACCTAGAAGTCATCTTAGACTAAATAGGTTTAGGCATATTATAAAAGTTTTCTAATTAGCATAATGTATATTCTGAAATCATTCAAAGTTATAATTTGAAAAATTAAATTTTCTTACTGAATAAGTCGTTTATATATTTTTAGAGGCGTCTATTTTGGAATATATGGTACATTAAGACTTTGGAAATAAAAATTTTTTAATTATGCAAATTAGATACTCGGAATTCTGGGAGTCTTTACAAACAACTCTTATCTGATTTAAAATTGACAACTTTATTAGAAAGTTTGGTTTTGAATAAAAATAATTGTCTAATCAAACTGTAAAAAAAATTGACAGATAAATACCTAAATCTCTTAAATATAGAGTTTACAAAATATTATCAGATTTAAACAAAACTTTTTGGACTTTCTAAAATACCTGGAACTTACTGTAACTTTGACGCGTCTAATTAATTCTTTTACTCTCAAATTAGTAAGGAGTCTCAAATTTGTTAAACGTTAATTATTTCAATTATTTATTTTTAATATTTTTGCTATATTTTTTATAAAGTTATATTTAATTAATTTATAATGTTTGTAAATTTTTTATTTATTATTAAAAGCACAGTTGTGTTAAAATACAGTGTAAAATTATGGTTCGAGTTTATTTTATAAAATTTATTATGGTTAAGTGTTGTGATATTCGATATAATTTCTAATTGCAGACTAGTTCCAAATTTACTTGACTCTCATTAGCACCATACTAGGATAGGAGCCCTGTTGGAAACAATTACTCATTCTAAAATAAGGGTAATATATTTGATTACTAATTTTTATCATAATTATTAAATTTATCATAGTGCTTTAGAATTTATAAATCCTAATTAATGTCAATTTATATGTCATAAAATGTGATAAAAATTTATAAATAAAAAGAAATTGTTTGCCAATAATTCTTATAAAATATATTTTAATTCGAAAAATTTTCAATTAATAAACAAGAAAAATACTTCGGAAATGTGATTAAATATTTTTTTCTATAATCTTTTCGCAGACTTTTTATCAAACTTATTCTGCTTCGGAACCGGTTAAAGTTTTGTACGTTTTTACTATATATTGTCTGTCTGTTTTTTATCACTTTGTTTGCTAAACTTTATAAATATTATTTCATAGAATATCAAAGATCAATCAAGGACGGATCCAGGATTTTTTTTGTGGGGAGGGGTATGCCAGTTTTGTTTCCAAATAACTTTTTTACAAGAATCCAACAAATGAGAGAGCCAGAACGTGAGCGAAAAACCGAAAAAGCTAATATTTTCATATTGGTTTAGGCAGTTAAACTAATTCTAAAATCTTCCCATAATTGTTTTACATTATATATATTTTATTGCACAGAAAAATACTAGTTTATAGTTGCAATAAACATGAAACCACCTCTAAGTCTAAAATAACGCAAAAAACACTTGTTACGGGATTAAATCGAACCCAGTTTATAAGAGTGCAATAAAATAACGATTTGTTAATGTTATAGTTGTCAGGTGCGTCCAGTGTAGCCTATACTGTGTAGGTTGATTGGTAAAAATTAACCATAATATATAATGATTGTTTTCTATCTTGTTTGTTTTCTGATAAGTAATATGTGCTGTTGTGAACATAAAAATAAGGATTCTTGTCTTATTTTAACTATTTTAATTCAAAAAAAGCAACTTCACGATCTTCTTGAGGTGTGGGGAACGACAACTTCTATCGCCCCTTGGATCCGTTCTTGAAATCACTTCTGAGGAAAGTCCCTAAACAAAATTCTTTAAAAGCAACTATGGTTCATTAGATTTTGACTTATTTTTAATTGTAATTTAAAAATTAAAATATTTATAATTATATAATAATTAAAAATAAATTAATTATCATATAACGGGCGTTGTATCAGATTAATTTCAAATTTGATTGTTAGGTCATTAATTATAAATTCTCATTGAAATTAATTTGTGTAAAACTCTAAAGCATATTCATCATTTACATGAATCCGTGAATCTCCAAAAGTTTGCTACAATATATATATAAAAGAAAAATGTTTTATAGAATAATTTGTTTTAATAAATTCGAATAAATGAATTTGAATCTTTTACAAGTTTATTCTAATCATTAAAACACTCAAGTTATCAAATGGAAATGTCCAGTTCAAAAATTCTTAAGCATTTACTAGGTGACTCTTACTGCCTCAAATTTACATTTATACGACTGACTTGATCGGCTTTTATGATCATAAATTTGGCTTGATGCATATTAAATAATCATAAACAAAAATTTCCTTTTAGACTGAGATAACGGAATTATTTACACATCTTTTACTGTTAGACTTAATTAGATCTCATAAGGGGATGTTAAATTTTATTCATAAAGTGGTTGAATATATATATCTGATAAATCATTGTTATATTTAATGACAAAACATCTTTCTAGAATTTATTTTTCTCTTGTGAATAATTACATTTATTATTAACAAATATTAAATTTAAAGTTATAGAAATTTATAAATGAAAATAAAATATTAACAGAATTGAAAAAAATAGAATTATTATGCAATTGAAAAAATAAACCATTTTCAAGTTGAATCTGCTATAAATAGACAATTTAAAGGTTTATTTTTCAATTTTAAATAACTGAAACTCAAAACTGTGGTTGTCTATTTGTATATAAGTTGGATGAGTAGGGATATATCCGTATGGGAATAATATCACTTTTGTTTAATCAAATTTACCTACAAATTTATTTCTAATATTTGTTTTTGCATAAAATATATTCCTCTATTTTATCCTGGGAATACTGACTTTACCTACAAAACATTTAACAAAAATTGTAATATTAGTTTTACGTATTTTGCAGATAAAAACACCAAAATAAGTTACATTTATTAAATGGAACAAGCAGTAGCGGTTCTAAGGGCCGCCCGCCATGGGCCCAATCAAAAACTAGAAATAATAGCAAAAAACACAATTGTTGATAACACCAAAAAAAGAGAGACAAATATTTCGTCATTCCTCCTTGTCAGTCAAATGTAATTTAGAATGTTTGCATAAAAAATTTTCAAATATTTTGTTTATTGTTTACTAGAATATATGGTTATATTACGGTTATCAAATGTAATTAACCATTTGTTTTAGAAGTTCTAAATTAGAAGGATTTCAAATTTTTATTTAATAAATTAATAAAATAAATAATAATTTAATAATTAAACAATTTAGGAAATTGGTAAGTATATTATTATTAACAAGGTAGAATATAAGAACAAGGTAGTTTTGCACTTTTTTTAACAAAAATAAATCTTTGTAAATTTTAATTAATATTATTTTGTTTTTTCTTATTATTAAATGCATGATAAAAATTAATCAAGGATATTTTTATTTATAATTTAACTATATAATTTACAGGGTAGGACCCAATTTTTATTTACCACCAGGGGCCACGACACCGTTAAAACCTGTCTCTGGGAACAAGGGAAGAACAATAAAAATAGAGGGAGAAAATCATGCAACTCTTTAAAATAAAACACTGGTTTACCTAAATGAAATGGAGAACCTTGTTTTAAATCTCTGCCATTATTCGTATTCATTAGATCTGGATGAAAGTGATTTAAAGGTGACATTAAATTTACTTGTTTATTATTTTTCTATATAAATAAAATTATCAAAATCAATTATAATTAATTAAAAATTTAAAAAATGTAAAAAACAATATTTTTTGTGGGGAAAAAGTGGTAAGTCGTGGCAAATGAGATTGTGAAGACAAATAAAATAATCTATAAAAGGGCCATGAGCCCAAAAACAAAGCAATTAATTAATTTTAAGGCGAATCCAATAATCAATAGCTATCCAGCCGAGTGTCAAAATAATTGGCTGCCTAGGTTTAAGATATTGAACAGTAAATTGTTAATTCGGTTTAAAATGTCTCATTCTCACATAGATGTATATTCGGTATTTCGAACAACATTATTTATGCGTTGCAGAAACTATAAAAGCGGAGAACAGAAGACGGGAGCACTGGTTGCTAGAAAAAGAAATTTGAAATAATTTTGATTTTAATTTGAGAAAGGAAAGAGTTGAAAAAAGAATAGAGAGATAGTACCGAGGAAAGTGAGAAATCACATTGTGTTTAATTTTACAAAGATTATACCCGTTGGGTGTTTATCCTTTATAAGTTGTGTCTAATTAAACATAGTGAAAAACTTATTATTTTGTAGAGAGTTTCCTATTGTTGGTTTGGTTTGTTGAAAATGAGGAGTCGGAGCAGGTTTCAGTTCCATCAAAAAATTCTTACTATCCAAACAATTTTATAGATATCAATCATTATAGTTTTTACGAAAATTCGATTTTTGAAATCTTGAGGCGCAGAAAAAGCCAATATGATAAGTCATGTCAGTTAAAAATATACATTTTCAATTCTGAATTGTTATCTAAGTCTTTTAAAAACTATTGGGAAAGTATTACTTTTTTGAATTAAACACAATTATTTAAAATATTTTATTAAATTTAGATTAATTTCAGAAACATTTCAGCATTTTGTTAAAAATTAAATATTTCCCAAAAAAATCACATTAAAAAATAGCTGATCATATTTATTGATAAATATTCAATAGAAATTTCAGACATTTAATAATATTTGTGATCATTATCTGTCAAAATAATGCGGATCAACTTGGCCAAGTTTCGCTGTAAGAAATGATTGAATTGAAATCAGCAAAGTCGGCAAATTATGGCAATGCAAAATCTAAATTAAACGTTTAAAAATTATAAGAATTATTATTTAAATAAAACAATTATTTTTTCTTTAACCCTTCGTTAGTCGCTTCGATCTGAGAGATACATATAATATTTATTTAGACCCCATTAATTTACGGTAGCAGTGGAGGGGATGGCACTCCGTCTAGCCTCGTAACGCAAGGGTGACTTTGGTTTAGCAGTGATCTAACTTTGCTATAAGGAGTTTCGTTGTTTGATACAGCTAATTTGTATCTAGTAGTATATTGTGACTATTTACGTAAGTATTACAAAACATTTGTTTAAAGGTTTTATTGATTACATTTGTTTACTACACTTATTAGATTTAGCATAAAGTATCCACTGAATTTATTGTTCTTTTACAAAGTACTATTTTTAGTATATGTTTCTGGAGATACTTTGCAACCATCCTTGGTCACGTTAATAATTTTACCCCCTTTTTATATTTTAGAATAACTGATTGCAGAACTTATCGATTTGATAATGAGAAAGATGAAAGAAGATTCTGAAGACGAATTACTTAACGAAGAATTTGGGGATGAATCTGAAGATGAAGAGGATGGACTTGAAAAAAGAGAATAGGATTCTGAAACGGAAGAAGTATCTTCAGAGGGCTCTGATATTTAAAATGAGGAAAAATTTATAGGAAAAGACAGTAGTACAAAATGGTTCAAGAAAAAAAAGATTTTATAAAATAAGAAAACAACAACATTATATTATTACCCATTTGCAGGTGTTAAACAACCTGCTTGTAATATTACCGGTATCTATAACACATGAAAAAGTTTATTTGACGATTCAATGTGGGATATTATAGTTAATTAATAAAATTCAACCACAATTTCGTCTAGCGGTGGATGTAGCGCGTACTGATAAAGTTGAAATAAAAGCTTTCATTGGCTTACTCTACCTTGCTGGAGTATATAGAACCAACAGGTTAAATTAAGATGAATTGTGGAGTACTTCCGGAGATGGTATAGAAAATTTTCGGTTAACTAGAATTCTTATGCGATGTTTGCGTTTTGACGATATAGAGACTCGAGCACCAAGACTACAATATGATAATCTAGCAGCTAAGGGAATTACTGGATAAATTTAATCAAAATTCAAAAAAATTGTTATTCTCTTGGAGAGTATGTATGTAGACAAAAAATTGGAAAGCTTTTCGAGGACGTTGTAAATTTAAACAGTACATTCCATCAAAACCTGCCAAATACGGCATAAAAATTATTCTCTTGTTGATTCGAAGCTTTTCTATGTTTTCACTCTAGAAGTTTATGCTGGAAAACAACCAGAGGACCCATTTCAAGTGAGAAACAAGCCGCCAGATGTTGTCAAACGTTTATTAGAGCCTCTGTATAACACAGGTCCGAATGTTACAGCCAATAACAGGTTCAGCATTATAGATTTAATGCTCTATTTGCAACATAAGAATCGCCGGTCGTTAAAAAAATAAAACCCAAATACCACCAGAACTGGTCCAAACAAAAAGGAGACCTGAAGGATCCAGTTTGTTTGCTTTTAAGAAAGAAGGATCTCTTGTTTCCTAAGTTCCAAAAAAGAATATGAATGTTCTGTTGATATCTAGTTTACATTATGATGACGAGATAGAAATTGATTCAGGTCCTAAACAAAAACCAGCAATTGTCACTTTCTATAATATTTCAAAACTTTTGAATTAATTACTTTAAAACAATATATAGAATAATTTAATCTTGACCCTCTTTCTAAAAATACACATTAGTTCTTTTGTAAATCTGATTTTTAACTTATGTATCTATGGCGACTCATGAGGTTCCTTAACGTATTGCTACTAACGCAGGGTTAAATTAATTTTATTTAAATTTAAAATTAATTTCTATATTAATTTAAATCTATATTTAAATTTATGAAATAATTTTAAAATGATTTTTTTTTGTTGATTTTATTGGATATCAATTTTCATTGTTGTCTATGATGATTTAGTTTTAATTTAAAATTATTTTCATTACAAATACTTAAGGAAAAATTTATTTAATTTAAATTAGATATAAGAATTTATTTTAAAATATAATTTTTTTTGATATTAAAAAAATGGTATGAGTAATTAATTATTATTATTCCTATAAAAAATGGATTAAAACTAAGATATTTTTTAAAGAAATTTTCTTCAGTATTTATATTTATAGAAGAAATAATATTTGAAAACCAACTTTAACTTTCAAAAAATTTAAGAATATTTAAAAATATTATTTTAAAAAAATGTTAAAATCACAAAAATTATAATCTAATTATTAGAACTTAAACGAAGCAATATTTATGAAATAATTTCAAACGCCAAATTTGTGTTTGATAAAATATGATTTTTAATTTTCTATTTTCGGCTATATTAGAATATTTAATTTGATTATTTAATTAACTTATTAGATTTTGGTAGTTTTTAAATGATATTTTAACCCTGTGTTCTAATAGCAGTAGACGTTTTTTCATCATTAGAACATATATTTTGAGAAATATTTGTTAATAACTTTAAAATATCTAATTTCCACCTCTGATAATATTTCATATAATAAAACCTATAATAAAAATATTTTTCCCATTAAACTCGACGCACTTTCAATGTTGTTGGGCTATAAGCCATAATTTAAACAAAAATGAGAAAATTGTGTAAATTAAAACAAAATAATTAATGAGGTTTGGAAATTATCAATATGGCTGCTGTAACATAAGCACACACCGCAAGCAGAAAACAAAATAAAATAAAAACACCAATTAAAACAAATTAAAAAAATAACATAATTAATTAAAAACAAATAATTAATAAATTTCGCATACAATTGCATACAGAAAAATAAAGTAGAACACAAGTGGCGATCAGAATAAAAGTAACAGTCAGTGAAAATAAAAAATGTAAATTTAACGAAATTAATATTAAAAAATTAAGAAAAATAAATAGAAAAATAAAAAAATATTAAAATAAATAAAATCCATTAAAATACCCGAAAATGGCCAAAAAAGGTTTAAAATTCGCTGATTTGTCGCACCCATGCACGAAAACACTATTTATACAGCAGCCATTTTCATAATACTTTAACTTCAAAAACTTTAAAAATTTTTAACCCTTGGACTTAAGGAATCTTTTGAATCGTAAGTAGTTATTTGCATTATGTTTTATGAATAATACATTTTTGTAATTGTTGTTAATTTTTAAATATAATTTTTATTATGGATGGCCGCGATACATTTTAGTATTCGCGACAGGCCCCTTTAAAATCAGTTTTATATATAATAGTCTGTGAATAAGTGGTGAAACAATATTCAATTCCGGCAGTTAAATTTGCAGGACGTTGATGTATCGTTTTATCATTTACCACACCTCGGAGTCTGCTTAGACTGGTCGGCTTCGAATCGATCACATAGTAGGACACCGTTGGAATTCACCGTGGCGTCCATGCATAGTGTAAGGAGCGGTAAAAAGGTAAAATATAGGAATATCACTATAGTTGAAGGGGCAACATTTATGTAAATGTTTAAGTAGGACAATAATTTTTTTTATTTAAAAATTCGTCGCAAATAGATGTATTGAGGGGACCGACTAGGGTTAGGATTAATAACAAAAGAATAGACACAGAATTTATTTCTACATATGATAATTTGGATCTTATCCTTTGAATAATAAAAATATAATATTAGATTTGAAAATAATTTTAATGAATTGGGTATAGTCGGGAGCATCAGTTTTTCTTTTTTAAATTATTATAATTACTCGCCAACGACCATTATATTGTATAATTCTAATTAAGAAAAATACCATATTATTTAATAATAACTTTATTATTAATAAAAAACAAAATTTATTTTAATTACGAAAGATTTACCGCTATATATTCTTTTTAATACCCAATGCACAACGCCAATACGGATGGGGACCGAGAAGAGGGACGCAGGTTATGAGTAAATCCCTGATTAGGAATAATTCCAAAATCCGGACTAAATCCGCAGAAATATTCCCCGAGAAACTAGACAGGTTATTCTAGCATAAAAATTAAGCGCACCCCTGCACAGAATGTCAGGTTGGAATTTGACCAATTTCATGACAGTCGTGCATTTATTTTCTTTAGTTAGTGTGCCGAGCAATTGCAGACTCGACCGATTACATATTTTCAATTTTACTCGAGTCACCGGTAAGATGCCACACAGTTACGACAACCAGCTCGTGTCTGGAAAACTAAAATTTAGTAAAAATAGGTGTGTATGTGTATGCATGCGTGTCTGTATGTAACATACGGACAATAAATTAGACCCCCTTAAAATTATTAATTGATTTAAAAACTATTATCTTTTTTATATAATTATTAATAAAATTAAAAAATTCATATTGAGAAATTCTCCTTTTAGTTTCTTCTCTCTTCAGGCAAACGTTGAAAAATAATTTTTCGAAATAGTTCTCAAAGTTCCTCAAAATTATAAAAATGCAATCCGGCTATAAAATTCCAAAAATATCACCGCCCAAATCAGCTCACTCTATCCAATCCACTACCTAGAATGACAGCCTCTCCCATATAACCTGCCAACAGAAATACAATAAATTATTCGCGTAGCATGAACGTACGTTGGGTACATGGTTCGCTCCAGAAGTCGTAAAAGCCCTACACCAACAGATCCATCGCTTGACAAGATGTCGCGATGATCTGATTTCCGAGAACCGGGTTCAGAGGATCATCATCGACGATCAGAGCGCGGTGCTAATCACCTCATTCACGGAGGACGAATTAACTAAACGGATAGCCAGCCGCGATCTGGTCGTACAATTAAATTTAATTCCGCCAACATACATCCCAGAAAAGCACGAAGTTGGTCCAGCAAAAACTAAAAGGAACAACCCCAGCAAAAACCGGCAACGCCGTGAACCTCGTCGAGCTGAGGGAGCCATCATCTTGGCAAACGCGGCCAAAGTGCTCGAAGAAGCCACCATCTGGGTCGTCAAGCAATTCCCGGAATTCGTGAAGCCGGATGAGCAATTGCCAGAATCGGCGAAACTAGTGGAATCAGCGCCTCGACTTTGTGCCTACAAGGAGACGAGAAGAAAATATACATGGACGTGTCCTCGGTAGAAACAACCCCACTAATAGTCGAAGAGGCTAGATGATTTCGGGAACGATCTCTGTCACTCAGTTCCTCAAATCGGAACCCCTAAATTCAATTTCTTCCGAAAGCAGAAATTCCATCTTGATATTGATGGAGAGAGTCGAAATTTCGTCGTCGACTTATGCACCTTATTAGACTAACAACAGATTTATGTGTTATTTATATTTCTTTTTTCTTAATATTGTAAATTTTGTCAAAAATTAAATATTCGTAGTTATTCTTATTTTTCTTGTAATTTTGGTTTTTCGTTATAAATAAATACTGAATTAATGTTAACAATCATTCCCGAATATGATATGAGGATAGTGTGAGCCTAATTCCTACAAGTAGTATTGTTAAAAAGGTTTATTCAACTAAGGGAGTTAAATTAGGAAGAATTACAGTTCTCGTTAAATTAACTTTAAGCACTTGTGTGAGGTTTTTTGGAAGTAAAAGAGTAATTGTCAGTGAAAGACAAGATATAAACCTTAAGTCAACCTTATTTTTTCTTAAATTTAAAAGAAAAATTTTATAAAGTTAGAAACAGTTGATCTAACAGCGAATTTAATAATTTCGATGAATTTTCAAATTATCGTATGTTAGTTAGGATAAAAAATTTACAAATTTAAACAAAGTTCTAGGTTGATAATATTATTTTGCCTTTTCGTAGAAAATCAGATGATTTAACCCAAAATCTTGATAATTAAAGAAAGTAGAGTCGAAAAACCTTATTAACTAAGATTTTCCCTTCAGGAAATTTCTAAATTATAGTATTTAAAAGTATTAATTAGATATTTAAATTAATGCTGTATAGAATGAATTATTAATGAGAAAAGTGTAATCAAGTTTTAATTATTATGCCTCGAACTATAATTTGCACTAGTATTTCAACGGTTAACTTGAAAGTCGATGGGAAAATGATATCACGGACGCGTACATGAGATCGACAATAAAGGATGGGAAATGCGAGTATTAATGTCGAGGGAGTCAGAGGAGTTAAGGAGACGTAAGTCCTTCTAACGGTAGTCAGGAACCCGAAAGCGAGATTATCGCGAGGAGTAGTTTTAGAAATGGGGCTCACCTGCTCGTGGACTATCGGCTGCTATATACAGTACCAACATGAGCTTGCTAATGGGTATATAGTGGTAAGGTCAATATTCAAAATTTTTGATTCATGTATTTATTTGATTTTATTATTATATTTGTAATTTAATTTAATTAAAAACTAAATTTGACTAGTATTTAAAAAAAAATATGTTACCGATTACTTATGTTGTTATTGACAATTTACTGAATAATTTAAATACTTATGATTATTTCCATGAATGAAGAGAAATTGTACAATTAAATACTATGATCAGTCGATAACATATATTAATTTTCATTCAACAAGAACGTAGAACAATTACCTTACAATCTTATAAAATTTTAAAAAATGATCTAACAAATATTTTCAATTATTTTACAACTTAGTTAAGTTAATTATTTTTTTTAATTGATAATTACTATTTTCTTTACAATTTGCTACTATGTTGAAATTTTTTTTTTAATGTTTTATTCAAAGTACTAATAAATTTTATTAAAGATATATCAAAACTTGTCAAGAATTATAAAATTTTGGTCATTTTAATAAGTATTCCTCAATAACTAATATTTTCTTGCCAATTTGCTGAAGTTCTTATTTTAGTTTTTTAATCTTTGTTAGAAATTCAACTTATTTAGTTGTTGGTCGATAATCATTTAATTTCTAGTAATGTGATAACTGATAATTATTTTATCTATTAACTTTATTCAATGATGTTTAGAAACTTAAAAATCTAATAATTTTCAATAAATATATGAAAATTTATTTCAAGTACTGTGAAAGTAATATATGTTTTGTGAAATTAATTTAAGAATATTTTTCTAATCAAGTTTCTTTTTACTATCAATTACAAACACTTATATTTACTAATTAGTTTATCATTCAGTAAACAACAAGAGTTGGAGTGAAAAGAATAGAAAATGTGTAAAAATAAATTTAAGTAATTTTTCTTTTGAGTTGTTAGCAATTAATTTATTTAGGGGCATTCATTGTTGGATGTAATAAAAAATATTACAAAAATAATAGAAAAATTTCAAAGTTTTTAAACAAAACTATTAAGTTTTACAAAATAATTTCAATAAATCACATACTGTAAATAAATCACAAGACTGTAAACAAAGGAATATATTTATATTCAGAGAAAATACAACAACTGATTGGGCTTCAATGAGTTTGATTAATAGTTTCTTGATAGCAACCAGTTGACTAAGCAACCAAACAATTTGGAGACATCAAGGATCGATAAAAGATTGAAGAAGTTAATAAAATTTGTAAATGAAATTGTACTTCTTTTGATTGTTCAAATTTTCATGTGCTTTTATTTAAAGATTTCTTGGTCAGTAAACAATTTTTTTTTGATATTGATTTGTTCAGTAACTAGTTATTGATAACATATTGTGAGTGTGTGTATAGTGAATAATCAAGTATTTTAAAGGGAAATGATTGAGAGAAAATTTTATTTTTAATTGGGTTAAGTTTGTTGAATATCAATGTTCAAAGGGTAAATATTAGTTAAATAGGGAATTTTATTGAATAAGATACTCAATTATTCAATGCCTAGTATGTATATAGTGAGTTGTACAGTACTCAGTCATTTGTATACAATACCTAGTGATTGTTGTTCAGTTATTAATCAATTGATTGTTCGGTGTGTATGGGTTATCAGTATTCAGAAGTTGATACCAAGTAAGTTAACTTTTTCTTTGGGTGTTGATGAATTTATTATTATTATTATTAATATTAATATTATTATTATTATTACTTTGAAAATTTCATATTAATTTATTTATTCACATCTTACTTTGAAAAATTTTTATCGTTATTAACATGTATAAAAGAAAATTCAGGAACTTTATCCAAGAATTAAAAATACGTTGGATAATTGCTCACCAGAGTTTCTCGCAACAAAAATTTACCATTTCACAGGGATTAACATTGAAGAACTTCTCAAGATTCACTATGACAACGTTCAGGGATCTGGTGACCGATGTGTTGCAAATTGCATTGTTTGCAAAGATAGTATGAGAGTATCATGTTCAAATGGATGTCCATGTTGCCACGATTTCAAACTTGACCAAACAATCCAAATATTGTTGGCCGAAATGCGTAAAGCATATTACTCGGATATTTTTGATTTGAAATAAAAATTAATCTTTTTTATTTAATCTTTATTGTCAATAAAAATATTTTTATGCATTGAAAGTTTGTTATTTTTACAATTCAAAATTTATCGATGATTTATCTTTTTTACATTGAAAAATTATTCTTAGACTTGGAATTAAATTTTAAAAATAAAAATATTAAAAAAATGTTAATAATAATAATAGAATAATAATAATATAAAAAAATAATTAAATTAATAAAAATAATAATATTAAATAAATGATTAAATGAAAATAAAAAATAATTATTTAAATCACTTCATTAAAACAAACAATTTAATAATAATATAATTTAAAAATAAATAAAATAATTGACTTGATTAAAATTAATAATAATATAATTAAAATATAATAAATAATATTATTGACTTAAACAAATAATTAAAGTAAATAAAAAAAAATTCATGATTTTTAGTCGACAGGCGATTTAATCCAATTTTATTTTTTAGTTCATTAAAACAAATAATTTTTTTAAAAAAATTTTCATTCATTAAAACAAATAATTTTAAAAAATTTAAACCCCCCTAAAAAAAACCTAGGGCGTAAGGGATCTCTGTTTTTTCAAGCCAAATATCCACGGGCATAGTCTTCATATGTCACTACTAAAAGTCCTTAAAATAATAATAATAATAATTTTGTTTAAATTAACTCAATTGCATCAGTAACTAACATATTTTACTGTTAAAACATCAAAGGTTTCTATAATATTGGATAAAACTAACCATTGAAAAAGTTTTAACAAATAAAATTGATAATATTTAAATATAGCAAATAAGACTAGATTAAAAAATAAGGATAAACAAAATGAATTTGAGATTTTGCACTTTAAATATTATAATAATAAATTAAATGTAACGACAAAAGATTTTAAAGCGGTAATTAACAATTTACGTGAATGAAAGTGAATAAATCATAAACTTAAAAATAGAAAAAACAATTACCTCTTCTATCTATGTACATAAAGGAAAATAAAATAAATATATAAACAAATAAATTGAATAAAAATTGATAAAAAACAAATTAACTTTCTTAAACATAAAAATTTTATTGGTCTGTAAAATTGTGGATCTTGAAAATTCAGTCAATAATAAATTCAAAGAAATAAATAAAACTTTTGATATTTCCATCAATTTTAGAAATATCGATTTGAGTTTGTTTTAATTGTACATTTTTAACTCAAATAAATCAAGATTATTTTATTATTTTTCCAAATTTAAACGTATGTTTATTTAATTGATATATATTTATAATAAAAATAATTACCTGATCAATTATTCGAGTTTCGTTGTTGATATTCTCAGAAAAAATGAGTCGGAGTCGGTTATCCCCATCGTCACTCGAAGCTTTCAATTGAAAAAATTTAAAATGCCATATTCTAATCTTAATTAAATCAAGATATTTAAATTTATATATCATAAAATATTAAATTAATTTTACAAATAATATTTATCAGTAAAACCAATAATGTTTTGGTCACCTTTGATCTGATTTATTTTGATATTTCATTAATTTTCTTATTTACCACAAAATTATATTTTGATTCAATTGCTTTGTTTTAAACATAATTTGAGTAAATGAGGGTAAATTATGCATAAATTGAGGTAATAATAATGAAGGTGTCAAATGTAAAGCATAAAGAGTTCTAATTTTAGAA
This sequence comes from Schmidtea mediterranea, assembly GCA_022537955.1. NCBI lineage: Eukaryota > Metazoa > Platyhelminthes > Tricladida > Dugesiidae > Schmidtea > Schmidtea mediterranea. The sequence goes on along the minus strand of CM039679.1, from coordinate 175,339,437 downwards.
TTAATAACAGACAAAAGGTGATACAATTTATGCTTTTATAATTTATATAATATCTTATAACAATAATAACAATAATAATAATAATAATAATAATAATAATAATAATAATAATAATAATAATAATAATAATAATAATAATAATAATAATAATAATAATAATAATAATAAAATCCTGGATACAATTAAATTTATAATAAAATAATTGTGAGGAAGAAAATTCCGAAAACGAATACGATCCGATGTCTAGTTTACTTTACTTCAGTTTTTGAAAATTGCTAAATTAAATTTGTAAAAATAATTGGAATTTATACTCTTCTCTACGGGGGATTTAGTATCATTTGCAATAAGTCAATTACAACAATTAATTGCTGAAGAAATTATTATTCTAATTATTATTCAAAATCATTATTATAATTATAAAATTTTAAAAATTTTGCCAAAAATTTTTTTTTGAAGAAATATATTATGTAGTTTTAATATTTTTTAAAAATGAGTAAAATACTTTTATTAAATTACTTTTCAAAGAAACCAGAAAATAGTTTCAATATCAAAAGAATAAATTTTCCAAAACACATGTTTAGTTTCATCGTTGCATTTTCCATAATAATCTCTGGTCCACCTGGAAGTTCATTGCTTTTTTCAAACGACGATGAAGAACCTGATGCTTGCCTTTCTTGCCCATTTAATTAACTCAATTTTTTCAATATCTTGGAAAATTTCTCAGCTGTAGTTGTAAAACTGCCCCCTCGATCTGTCTAAATTTTTGATTAGGTAATCAGTCAAATCTGTTCCAGCCAAAACCATTCTGCAAATTGCATGAGGCAGCGCATAGCCAGTTGAACGCCCAGCCGCTTTGAAAGCGAGATCTGCAGCAATAGATTCAAAATGAACAATTTCATCTTCATCGTAGCTTTCATTGTTATCTTTAAAAAATCCATATCCATTCTTCGAGTTAAACCATTTAACGTGTCCGACATCTTGAGATTGAGCCATAACTGAATTTGTTCACAAAAACCAAAACAAAATTCCAAATGTCTAATTTCAAAAATATATTTAACAAAATTCAAAGTGTCATCAAAATTCACGGGAATAAACAAAATTTCTGATTGTCCAAAAAATTAAAAAATTATTCCAAGATTTAATCGAAATCACCGAGATCAATGCATTTAAAAATTGTCCGATATTTAAAAAGCAAAGCTCGCGTGTGTATGCGCACACTAAATAATCCACTCAACAAAAAAAATCTATCGCACACACAGGCGTGACAAAACCTATAATTCAACATCAGGATTGAACACATATTTAAAACACTTAATTTGTTAATTAATGTTAATTAATCCATTGAGACTTACTTATTTTTTTTTCATAGAAAAAAGGAGTCTATCACATTTTTGCTTGATTTTATGTCCTGTTACATTCTCTAGGTTTATTCATTATTAATTCTGCGCTTGCTTCTTCCGTAGAATGATATTCCGGTTAGTTATAGTATTTTCATCACTGGATCACATATTGCAAATAAAACTTTCATTTAAATTTTCTTCAATCACATGGCAAAATAATGCATCTCAAAATTAATTTTAAAGATTCTCTTTAACAAATTTACTGATAATAAAAAACATTTTTAGCTGCAGAATCATGGGAAATGATAGAGATTGTTTAGATTTAAATTTAAGCTGAACACGTAATGTATTACAAATTATCATTTAGATTATTTTATTCGAATCTGCCGTATAAAATTGAATAGTTCAAGTCGACTTTATTAGGGATAACCGCCAAAAGAATTATCCAAATTCATTATTATTCTTCATTATCCCATTTTCCGGAAAAATGTTGATCAAATGTTACTAACATTTCATTCTAATATCCAATTAAAAACAAATTATTAAATTGAATACAATTTGCAATTAACATTCAGCAAAATTCTTTTAATTTAGTAAAATGACGTTTAAATAATTTTAAAAATTACTTAAAAATTATAAAATATATAAATTGAGAAAATTATTTTCTATTTTTATAAATTTAGAAAAATAATTAAATTGTTTAAATCAATATATAATAATTTATTTTTAAAAAAATTGTAGAGAATAATAAAAAACACAAAATACATGACAGTTTTCATAATTGCGGAAATTGAGCAGGAGCGAAATCTACCTAAACATAAGCTAGCGCGATATAATATGTATAAAATTTAATATATTTCATATAGCGCTGGTTTATCGCTACTGAGTGCAAGGGGAATATAATAATTTAGAACATATTTTTCTAAAAAATTACAGAACGAAGAAGTCAATTTTAAATAAATTGTTTTATTCTTTCTGATCATTTTCAGTAATTCACAGGCTAGAGATAGTGTGGTTTGACATATGTAGTGCACATTCAAGCCTCAAAGTTCACATGAAGTGTACCTTTGTCCTTAAATAGTAAATGTAAACGTGGTACAAGGACTTTATCACCAAACCAGAAACGCCAGCGGAAAAGCTGCATTCATTTTACTGACAAAAAAATTTTTAAACAATACTCTTAAACCAACCGACACAATAAAAGTATTAAAATATTTTCTTAACTACATCGAGACACTTTTAATATCCAAAGCTCAGCATAAACCTATCGTTGATGAAGACCTTGGTTCCTATGAACAAAACGCTCTCTTTGTTTATATATAGGTTCAGTTTAAATAGTCTGAAAAAGTAATAACCATACAGGATAGAGTACTTCATAATAAAGCCAGAGCTACTATGTATTACAAAGAAAACAAGTTTCCGAAAGTTTGCAAGGATTGGTCTGTAAACTTTCGAAGTCTCACTTCACCGTAGTAGATATTTGAGTAGACATATACATAAAACATTTTAATCTGTTTAATCATTTTTGAGAGCTGTTAAGTAATTGATGTTCCATTTCCGTAAATTTAATAAGACTTCTTTGTCAAATAATAAGTTATTATATTTGTGTTAGATTTAGCTTTTAAAAGTAATGCATGATTTTAAAAGAAAGGTGTTATAAGAACTTCTTTTGGTTTTTAATTCTGATTTCTTTTCATTTGTTAATGACATTAAGAATTTTTTAATATTTGACTATGAATCAGTAATGAGATCAATAAAACATCAATATTATTACTCATTTATATTAAAAGATTCTTAAAAGAAAGGAATTATAAAATATAATGTTTATTTTGGACTTTACGAATGCTTGAGTACAAATAAAAGGGCAGCAGAATATTATTAATGTCAAATTACAATTTCTAATATAATTTAAAATAATAAGTAAACATTTTAATATTTAATAATATAATTACAAATTTAGTCCGCAAGTTATAAATTTGAATACATTTGTTTCAATCGTCTTTTCGTTCACTTTGAAATTGTTTTTATATATTATTTATTATGTTAATATTTATTTTACTAAATATATTCAATAAACATTATCAGTCAACCTTGAGCATTAGAATTTGTTTTAATTCAATTGTTGAATTTATCATTAAAATATTACATTTAAATTTTAATAATTTTGTAAATTATTTCTAGTTTATTGTTTGAATAACTTTTTAATTATCCGTAAGACATTAATTCTAAAATTTAAATAAAATTTAAATAAATAACAATGCTAGCTTATTTCCACAATGTTTATTCATAAAATATGAAATATTTCGACCGATAAATGGCCCTGTCACTCATAACCAAAATTTAACTAGACTTTCGCTTTCTCTCTTTCTCTGATTGATATTTTCTTTCACTCCACTGTAGTCAACAAATATATTTATTTAAACAAATTTCTAAAATGTTTTTCAAATTAGATTTACCAACATTATAAATTTAATAAATTAAAATAAAAACTTAAATTTTTAAAAAAATAAAAGCTATTTACTCAATTCTAACAAATGTTATAAATCTATCAAATTAGAATAAAAAATGTTAATTTTTTTTAAAAATAAAAGCTGTTCATTCAATTCCAATAAAGTTTTTTTAATATTTTAAAATCTAATTAGCATTTCAGGTAAAAAGTTAACAAATATATAAAAAATTAATTATTAAACATTTCACCTTGGCAGAGATTTGTTTTGATAAACTTTAAACTTTAAAATTATTTTGTCGGTAGCGGAATCATTTATATAAATAAAATTTAAATAAATAACAATTTTAGCCAATTTCCGCAATGTTTATTCATAAAATATGAAATATTTCAACTGATAAACCGCCCTGATCACTCATAATAAAAGGTTTTTGACAAAAACTTATTATTTTGTCTCAAACTTCGTGTCAAAAAAGACAAAAATATATTTTTAAAAAAAATTATTTTATAAAGATATTGAAACATTTAATTGTTATTTATTAAATATTCTGATATAAAATTAGATTTGCATAGCTAAGTTAATTTATTTCCCATAACTTAAAACAAAATATTTTTCTATGTCAATCCTTAATCCCATTCGGGGAAACATTTTTAATGTTAATCTCTAAAAAATTAAAATAATTGTTTATTCCAGTTCAAAAAATCTCAATTTTCGGTAAGTGCTATGTTGAAAAAAATCAATTGTAACGGATTAATAAACCAAATTACCATGATTATATTTTTTTCATTGGATTTCTATAAATATTAATAATTTTCAGACCCAAAAGAAATTTTTTGTAACAATGAATACAAATTACCCGAAAAAACTTCATTTAAACAAGCAAGAAAATACTGTTTCAGTATTTTACTTTTTAAAAGACCTTTTTATTATAAAAAGTCTCATGAGAGAGTTTGAAACGATATTGAAAAGAACCTCATTTTTTTCATAGAACAACTTGTTGAAAAGTGAGGTTTTTTTCTATACATCATTAATGGAGTATTTGTTATATTTTATCTCGCTAAAATTCAAAGTTTCTACGAAAATATATTTTCTTGTTCATTTCAACAAGTTTCTTTTAATTATAAATGTGAGAAAATTTGTGAAGAATTAGGTTTAAAAAAAATTAAATTTTGATTATAAAATATTAAATGTTAAAATATATTTTTTTTTATATTATTAATTGTGAGACTCAGTATACAACATTTTGACATAACCTTTATCAAGTGGTAATTTCAAATAGTAAAAAAATTAATTTATATTTTAAAATATAAATAAATATAAAGTTAAAATTAAATTTAAAATAAATACTTGATAAATGCTGTGACTATTAGTAGTTTGGTTTCTCAAATTTAGAACACCCATAAAAACTAATTAATAATAAATTCCAAATTTTATTTCAAAATATATCCTACACATAACTTAATATTTAAACAATATTAAATTGTTTTTTATCATAAATGTTTTTAGTATTTATTTTGAGGATATTTTAGCAAACATGAATAGCAAACAATTTGAATAGGGAATATTATTACACTAACATTCAAAACATATTTAATATTTTTAAATTACAAATATTCCGAAATATTAATTTTACAATCAAGCAATTTTATCATTCCGTAAATTAACTTTAAAATTATTTAAATTTAATTTTATAATTTTTAGTTCGTTTCATATTTTAAACACGAGAATTAACTGTTCTATTTAATTATCCTCACAGTTAAGAAATATTGTGTATGGAGGGAAATTTTTTTTTAACTATAGTCTTACAATTATTCATATGAAAATTATTGAATTAAATAAAATATTAAATATCAAATAAAAAGATTATGTTTGTTTTTTAAAATAACTTTATAAAACAGTAATTAAATTTGATTTAGTGTACGTAAAAATCATGTTTGTTTTGGGAATGTATATCCTTTCTTGGAATATGTTTTATTATTAAAATTTAAATATGAGCGAAAAACCAATTACGTGTAATGCTTCAGCAATTTCCTTCACTATCATAAAACACATGAGCGTTTAGGTTTAAATCAGAGTAGTCCAATCTGTTGCTATTTAGATATATGCGGTTTTAGATTTTTTTATGGTTCCCAAATTAAATGTCATGTCTCTTATTACAAAAACGAGGTTTTATTGAAAAAGGATATCTTAATTTAGGTTATTTTGCAATAAAGTTGTGAGTGCCTTGAAGGCATTGAATTGTGGGAATATTTATTACCTAAAATAAAGTTTTGTAAAAACAAGCATCCATAATTATCTGTGATAGAGTTTAATTTTGAAGAATTAGACAAGAATATTGCAAAACAAACTTCTCATCAAATTTTTTGTAAATGTTACAAAAATAAAATGAAATCTAACAATGAATTTAGTATATAAGATACATTAAGTGATATCCAGTACATTTCCCAATAGTATACTAGTTTCGAGCTAATGGCTCTCATCAGTACTATGCCGGGAGGCGCTCAGAGAAACCTGAGCGCCAGGTAAGTGTAAAAACAGTGTCAAGTTAACACTGTTATACACTTATCCTGATGCACTGGCCATCAAATAAGTTTGCAAATTATTTGAATATAATCAGACATTGTGATTAATGAAATTAAGTTTTTCAAGTAGTTTTGATAGTCTGATAGCTTGTTACCAGTTTCTGTATCTACTATGGTTTCAAGCGAAAGGAGGTTCAAGATAAAGATTCGTCTTATTGTCTTGCCTTAAAACTTATTTGATGTCCAGTGCATCAGGATAAGTGTATAACAATGTTAACTTGACATTGATTTTACACTTACATGGCGCTCAGAGAAATCTGAGCGCCTTCCGGCATAGTAGTGATGCTAGACTTTAGCTCGAAACTACTATACTACTGGGAAATGTACTGGATACTTAATGTATTGTATATTATTTGAATATAATCAGACATAGTGATTAATGAAATTAAGCATTTAGTATATATCTATAATAAATTATAAATAAAAATAATATCACTAGTTTTTGGTTTTAATTTTTTTGAGATTTGTTCAGAAGCGGATTTGTGTTGGACAGGTATCGGTTAAGTAAATCAAAAATATTTTTAATATTTTTATTCGGTAAATAAGTCATCAGAAAGTATTCTTTAGTAATTTTTATACTGACAACACTCTTTAAACATCCCATGTCAAAATCACTTTTAATACAATTTTATAAAATGAAATTCATAAATCCTTTTGTGTCTTAAAGAGTCAATCAACGTTTAATCTAGATTAATAGAAAAACAATTTAACTTCAGTAAAGACAGTAAATCTGTTTTATTAAGTGTGAAGAAATATTCAGAAATTTATAAAAGTATATGTGAAAAATCAAAAGATTTTTGAAATAATTTCACAAAACGTTTTCAATATAAGCTCATAAATCTTTCTTGAAGACTTAGGCAAAGTTTGCACTTCAAAAAGTATCTAAAGAAGTACGTGCAAGGCTAAAGTATAATTTTACAGTTAAATAGATCAAAATGAGAAAAAATATAAAACCATAAATGTAATTTTGGACACTTTTGTAAAAAGATCTAACCTAGGTGTTTTAAATGAATTTAAATACTTTTTTATGAATCAAGGTATTATAAAGGAAGACCCAAGTAAATAAATCGGTGAAAATTTAATATAACAATAATAATATAGTTAAAATTACTCCGTCCGTTTCATTGATAAGTTTTATTCCATAGTCAAAATCCAAGCAAAGAATACAGTCGATGTTTTGATAGCTGCATTTGAATGTATCTACCTGCAAAAATAATATATTTTAGGAAATAATATTATAAAATTGTTCATTCGAATTGTTTATTAAAATTTGAACCTTTTAGGAAAAACCCACTCATACATATACACACACACATATATATATATATATATATATATATATGATCATTTTTAACAAACATTAAGGTCGGATATTATAAAAATTTGATATTGTAAAATTGGCCAATAGCGTTTGACTACAAGAACATATAAAAATTTATTCGGTTATTATAAAATCTGGTTATAATAAAAAAATTCTTGCTAAATATATTTTATTTTATCCGGAATTTACTGTATAAATAAAATTCAATGTATTCCAAATTTAAAAATATTCCGATAACATAATTCTTATCTCCAGTCAGCCATAAAAATTAATGTTTATTCATTTTTAAACAAAATATAACATTTAAAATCTCTTAATAAATTAAATTTTGATGTAATATTTTCAGAGTAAACTGCGACCTAATTAGCACTAATAAAAATACTCTTATAAAAAATTTCTACTTTGAAAAATAAGTATTGAATTCCCGAAGTAAATTATATTTGATCAGTCTCTGGTTTAGTCGCTAAATTTACATGTAATAGATGCATTGTCACATACGCTGAAGAGACTTTCAATCATTTCTGAATTAGAGTTTATAAATGTAATCGTCTGTAGAGTTTGCATATATTATTATATTAGGTTGCAGAAACAAATGATGAGCGTAAGTCATTCAACAATTGGTCTCCATTTGAGGAAACTTAGAAAAGTATTGAAGTTAGATAAATGAATATCACACGATCTAAACGAAAATCTAAAAGGTCGTCATTTTGAGGTGTCATCTTGTCTCACGTTAAAGAACAATAATGATACATTGCTAGAACAAACTGTTAATAGAAATGCTTTATGTAAGACAATAGTCGATGTTCAGTTCAGTGTTTAGACAGTAATGCAACGCCAAAACATTTTTCAAAACCTACCTTAAATCAAAAAAAGAGAATAATAATAGCTTGGTGGTCAGGAACAGAAATGATTCACTAAATCCCGGCAAAATGATCACTGCGGCATTGATAAATAAAAAAGGCTCACTTTTCACCTCGATAACATGAAAGAGACTGAACAAATTGACTTATGAGATTATCTCCCTTGCCCCATATACATTCAATATTTCGCTAACCGACTGCTACTTTTTCAAACGCTTCAACAACTTCTTTTACAAAAAGAATGTTTCAACTCATAAGAGGCTTAAAAATCTCCTTCCGAGAATTTTTCAACCCGAGAGGCTCCAGAAATTTACAAAAACGTAATAGAAAACTTCTATCATGGGGAAAAAGCAATTTGATTCTAACGAATTTCAGTTTGATTAATAAAGATAAAGACCCGTAAAGTTGTTTTAATTAATTGAAGCACTTAATAAAACAACAACATATTATTTTTATTCGATTCGGAAATTAATAAGCAAACCTTTATGAACAAATGGGTTTTTTTGTTTAAAAATATGTTGGAGGATATTCGGATTGTTGTTTTTGTTTTCAGTAGTATTGAATGGTAAAATTAGTATGTTAAATATAGCAATTTAGATATAGCAATTTAGAGATCGGTAAAATGTTTATAATGTTGGTTGAAGATTATTTAAAATAAATAATAATTTTAATTAAATTAAAATTTTAATAATCATATTAATTATAATAATAATAATAATTATTATTATTAATAAATTACTTTGATATGACATACGGCGTGATAATTTACTCTGACCCAAACAGTTTCTAACTCTAATAAATCTGCGGGACAGTCCACTATACAATCGAAAAGGGTTTGCTCTATTTGTATAACAAATTCAGTAGGAAGTATGTCTTTTTCTCGGATATTAATCTGCGAAATGCTTGAATCAGAAGAGGCTTGATGTTTTGAGGACATTCCATCATCATTGAAAACGGAACTACTGATTTGTGAACCGGAAATCTTAATGATAATGATAATGTATTTTTAAAAATATTACTATTTCATTATCAAATTTATTACTTAATTTTATATAAAGATTTTAGAAATTTGAAAAAGGGAAATTTGATAAATTTTAGAAAGTATCAGTGATGATAGAAATAATTCATGCAAAATATTAAACTTGAATGTTTTTGACAACCATATAAAAATCTGAAATTCTATCTAGGTTTCACCGAAGCAAATTCAACAAATTTAATTAAACATTTAAAAATTATCTTTCTGATTAACTTTTATCTATGAATTTTAGTATTAAAATATTTTTTTTAAAAATTTTAGTTATTATAGTTTGTGTAAGTTTTCAATTAGTGATAGCAATTTCAAAAAATAATAATACTTATATTATTATTATTATAATAATTATTTATTATTATTATTATTATTATTATTATTATTATAACATTAAAATTACCATCCCATTGATTAATACATTAAACACAATTCGTATTTTGAGTGGTATATGATTTGTGCAAAGATGTTGAATAAGTAGTTATGAATTCTGTTTTGAAATTGTCTATGAGTCCAGCAGTTTGTATTTTATATTTAATATTATTGAACTCAAAATCCTGCTTAGATCGTGTTCAGATTTTGATTATGGATTTAAATGTCATGCATGCAATGCCTATATATATTGTAATGACTACCTATCATTTTGGTTTTACAGTTCTTGATAACTGAAAGGATTTTGTCACTGTGTTGGTATTACCGTATTTCAAGTGATATATGAGTAGGTAGAAGTGAGCTCACGATGAATCATCAAACAAAGGAATGAGTCATAAAAAATTTTCAAAATTTTTATATTATTTAAAATATTATCATTATTATTATTATATTTATTATTATTATTATAACCAATTATTATTATTATTATTATTATTATTATTATAATTTTTACTATTATTATTTTTAGTATAATTAGTATAAATTTTCAAGAAAATATTAATAACCAATAAAATCTCTTATATATAATCGGGCAATGGTATAAATAAAATTAACACTTTTATAATTCATTTAAAAATGAACCAACAAACAATTCATATTTTAAACGGCCTGGTAACCGAAGAGAAAGGAGATGAACTTATTACCAATCTTCAATTTCTCGTGGATGAAGCCATGAAAGTTTACAGAAGGAATCCCATCAATTTTCCATGGATCCTTTCTAGATCAACACTCAATGCAAAAGAAAATGCATTAAAGGGAGTGTTTTATGCATTATTGGAAAATATGAAATGGTCTCGAGTCATTGTGCCCTTCATGTATATGAAGATAATTCTTCAAAGATCGGGCGAGTATTATGAAAGATATTTCTATTGGTCTTTACAAGTATAATGTTTTTAATTAAAAATATTTTACTAATATTAAATAGATAATTCAAAATGAGATTTCACCATGGATAGCTGAAAACGGATCATGGGATAATATCAATATGCTTGCTAAAAAAAGAAAATTCTGCACCAAAACAAAACTTATTTTAATTATGATTGGACTTAGTTCAATTTATTTTAGTGTAAAATATATTTTGAAAAAATAATAAATGTTTTATGCTTTATTTTTATTAATTTTTGTAAATTACAAAACTTTTATTCTTTAATATTTATTTCATTACAATCACATTCATCATCGCCACATTTTGTGTTCATATCATAATTCATATCCTCATTCTCTTCATCGATTTCTTCCATGCTCATAGATTGATTAACATATTTTTCATCCCTCAATAGGCATTCATATATATTTATCCCAGTAATTTCTAGTATTTTTCCGCCAAGTATTTTATGAGATAAAATAATAATATAAAATTATGCTCATAAAACTATGCCCATTTTTTTGGATAAATACAACAGAATGAATATGAATATGTTGATGAATGAAGGAGCCAGTATTTTTAAACTTGCAAAACCGAAATGTAAAAATTTAATAATTTTTAGTAAATTATTTAATAAGATTCAATTTTAACTTAATTCTATTTCATAATAAAATTTTAGTAAAAATTTAATAAATATTTAATTTTTTATTGTTGAAATACATTTTTATATAATTCTATAATTTATATTTCATAAAAATATTAGTAATGCTAAATTTTTTATACTTGCCCTCTTATAATTTTTAAAGATTTTCAATTTTAAGGTGTATTAATCTTAATAAATTAACATTTTTTTATAAAAATCACAGAATTGTTTTATGACATTTTCAGTAACGAAATATCCTTATAAGATATGTGTAACTTTATGATTTTTATATTGATTTTATTATAATTTGTAAATTAATCTATTTGTAAGAATATTTTTTATATTATTTTAATATGAAATTATGAATTTAGATTTTTAGTTTTTAGAATTTTATACTATGCTATTTTATAATTTTTTATTTTTAACGTATATTATTCTTAATATTATCTTAATAAATTAGCATATTTTATAAAAGATCAGAGAATAGTTTTATAACATTTTTAGAAAATATTTAATTTTTATTGTTGAAATATATTTTTATCTAATTCTATAATTCTATAATTTATATTTCATAAAAGTATAAAATATTATTAATGAGAAATTATGAATAATGTGAAATTTTTATACTTGCCATCTTATAATTTTTAAAGCTTTTTATTTTTTAATATATATATTTTTCTTAATATTATCTTAATAAATTAACATATTTTTATAAAAGATCAGAGAATAGTTTTATAACATTTTTTAGTAAACAAATATGTACAACTTAATGATTTTATAATGATTTTATTATAATTTGTAATAAATTCATTATGAAATTATTGAATTGCAACTATTTAATTACCTAAAATGATAATTTCGAAAACATTACTGAAAACAAATTTGTATATAATAATAATTAAAATAAAGTTATAATATTTGATGTATTAATAATAAATTTTAAAATGAAAATATATTAGACTTTACTTTGACAACAAATATGATAAATTAATCAAAATTAAATATGTTTTTTTAAATAAGGGTAATATTTATAAAAATATTTGCACGTCAAAAATTCATTACGAAAAACAATGTCATTTTACAATGGAAACATATTATTTAAAAAAATATTATAGTATAAAATATTATTTATGCCCATTTTGCGAAGCTCTATTCACTAGCCCTTACGAAATGTTTATAATAACCATAAGGAACACCTTACATCCTTTAAAACAGATAAAAATGAATTTTTTAAGAGTTTTTAAAAGTAATAGGATAGATTTTCAAAACAATAACATCATTGCTATAGGTGATGATGTTATTATAGTATCAGATGACGATACAGAAGCAGTGAAAGCGGTGAAAGCGATGAAAGCGGTAGAAGTGGTGGAATCAGAAGAAGCGGTGGAAGCGATAGAAGCGGTAGAAGATGATATACCTAAAGAAAAATTAGTTATTCAATCTGATTTAAAAAATTGTCACAGAATAATAACAATGACATTCAACAACATGAACGAGATAAATCCACCTGAAATTCCTTAAAACAAACTATTATCAACAATAAAGGAAATGAAATGTGTAAAAGTCCAATTCGGAATAGATACAGATTTTGAAAAGGATGGCGAATACAAAACGTCACGATTTTATAATAAAGCAGTGAATGTAACTCCAGATAATTTTCAAAATTTTTTAGCAGACGGCATTGAAAAATTGCATGAAAAAATTTATATCATCTCCGAACTTGGAAGTGGGTGGCGACTGATAAGAATAATCAAAATAAATTTCAAAATTACCAAGGTTTTAGAAATCTCCAGATTGACTGGAAGAAGCTATATTCCAACCCCGAAAGTCTTAGCAAATAAAAATGCTATAGTAAATGTGGTAAATGAGGACACTTTTTGTTATGCTTACAGCGTACTAGCTAATTTGAAAAAAGATGTGATTATGGAAAATAACACAAATTTTCAAAATTATATACCATTTCTGTCAGAATTGGTTTACGATGAATCAGATATGCCGATGAAATTAAAGGATATTCCAAAATTCGACAGGCAAAACGAAGGTATTGCAATCAATGTCCTCAAATATAACGACAAAAATATGATTGATATCGACAATGTGGATATTGTATTGAAACATCCTCCTATTGATATAATACATCGAAGTAAAGTAACTGGAGTTACACCGATGTATTTGTTATTACTGGAATCTAATAATGAATACCATTATACAGCAGTTCAAGATTTGCAGAGAATAATGAACTGTAGAAAAACCCATAATTGCCCTGTACGTATCCAATGCATATGGTGTGAGATATGCTTAAATGGATTCAGAAGCCAAATAGCTTTTGACAGGCATGTGGAATTATGGAGAAAAAACCAACTAGAAACAACATTGTATACGTTGCCCAAAAACAGTGACTTGGATTTTAATGACTGGTCAAAAATGGTAACTCCTCCATTTGTCATATATGCAGACTTCGATGCGGTTTTGCCTCTGGATGAAAGAGATAATCAGAAACATTTACCGATTGCTGCGGGTCTCTTACTGGTAAATAATTTTACAGGGGCTACAAAGTATTTGCATTGTATCGGACCAGATTGTGTATATAGATATCTGGTTGAAGTTGAAAATATTGTAGAGAATATTGTCAAAGTTTATTACAAGACAAGAGGACATGTCCAAATGAACTTTTTGAGTACTCAAGAAAAATTGGAGTTTACTTTAGCGGTCAATTGCTACTTATGTAAAAAGCCAATGCCGGAGAAAGTGAGAGACCATGATCACTTTACAGGAAAATATCTCGGAGCTGCATGTAATTTATGTAATAAACAGCGAAAAATACGAGAAACATTACCTGTTGTATTTCATAATCTAAAAGGTTATGATCTACATCATATATTGAAACACGGCTTTCATCAATTTCCTCACTGGAGTCTCAGTTGCATTCCAAAAACACTGAGAAATTTTAAAGCCAAATAGTATGGTTGGGAAAATTTACTGTGAGATTTATTGACTCATACCAATTTGTCAATTCTTCATTGCATTACGCAGTAAAACCACTGACAGAATTACCGATAACTAGTTCTGTGTTTACTACTGGGGCAATTATTAACAACAAAGGCATATTTCCTTATGATTTTGCCACTAGTCAGGATGTTTTAGAAACAACATATGAATTGCCTCCTATTTGGGAAGATATTACATATGAGGAGTATGAGTTAACTCAACAAATATGGTAAAGAAGTAAATAAAGCAAAGGGCGTAACGTTACAGCAATAACCCATCAATTATATGTGGATTGTTATCATGGAATGACTATACCTATAGTTCATCAATCTCGGTTTGGTACAAGAAATCATCAATTATTTACATTTAGAACAGAGAAGGTAGCCCTTATAAACAACGATGATAAAAAAGTATGGGTTGAGGAGAATAAGAGCTTCGCATATGGGCATTTAAATATTTTAGATGATATTGGATTGAATAATATTTCCTTGACGAGGATGAATTCGTTTTGCCAGATGATTTCGATTTCCCTGATGAATTCGGTGATGAGTGAATAATGATGGAATATTATTATTATTATTATTATTATTATTTTTATTATTATTTTAGCTAGTTAAATCAGATTTATTATCCACTGTTTCCTCGAAATGAGAACGTACCATCAGCCCTCTTCAGGGCTACAAATAATGATTGTATAATTGGTTGAGAACGGTCCTCTTTAATGAATTGAGAATGTTTAAATGCCCTCTTTAGGGCCACAAATAATGATTGTTAAAAAACTGAGAATGAAAACGGTTTTCTTTAGAACCACAATGGATTGTTGTTCAGAAATAACTATTATTTTTATTATTATAATTATTACAATATTTATTTATATAACAGTTAAATAATCTACAACAGCTAAAAGACAAAATTTGTAGGCACAATCAGAATGTTCACGATATGGACATATAATACTTGATGGAAAATCCTTCTTGGTTAACAAATAATTTCTTAATCGAAGTGTGGGAAAATATTTCTTCAATAATTCAATCTTCCATCCGCTATCATTAGGCACATAACATCAATATTTTGCAATATACATGTCGGACAAAATATCATCCTCTTTCCTACCATTCCAAATCTGTATGATCCATAGGTTCTTCTCTAAATAACCAATGTAGTGGTTCAAAAATATTGTTTGTATTAATAATATATAACTCCTTAATAATATTTTTATGCATCATAATATTAATAAAGTAACATTTATTTAATTAGAATGTTTATACATTAAGAATGCAAGAAAATGTTAGCCACAAGTTTTAGTTAATGGATTTTGAAACTGAATTTTGTTGTATTCAACCTGTTTTCCAATTTCCAATAGTTTATTGATCAATAGAGGATGATAATAAAAACCCATGGGGTCGAAAACATATATTTTATCCGGTTTAACAAAGACTGCAATCCAGTGTTCTTCATTAAGAGTAGATGAATCTGTGTTGACAATTATAGCTTGGTTGGCTTTTAAATAAGGAATTTTGTCTAATGGGCACACTCCAACAAACTCGTTTCCCAATATTTGTTTTCCAATTCGATTTATCTGAACAGAACTATTATAATAATATTATTAGTTACAATATTACTTACTCCATATTCAATTTAATTTCTTTGTTTACTTTATTTATACAAGCAGAAATGATCAAACTAGTAATTTTTGAACTTTGTTCAATTCAAAATTGTTCTATTTGCAGTAATTTGCACTTTATTTTCAAATACCCCATATATTATGACACGAAATGGTTTTTTGTGGCACTTGCAAATTTAATATCCAGTCGCAGATTTCCATTTTGAGGTAATTGACTTTGATTCTAGTCAAAATCAGGGGCCAAAACAAATGTGAAGAATGGATATTTGGTTTTAAATTCATCAAGAGTTATACCACAATCCAAGTTTTATCCAAATAACCCATATTTCTCACTATATTTTGCATATATGTAGCACAATAATGGTCAGTTTCGAAATCTTCAGTATATGTTTCTCGATAATCTGTATTTTTCGAAATTGATAATGAAGTAACATTGAAATGTTTGAAAGTTGAACTCGAAGCGTTGTATGATCGCTTATATTGAGTTTCAGATTGAAATGTAACAAGTATGAAATTCAGCATTCTTCTATCTCCAAATATTTGTTCCTTATAAAAAGATGATGCACCCTGACCAATTGCAAATGAAACAATCTCCTTAGTTTTCAATGGATATATTTCATGTTTAGAATTAAGACCAAGTTGATGACCGGCTAATATACTTGGTTCAACGCGAACTCGTCTCACCAATAATTTTGCATAAACTAATTAAATAATTGGTTTTCCAGCTACAGAAGTTAATGATAATGCCGAATCAGATCTTTTCAGTCTCATATGGATATTAACACCAGGAAGTAAATATTTAGACTGATCCATAAAGTCGAGTTGCAATAATGAGCACATTGTAAATAATCGAGAGTTTTTAACCCACCTTTTCCGATAATCATCGCTACCATAACCCATAGGAGAAAGACATGTATTTTTAGTATCGGTATTATAATTTAAAATAGTTTCAATTATCGCCTTATGAATATATGTATTGTTTCCACCCCCAATCTTGATATTATTGAAAACCAAGAATTGCATCCTTAAAAAGTGTATGAAACAAGAAATTATACGGTATTACATCAGCATCATCGATAAAGCTTTTTTATCTTTATCTATAACTTTAATTGGAACAGTTAATAAGGTATCGTTCAAGTCCATATATTCAGTTTGAGAACCATTAATATAATATTCAACATAATTTCTACTATCAATAAGAGAATTCATGGGAAATACTTCTTCAAAAGCACCGTATTCAATTACAGCTTGAGGTGACGGTCGGTCAAATATACACAATTCGGATTTACCACAAATCATTTTTCAAATATAGTCCCATGTCCTTTCATTCGTTTGTTTATACGTGAAGATCGGTGCTTTATACGTTTAGAAGTCGGTGCTGGAGTCGGTGCTGGCTGTTTTTGAAACATACCAGGTAAAACTTTCCCTATTTTAGTCAACGCATTTGTTTTAAGAGACGGTAATATTTTCTGATCCCTCATTATCACATCTTTAGCAGTTTTCATTGCAAAACTACCGATACGTTTAAGAATTGGAAGTGCAAATCTACCGATTGTTTTTAACCAGCCCGATCCATACTGTTTTCCGATAAAATATGGTAAATCACCACCCGTCTGGCTACCACCATTCATATTTGCCGACAAGTTCATTATTATCATAGTCTGTAATAACATACATTACAGGATTCGGTTTAATATTAATTTTTGAAATTACAAAGACTTCATCACTCCAATTCGTGTCGAAATTTTAAATGAATGGCGAAACGGGTATTTTAGATATTCGAACATGATTACCTATTTTATACTTTGGTTTCTTAACTTTTTCAGTTTTTCTAGATAACCATAAATCGACACTATTTTATGTGGAAATATCAACTGATCTTAATCCATTTAAACCACAGTGTTCACTATGATTATAACTATGTATAATTTTGGGTAAAACATTAATCCATTTTTATTGCCCTGGTGTACAAAGAATCGTTTGAGTATATCTCTCAATGTGCTATTAAATCTTTCAACATGGGCGGCTTTATATTGAGAATGCACAGAATAATGATTTATTTTATCAAGAACTTGTTTCACTTTACTATTGTAAAATTCATTACCCAAATCAGTTTGTAAATTGTCAGGCTGACTATCTTTGAACATTATTTTTATAGCTTGAGCCATTTCATCTGCAGATTTTGATTTTAGAGGAATAGCTCTTGCATAACGAATGTCAAAAAATATGTTTGTAACACTTATTAATTTTCGAATATGGTATCATCTCCATCAAATCCATTTGACATAAATCGTCAATACCGACTTTTTTCTTTAGCTTTTCTACTCCACCGAAATCTGCTTCGTCTTCGGGGTTCGTCCATATTTTCTCCATTACAACAAGAAGACTTAAATTTTAATTTAATATTTGGTAATAAGGGATTATCACCCATTGTTTATGATTTAGGTGCACCTAATAAACCGGCTCCACCTAATAATGATAATAATAATGGTAATAATGCAGCAATGAACCCTCCTTGTGGTTTATATATAATTTTTATCATTTCTTTACGATTTTTAATATTTACTAGTGATAACAACAGTTTCTCATGCTTTTTCAACACAAGTTTTTTAAATTTACTGACTTTAACTTTCCATTTGACAACTTTAACTAAAATATCGAGTAAATAATCGACAACAAAATTTGGAAATGATTGTAAAATATTCATTCTTCTAACACTTGGCGCCTTTAGCAATGCAGTAAAAAACGGAAAACTTCGATAATTTTTGACAGGTTTTATATATTTCACATGTTTTGGTTTTAAATTATACGAAATGAGATTCGAATTTGGAAAATTTTGGGTAATAAGCTTTTTCAAAGGAGTGTAAATACTTTTTGCTGGAATTTGCTCTTCTTTTTCAAAATTCTTTTAAGTTTTCTCAATTTTGGTTTTGACAATATGCCCAACTTTGGTTTTACACGCGCTTTTAGAAACATGATTAATATTAATAACAGATTTCAGCTTTGTTTATAAACCATGGTCTCTTCTTTATTAAAAATATCAGTTCTAACCCGTAATTCATCAGGACACACTTGAGTGAAATCGAGAAAAATATAACCATGGGGGCTTTTGGTCGCATCTTGAAATGAACTGATTAAAAGATTTCTATTATTTGGATATGCTTGCCTAGAAAGGAAATCAATGACAGTAGCATCTCTTGGATTTTTGAAAACAGCTAAATATTGTACATTTAAATTACGTGTTCGATGATTGCCTCCATTATGAAAAAGAATTTGAGTTATAAAAATAACAGTCACACCAACATGTCTACTGATTTTTGTGAATAAATTTTTGAAATCCTTTTCTTTATTGGCTTCCTGATATAAATGATCAATGATTATAACATCACCTTTCTTTAAGCGACTTGACCAGTTTTTATCGAATCCCTTAACAATTTTCATATGTTTCAATTTGCAGAAATTATCTTGAGTCAATCCATGTTCTTCATCTGCTCCCCTATGCCAATAAATCGTATTGAATTTAGATTTGAATAAATTTGATTTTAATAATTTACAAACAAATAAAGTTATTCCACTACAACTAGGACCAACAATCTGATAAACTGCATCATTTCTCAATTCCATTTTTTGTGGTATTGTTTATATTAATTATATGAATGAACTCTTAATAAAAACATATATATATATACTGATTTGATATGAATTTTATTAAATATGTTATCAAATATAAATTATAGGGGAAAGACTGATGTGAGCAAAATGATATTTCTGAATGAAAAGCCTCAACAAATTGTTGTCAAAAGTGGAAAACATACTATTACAGTTTTCAAATCGGGAAAATGTAGAATTATGGGTTGTAAAATTCCATTAATAGTGAATGAGTTGTAATTTAAAATCACAGATATTCAAATACAATCAATTACTATAACTATAGATCTGGTGAAATGTATTAATCTACACAAATTGAGTAAATTAACCGATTGCATGTTCGAACCCGAATTATTTCCTGCTTTGAGACTTTTACAATATAATCCACTGATCGTCAATGTTTTCAGTTGCGTAAAAGATTTTGTGTTAGGGATTAGAAATTTTGATTACATCTCATTCGTGGCTAATTTAGTAAAGGATATCAATCGATTGGTTGAAAATTGTATATATAATTATTTCATTTATTTACATCAACATGAGCCTTATTAGTGAAAATGGTAAATTAATATTTTATTTCTTCAATTTTAATATGTTTTTTAGAAAAGTTAATGTCAATTCTGATCGCAAAGATGGAAGAACTGTATCCGAAAATCTGTTCGAAACTGATATGTTGTGCGCCGGAGATTCTTCCATTCAGAATTAAGCTGGCTACAGGACTCGATCTGGAGATGATATTGGAAAAACATCTCAATAAAATTGATCAAGATTTACTAATAATCAATCATCCTGGTGTTTGCGCATACGAGTGCGATGCCTGCCTGGATCGTCTTTGCATCCATTTAAATTTGGTACTTCCTGCTGAACTAAGAAAGTATCACTTCAGCCGTATTGTAGATAATTAATATATGTTTTAATATTTATGTCTTGATATTTTTATAACCTTTTAAATAATAGTTTTCTAAAAAGAACTTTGTTTAATATGAAACAGTAAGGTTTTAAAAATCATAAATGCAGCACATGGGAAATTTAAACAAGTGCGCGATTCTGATTGGTCACTCTTTGTTATAAATACAGAATGTTCATTGAGTTTATTCAGAATTTCAAAATGACTAAGAAAATAAGCCAAACTAAGATTGTGGATAAACCAATAAATTTACAGCCCGAGCAGCTTTTTCATAATTTCAAAATGTATTTCCTTTCTGATCCAATGGAAACCAAGTTGATAAATCAGGTTAAGTCATGAAAACTCCTTATCCCAATCTCATGGCAAAATTGTTGATGTTGAAGTTTTAAAGAAAATGTTTATGAAAATCTATAACAATATCCAAGTAAAAAATATTGTGTTTTTCAATGTTCGTCAAGCTAGATTTTATGATGCTTTTCAAGAAATCATGTTCAAGGAGCATGAAAACTGGTATGTGACAATAAAGATTCAAGGATTTAAAGTGGATCAAAACTATATATATATTGTCCAATATGGAGATTAGAACGTGCAAGACCTGCTCTTGGTTTTTAATATATCAATAAATGTATTAACCAGTTATTTGGTGTTATTGATTTTTATTAACGATAGTATGAAAGTAATAATAAAAATAATAATAATAATAATTATAATAATTTAAATAATAATAATTGAAATAATAATAATTGAAATAATAGTAAAAATAATAATATTTGAAATAATATTATAAATTTTTCTATAGAAAAGTGACTTAGAAAAACTTTGAAAGTTTTTATGACTCATCATTATGACTCATTCCTTTGTTCGATTAGTCATCGATGGCGTTATCATGAGCTCATGAAAAATGATGAGTTATCGTGGGCTCACTTCTATTTACTTACATGGAATAATAATGATATAAGGTAATGAAGCTATGTTGTGAAAATGTAAAAATATATAACATTTAACAAAGTATTTTTGTTAAATTTCAAAGTTCATATGAGTGTTTAAAACTAAATTTATTTTTTATAGTTGAAAAATTATTTAGTTTCTACCTGATTATTAAAAATAAATTGCCGAAATATATAATATAAGTAATGTTTAAGTAGTATTATTTATTTGAGTAAGCATATTCTATTTTATACCGAAAATCATTAATTAATAAACATTATTAAAAAGGTTAACTTAATAATTAAATTGTACTTTTATAAATAATTCCGCAATAAAAGAGTTATCATAAATTATAAAAAATATTCTTATTTTCAATATTAAAAATTTGTTAAAACAAATTTTTTTATATTAGATCGAATAATATTTTAAATAAATAATATTTAAAATAATGAGCTCATTAATCTTTTCAATTTTTAATTTTCTTCATTATCATTTTAAATAAACTTCAAATATCAAATTAAAAAGGAGATTCAATTTTAGTCAAGACAGTCTTTTAATTAGATAAAAATTTAAATAGTAAAAACAAATTAAATATTTGGCATTCATCTGTAATGACGCTATAAATATAATTTATATTGTAAAAAATAAAATATCTTTATTTAAAATTTTAATTTACGAAATTTAAAACTAATAAATAAACAAAAAAGTAAACAAGCAAAAAAACAGAAATATTTTAAAAATTCATTATTTCAGATTGAAGAACTGAAATAAATGTTGAGAAAACAGCATTGGTGAACAACATGAATAATATAATATTAATGATATATGACGCCTATGTGATATTTTAAACAGTCATAAAATTGTTTTATTGACACATTTTTATGACTTTAATTTCCAATATTTTAAATAAATATATAATATTAATTTTCAGAATATTTTAAAAAAAAAACTTGAAAAATATTTCTCTTATTTCATGCCAAAAGTCATAATGCTATGTATTTTTATAAAAAGGAAATAAAAATAATTTTCATTAGATTTTACTCAAAATTAAATTATTTTTAATATTAATATTATTATTATTATTATTATTATTATTATTATTATTATTATTATTATTATTATTATTATTATTATTATTATTATTATTATTATTGTTATTATTATTGTTGTTGTTATTATTGATAATTTTATTATCAGGACTAATTTTATTCTTTTTCTTATAATGGAACAATTTATTTATTTTAAATATTAAATTATAAACTCGTTAATTATTCTTATTTTCAATTTCAATAATTGTTTGTCATCTGTATAATTAATTTAAAAAACAATTTTGATTTCAATAACTTTCTGTTAAATATATAAATTTATAATTTTTAGTCCTTAATTTAAGTTTTATTTTCAATATTAAAATTCCTCTCTAATAAATGGATATTGAAATCAAATTTTAAATAAAATAACAATGGGATTCACATTTCTTTATAATTCATTATTCTCCAAGTTTTCTGTTATTTATTTAAGTTTATTCTCGTAATGTATGGGCTGTCCTCTTTGTTTAATCATTACTGAATGACAATTACAAAATTAAAAGATGTAAATTAACAGTATTTTTATTAAAATATTGTTTGGATTGTGAAGGCAGAAGAGAAATTTACCGTAACAAAATTACAGAGGACTTAATTAAAGCAAAACTCTACAAAGCAGTGACGAGGCGTGAAATTTTATCTTAGGGAAGCAAACTAATAAATTCTTTTGGAAAAAAGAATTCACAGACCAAGTTACTGAAAATGTAGAACTAGGAGTTGAAAATAATATTTAAAGCTTTTTTAAACAAATGAAATTTTATTGCATTTTTTTATTTAATAACTAGTACTTATATTTAACACAAATTCTTCTGTCCTTTTGGGAAAATATATTAATTACGGCATCATAAAAATTTTCTGTGGATTTAAGTGTCTTAAGTAGTTCCTTTTCTATTGAAATTACGGCCAATAAACTTTATCTTTCCGATCCCATTTTTTTGCGAGCGTAATTTTTAATTCTTTTCATACTTGAGAAAACTCGTTCTGCTGTTGCTGTTGTTAGTGGAATTGTTAACACCAGCATACAAAGTTTTTATGTTCATTAAAACAATTGTCTAAGTCACAATTCCTCATAAAGCTAAGAATTTCATCAGCATATTTTTTGTTCTTAATGTCGGAATCACAAAATATAACTTTGAGTTCAGTTTCAAGCTTTTGAATATCAAAATATTGCATATAATTAATTTTTAAGTTGTTTATAAGGTCCACAGGAAATTGTTTTTGAAAATTTTCATATTGGCTGGTATCAGTTAATTCAATGAATTTAATTTGTTTGAACAAATCAAAGCGATTTTCCATTTTCGAAATCATTTTTTGCCCAATTTTATTAATTAATACTTTATAATGCTGTGAAATATTTTTCCCAGAAAGTTCTCTTTTTTGCGATGCTAGTTGCAGAATATTGAGCTCCAAGTTAATTATCTCAAAATGTTCTTCGAATTTCTGAATCATTAACTCATCCATCATATTTTTCGAATACAGTAGGATATGGCATAGATCTATTTTTGTAGTATATCGTATAAAAAATTTCGTTGAAGAAGTATAATAGCACTAAAAAATCTGGATCTTTTAAGAACTGTAAGAACCCAGTAGCTAAAATAAGACTATCTTTATCCCAATCAAAATTGGATGTTTGATTTTTAATAGATGAGAAATATAATTTGAGATTCTGTAAGTGAGTGGAAACGGTTTTGACAAGCCTTCCATTGTACTCCCACATCGTAGGAGAAACTTTTGGTAGTCGATGAGAAAAATATTGATCAAATGCAGCTGCACATTTTGATGATTTGCTGAAAAATCTTGCAAGACCAGATAAAGTGATAAAAAAAACTTTGAATTGATTTTCCTTTTCGCATGATTCCTGCAATATCAAACTTAACCTGTGAGCTAGGCAGTGAACGAAATTGGCTGATTTGATTACATTTTTTATTAACGCTTGAAGCCCCCTTGATTCATCTGACATTACTGCAGCGCCATCGTAACTCTGAGCTATTAATTTGTGATTTAATTTTTCATTCTCCAAAAGGTCAAAATAATATTCGATAAAGCTTTAGCATCTCGAGTTAATGACACATCTATAAATTTAATGAATCGTTCTAAAATGGCACCGTCATTTGAAACATATCTTAAAACAATTGCTAACTGTGATTTGTTCGATGAATCTGTTGTTTCGTCCAGTATTATCGACACAAAATCGGTTTTTTTAATCTCACTCAATATTTTTTCAGTCACTACGTTAGAAATAGCATTGATTAGATCATTCTGAACATCAATTGATAATCCGGAAAAAATAGTGACATTATCCAAATGTTTTTTAAAAGCGGATTATATTCAGAAAGTAAATTTATGATTTCAATGTAATTTCTCTGTTAATTGAAGCTTCTGATTCATCATTTACACGAAAGGTCAATTCCTGTTGTCATAGAAAGCACATGACATCAATTAACTAACTAAGGATCTGTCTATTTTTTTAAACTTTTTCATTAAACTGCTGCACAGAAAATTTTCTCATTGTATCCATTTGATTCTCAATTCTCTGTTGTGTGCCAAATTTTTTTCAAACCAATCATACACTGTATATGTGAGGCTGAAACTGCTTGCCTTTTTACCGCCTTTTCAAAATTATTTAAATCAGAAAACCCAACTTTGTCATTCCATACATTTTTCTCATAATTAGAATAAATTGTATCACTTTAGCGGTGACCACAATAGCCCTTAAACAAAATTAACAACTTACGTTTTTTTTGTTTTTTTTCGTTCATTTCATTTAATTTTGATTAATTACTGTCAAAACTAATGCAAATTAAACACAACCATAATGGAATTAATCATATCGTATGAAAAAAGGCTACCCATTAATTTTGTACGGTTTAAACCGTACAAAATTAAGGTGCCTAAGTTTAACGAAAACTTGATAAAATTTTGTAAAAGTCCATTGTGGTCAATTATATGAGAAAACGTGTAACGTACAAAAATTAATGAAAATTTAAGGTCATTAATTTTGCCTTAAGGCTATTGTGGTCACCGCTTTTCATTATAGCATAAATTTGTATCATTAAATATGCATCACTTACTATAAAAATTTTTTTCTAAGTATTAACAAAATTGATAAAAGTAATTTCAAAATTGATTCCTTTGCTTGCATTTTGCATTGCAATGAGAAACAAAAATGTACTGTTATTAGAATTATATCACTTTTACTTATGTATCATTTACTTATGTATCATTTACTTACTATATCATTGAAATTGAATACACAGAGCCTACTTACAATATTTTTTCTGCGTATTAACAAATTACTAGAAGTAATTTTAAAATTAATTTTCTTGTTTGCATATCAGAAACAAAAATATATTATATTTATATATAATTGAATTTGCAGTGCCTACTATACGAATTTTTTTTCTGCGTATTAAGAAAATTAGCAGAAGTAATTTTAAAATTGATTCACTTGCTTGCATTTGAGAAACAAAAGTATACAGCTATATTATAATTATATATATACCGACCTACTATAAGAAATTTTGTTCTACGTATTAACTGACAAATCAGTAAAAGTAATTATAAAATTGATTCGTTTTTTTTCTTTACAATTTCATCATGTTGTTCTTTCTGTGAAAATATCATTTGACCTATAACATTTTAAAGGAAATTAAGGGGGAAAAAGTTGGAAACTGTAAGGGAAGCGTTGCTTCCATGGACGCTTCATCACTGGAGACTGTTAAAGTATGCATGTGATAAGGAATGTTTGAATGAATATTTTAATAATTATGAATGTTTGTTTAATAAAAATAATTTAAGTGAAAAAAATATATTTAAATATTGATGATGTGGAATATATAATCATAAAGAATGATGAAATCTTCGCAAAAAATGGAAATAATGATAAGAATGAAAAATAATTTGAAAGATTTTAATAATAAATATTTGAATTTAAATAACTATAATAATAATGATGGTAGACCGTTTATTAAGATTAAAATGAATATTATAGAATTCAATTGCTTATTAGACACGGGCTAAAATTCGCGTTTACAGTAAAAGAGTAGCTTAACTTCTAAAATTAATATCAAGCATGGAAATTATAAAAAAAAGTTATGCCAATGAATAAAATATAAATGATTTTGAAATATTTATATTACATACAAAACATTGATTAAAATTGGAAATTCTTACATTGCAAATAAAAGTTACTTAGAAATAAGTTTAAGGCATTGATATATTTTAGGAAATGAATATTAGATTAATGGAATTACATAAATATAATAATGTTGGTTATATTAGAAATAATAAATGTTTACTGAGCTTAGGTAATTTTGAAAATAAAAGAATTAATAAAAATTAATTTGAAAAATTGATTAAAATAAAAAGAATTTCATCCCCACATGAGTTAATAGAGAAAATAAATAGCTTTCCAAAAATATTTATGTTGAAAAAATGGATATAAGCCTAGCAGATATATTTTAAAGCATAAAATACAAGCAAATTGTAATCCAGTAATGATTAAACAAAGAAGACAAAGAATAAATTACGAGAATAAACTTAAAGAAAAATAGAAAAATTGGAGAATAATGGAATTATAAAAAATGTGAATCCTCTTGGAATTCACCGAATGATATTCGAATGTGCTTAAACTTTAGATTATAAAATGAAAACACTATTAGGCCGGCATTTCCCACACATAATGTTGATGAATTGATAATGAGCCATCATTTTATGTGAGAAGCCCCAATTTTAGATTTAACCAAGGGAAAATAAAATTTTCATTCTTGACACAGATTCCAGTTTTGGGGCAAATGGATCAGTGCTAATTCGGCTCAAGGAAGACGGTACCGAGACAGTCATTACATATGAGTATAAGAGACACTTGCTACCTCATGAAAAAGAATATTGTGCTATGGGAAAAGAATTACTCGCCATACATGAATAAGTTTGTTACTTCAAACAAAGATTTATATTGAAAAAAATTCATGGTGCAAACAGATCACAAGTCATCGATATTTCTCAATTTTACGAAGAAAGCAATAAGACCAAAATTTCAAACTTGGATGGCTAATTTATCAGAATACGATTTTGAATTAAAATACAGTAAAGATGAATATAATTCAAATGCTGATGGATTATTTAGGATCAGCAGAATGTTGTGCTTTCAGTGTCAAATTAGACACCAAATTTCTAAGCAAAGACAAATTAGGTGTGCTTGGGATTCACCAATAATTTATTTCACCTTATCAACATCAGTCAAATAGCCTAGTTGAGCTCAAATTTGAACGAAAGTTTTGGCTGGAGAAAGTGAATAGAAAATTTGGCTAGAAATTTTGCCGAAGATTGAGTTTTGTATTTATACAATGCAGCAAAGTACAACAGGCTATTAACCGTTCGAGATAATTTATGGAAGGTAAATTAATCTGCATTCTAGTTTTGCAGCACCAGTTAGAGAGAGGCAATATATTCTAATATCAGAAAATGCACAAAAAGCTGCAGAAAAGATGAGAAACACAGACATAAAGTAACTGGGTATGCGACACTTTGAGATAGGCGAGAATGTTTTAGTATAAAAAGAACCGCAAAATAGAACCAAAGATGGAATGCAATACGAAGGGCCATATAAAATCAGAAATTTAATCTCTGCCATTCAAGTTGAACTACAGAAAAAGATACCATAAAATTAAGAAGAATAGAGTGGCTCAAAAAGTGGCATGTTTCTTTAAAAAGTGCTGAGTAATATAATATCCTATTTTAATATTAAAATAAGATACAGTTTAATTCAATATTTAAATTGTTAAAATATCATTTGTTTTAAATAAATTTTGGATTAAGATTTTTTATGTCGACAATAGAAAAACTTATAACTGCTTTGAATAATATTTTGTATAAATTTTAACTTTTATTATTACTAGACGGTTGATCGATAAATTTTTAAGTAAATTTATAAATATTAAATTAATTATAAATTAAAAATTAGAGATAATTATAAAATTAATTTTTTTTCTTATAATATTATACAATTAGCCAAATCTAACAACATAATAAAACATGTTTATTACTCTTTACTATGGAACTAGGAAATCAAGATGTGTAGTAAATTATAATATTAATTAAAAATATTATTGATTTTTATAATAAAAGAAAATGTGTATTGTTTTAATGATTAATTATAAAACATAAGCAAATAAAAATTTGAAACAAATTTGAGTGTTTAATGACTAAATGTTGGCAAAACGCTTAAATACAATCTGGGATGTACCTGTTAGTTTATCAAAGGAAATACGATTAAAGAAAGCAGGAAACTTCATTTTTAAAAAAAGTATTAAAACCAATAATGGAGAAGAAACACTTAAATAAAATATAATATATTTTTCTTTTTCTTAATATATAATATTGGATCAATAATTTTTATTTTATAAAAATAAAACAAAATGAAAATGAAGATACTCGAACTATAATAATAAAAATAAAAAATTTAATTGATAATTGTTATGTAAATATTTTATAATTATATGTATTATGTTGATAGGAAATGTAGATAAGGATACCCCAGCTGCTCTCGTAGGACGAATTCAAAGAAAAGAGAAATGCGTGAACCTAAAGCGAGAAAGTACAAAAAGCAAGCAAATGGTGTCAGGATATTCAGTTGAAAAAAACTCTTCACCACAAGAAGCAGAATCAAATGAAGAGAAAGAAGATTGCATCGAATATGAAATCTAGGCTGAAGAATCAGGTAATTCAGACTCTGATAGGTGTCGTATCTACAACAAGTATCAATATCGTTCTCTTTGTGAAATGATGTAACGAACCGGAATAAGTTACCGAGACGCTTGTAAGGTAATTAATGCATGTTTACAAGATATGGATCTCAATACACAAGAAAATGTACTGATGCCATCAAAATTACTAAGACAGTGTATACTTATAGAACAGCAGCTACTGCTAATTACTGTATTTCCAATCAAGTAAATATTATGTATCGGTTTTTATGGACTAAATGATGATTCCATGTTGTATAAAGGAAAAGTAGCCAGAAGTACAAATGAGGACCACTATGTAATAGTCTCATTTCCAGATAGATCTTATATGAATCATGTGTCACCACAAAGTGGTAAAGTAAGAATGTTGCTGGTGAAATAATGTCAGTTATACGCTAGAGGCGCTCCACTGACTCCTTGATAGCGGTGGTATGTGATGGTACAAATGTTGATACAGAAGAGGAAAGTAGTGTTGTCGACAACTTGAAATTTCATTACGTCGTCCCATTCAAAGGATTGTTTGCATTCTTCACCTCAATGAGCTTCATTTTTGAGCTGTTTTTCACCATATTGATGGTGGAACAAGCGGGTCAAAAAATTTAAAGGACCAATTGGTTGTCGTATAAATTTGAACCTTCAGCTCTTCTTATAGTCTGCTTCAAACCTATAACTGGTGAAGCAGATACAATCTCTAACAAATACATAAGCGATTTAAGCCAAGATCAACTTTATCTCTATCAAATCGCTAATGTGATTCGTTTATGTTTCAAAAACTCTGATCCTTGTGAGTTCAATTACCTTTTAACTGTTTCTCCTGGTAATCTTAGCCAAGCACAATGGCTAACCTGTGCGAATCGTATTCTTCGAAATTCCATCTACTATTTTGATATTTTGTGTCTACGTCTTGGTTTCTGATAAAAAATCATCCATATTTAGAAGACTGCATCAAGTGGCTCATTTTTCTATAAAGAAAATCAGCTACTTCTGTCACCCGGAAAATGTTCTTGTGTCGGCACTTTCATATGAAAAAATTAACGTGGGCGTGATGCAGTGCAGAAAGTAGTAGTGTCTAGATGTTCAAGAAAAGAACGTGAAATACGTCAATTTTCAAAGTAAATTTCATCATCAACTTTCATGCCGAGAATTACTGTGATCTGATCGATTGGAACCCGTCTTTTATCACGTCTTTACCTATTCTTAATGACATATCTGACGAGGGTCTAAGACCACTAGCTGAAGTAGCTCCATTGCCAATACCCGAATTTCCTTGTCATATTCAGGCAGTTGAACTGACTGGAAATAAAATTACTCATGCTTCCTCTAAGGTTTTCGGCCACAAAACATTATTGCATCAGCAGAAAACTCAAGGAGAAAGTACGAAAATAAAGATATTGAAACCAAAGAAAGATATTTTACAAGTTGAACTGATTCACAATTGATAATGCTCAAGAACTCAAGTATACTGAGATTCTTCAATGTATAT
Source organism: Schmidtea mediterranea (assembly GCA_022537955.1). Taxonomy (NCBI): domain Eukaryota; kingdom Metazoa; phylum Platyhelminthes; order Tricladida; family Dugesiidae; genus Schmidtea; species Schmidtea mediterranea. Next base: position 175,308,521 of record CM039679.1, on the reverse strand, counting down.
GGCAGGATACACATTACATGTAAAATGATAAATGATATCCGAACACAATCCAACCAGAGTTTTTGACTTATTTATGAACGAACTGCGAATCTTACACGAAATAGAAATATCTTAATATCTAAATTTCCCAACTGCTTAATTAATATCATCTTATAATTTGTAAAACCTTCCGTACGCCATTACCAACACAAATTTAGGCTCATCATTATTTCATACATTTTTTATATTAATAAATTTACACTCATTAGTCAAATTACAATAAAGTATTCTAAAACTTTTCCGTTTGGCGGACAAGAAGAAAATTTTTCGATAGCACTATGGACCAGTGCCACATTTACTAATTATTTATTTTATTTAACCTTAAATACACATTCTGTAATTTTACGTTTATAGTTTTGTTGTAATATTTCAGATGATTTATTTTATTTATTTTATGAGGGGTAAACTGTTTAGCAATATTCTGGCATTATTTTCCTCCAATTCAACTCATGTTACGGACAGGTAATTTATGGTTCGCGGAATGGTGCTGGTCCACGGACCACTACTTTGAGAACCACTATTCTAAAACATGGATCGTTATTATTTTTAATTCATTTTTAAAAAGTCTCTTATTATTAATAATAAAAATGATTTCGAATTCTTATTCTTTATCAAAAACTAAACGAATTTATCAATACTATACTTAATTTTCAAAAGTAGAAAATAAAGACCTTTCACCATATTTTTCTTATATTAAAATTCACAAAAACCTTCGAAAGAAGTATAAATTCTATATATATATATCTGTCTCATAGTGCTTATCTTTGCGCTGAATTAATAATTTTAAAAACCCTATCGATGACTTACTTCCTCTTCGTGTGAATACAATTTTCTTATGTAAACTGTTCATAAAATGTAATAACAGCTTTACATATTTTTGATTTTCAACATATCACTCACATTCGAAAAAAGCAATTTTCTTTTCTAAGCTATCCAAAAATATTGATAATATCGATGGTGCTTAAAGGAACTCATAATGACTTCATCTATTTGTTGATACAATGCATCATTAAAATTAAATTGACATTTTAAGTAGCATATTCCAGAAGTTTACGAAATGCACTTCCATACAAAATGTGACGCACAGAAACATTTTCGTTTCACAACATGCATCAAACAAAGGCACATTCGTAAACAGGCTGCAAATATCAAATGAAACTATTATATTAATTATACCATTATATTATATTGAATTTTATTAATTATATTAGTAACGGTTAAATTTACGACATCGAATCTTCTAATTGCTTTAGCAATTGAAACAAAGTATTAAATGCAAAAGAAAAAGTCAATTCTACTAAGAAATTTCCCATTTTCAGTTTCAAATAAAAAGGTGATTTGGATAGCAAGCAAAATTATGATGATTTTATACTTGAAATAAAAGTTGATATTTATAAATAGTAAAATAAATTATTATTATTAGTTTTAGATAATTTCTGGTATATTCGTTTTTATATTTTTATCCTTCATTCCGATCAGTCGTTTGGCATCAAAAATCGTATTATTGTGGTTCATCATAACTTGAATTTTGCATCATCCTCAATCAATCGTTCTCCATCTGTAAGTGCAATATAACTGGGTGTTGTGCAGTTTCCTTGACCATTAGCAATAATTTCAGCATTTCCTAGTTGGAATACACTAATTCATGAATAGATAGTACTCAAATCAATTCCGATAGTGTTATCAGGTATTTAGGATAAATCGACACTAAAACTAAAAATAAGAGTAAATTTCAAAAATTCTTTATTTCCTCCAAGATGCTTGAAACTTCAAAGTTCAAATCAAAAATATCTAATCCAATATACCAGTTCAAAAAATGTTTAATAACAAAAATTCAAATTTTTAAAAAAATCAACAAAACCATAAATCAATTCATAAATATCCATTGCTTCTCATCCATGTGTGCACTAAAACAATATAAAAAAAACTACAGTCGCGCACACAGACGCGATAAAAGAAATTGACCAACTATTATTATTATTATTATTATTATTATTATTATTATTATTATTATTATTATTATTATTATTATTATTATTATTATTATTATTATTATTATTATTATTATTATTATTATTATTATTATTATTATTATTATTATTATTATTATTATTATTATTATTATAAATGTATTAAAAAATGTAATCAAATTCTTTTAATAATTACTTTTTTAATTTGGTTAATCATTGTCCTTGAAATGACTGCCTTTAAAGTTGGAGTGAACCAATCTCCAAGAAAAACCTGATTAAAATTAAACAGACAATTTAATTTAATTGCAAACTATTACTGGAGGTTTGAAAAAGAGATACAAGTGTATTCCTCTCAGTACTAGAAACATTGGTTTATCAATTTTGGAATATTGTGGTCCTTGAAAGCTCTTATTGGGATTCAATGACGGGACGTATAATTCTGAAAGATTTGAGTGGGAATGATTGTTTGATTTTTGTTTATTTGAATTTTCTACTGAACTTTTCTGAGAAAGATTACTAAACATGTAGCACCATTTGTTACCCGGAGAATTTTCAAGGGACTTTTGTTTTCTATAAATTTGTGATAAATAATTTTTTATTTAAAATTTATAATTTTTAATAAAAGTTAAACAGAAAAAATAAAATAAATCTTTTTTATTAATATGAATTTCCAGTGACTTATAGTTTCAACACCCTGGTAACAGCAATGTTGCTAAAATAATTTTTTCCACATTTGACAATTTATACAGTCTACATACTGATAAATAATTTGTCTATATTTTGAAATCAAATAAACATAATATTAACAATATCATTAAAAAATAACATAACTCTAAAATTAATAGAAGTTATATTTTTAGCATGTTTTCCGTCTTACGTAAATTTTTGGAGTTTCATAGAATAATGTAATTGACCCCATGCCCATAAACCTTTTGGTTATTATTCCTACACTTAGAGTCACCAACCACCAACATAAAACCTTTGATTTTCTAGAATTCACTATATTTTATTTAATGTCTCTTGCCATTTCCTATTATTTTACAGAATTAAGTTATTATTTTCTCAAGTTTTATTTTCTATTATATTTTTATACAAATCAGTATTTCAATCGGTGGAGAAAGTAAATATAATCATTTTATAAAATTAATAGCTACTAGTCCATAGCTATCCCTGTGAATTGAGTAAAATAATCAAAGTGTTTTGAAATTTTATCAAATTAATTAATTTTTTTTATAATGAAAGAAGTAATATCAAATCCTTTAGAGGAATAGTGCAAAACAATAAAAAATAAATTAAAAATATAACAAAATTTAAAAATAAAATTATCGGAAAAGCTTTTAGTTTCGAAATTGAATCAAGATCCAATCAAACGACAGATAACTAAAATAAAAAATATCAAAAGTTTCAAAATTTCTACCCAAATTAATTTCTTAGATTGATTGAAGAGGACTTTATTTGTCGAAAATTATCATTTGTTGTTTGGAATAAACTTGCAGTAATGGTTAATCATATATATTACTAATTATTTTTTTGAATTGATACTGCTACCAAGACACTTGCGTTTTTATATTATAATTTTTATTTTAGTTATGATATTTTATATTAGAATTCTAATAACTCGAAAATATTAAATTCATTATATTCGTAATAAATTGTTTGTCAATAAAATATTTAATAAAAATAATTCAATCTATTAAGTTAATAAACCAAGTTTCTAAATTTTCCTTCACTTTGATCTCCCAGATTAATTTATGTGTTCAACGAGACTTTCGCATTTATTGTCTATATAATTATGCCTCATATAATTACTAATAATAAAGGATTTGCGCCGGTTCAACAGTTGTGGCGCCCTGTGCACATAAATTTTTCCGCCCCATATTATTTTTTAAACTTTTTAATAATAAAAATACTAGGAAAAATGCGAGAATATATTTATTTAAAATTTAAGAGTTATTTATTTTTCTATTCGAGCCTCTATGGTAACAAAACTGTCAATTAATTCCTCTTCATTTAAATTTTTGGCAATTTCACGTTCGATTCACAAAGTTTCCAGGGCATCTAATTCAAAGAATGTACGAAAAACGCTGTAGAAGTTAATGTTAATATTCGGCTTTGCACTCCGCTATGCTTTTCTCGCATATTGAAGCCGTTGTCGTAACCTTGCCATCTTAAATAAGATAAAGATATTTCGTATTCATTTAAAATTTATATAACTCTCTCAACTATTCCAGCCCCGGTGCTGCTGTAAATATCTGCAAATCCCAGAAAGTGCTCATGGATATTAACATAATTACCATGTTTATAGGTAGATGATAAAATTGATAGAAAACGTACGATTAATGTCATTTGTTCTGTGTGCGATATATCCGGTGCGATATACAGTCGACAATCAGAGAATAATATTTACTTTCTTTTAATAGAATTATTATCTTTTCTTTAACGGATTTCCCAAAATCTGTATAATTTCCTTGTGAATATTTTTTCCTATATAGTGCCAAATTATTAATATAAATTAGAACATTTTATAATTTTTAATATTTTATAAAATTATATACATAAAATTTAAAAGAAACGTAAAATATTTTGGTCAATTTGCTGTTTCTTAATCATCCCACTTCATGCATTTGCCATATCTGCATCGCTCCTAAGCCGGCGCTGTAAATGATATAGGTACAGATTTATTTATTTATAAATTGATAACTAAATCAATTAATTAATAATGAAGTTTCTAGAATTATCTATATTTGTAAATGACGATAAAATTACATAATTTTGGTTTATGGACAATAATTTGGTCAAAAATGTGACAATTTTAAAAGACTATCAAGTTATAATTAAAATTATAATGCTTTTTATTATTAATTATTTTTAAAATATTTATTTTAATTTAAATTATTTATTGTATTTAGTTTTAAATCAATTTATAAAAAAAATCAGTAAAATCTTTTTTTACTAATGCCCCATAAATATGATCTTGGAATTTGTTTATCGGGTAAAAATCGTCTTTTCGGTTTTCCTTCAAAGCGGGGTCAAAGGTTAGAGGTCGTCCGTTTTTGTCGAATATGGTAATTTTTGATTTGTAAATGATATTGAAAGAAAAATAATAATAATATTGCATTTCTTTCAAGCTCGCTTTTAATTGAAGAAAATCATATTTTTATTATTATTATTATTTTACTATAATTAATAAAATTAATAATATTTTACTATTAATTAAAGTTCACAGATATTTCAAATTAATTACACGTTAGAATTTAGTTAACCTCGAAATACACTGGGGTTTTTCTGTTGGAATCTTTGGAAGATTAATTTCTTTTCTAATTTCATCTATATTTGCATATTCAGATTCATAATAGCGTTTGCAAGAATGTGCTCCCTTCACTTTTGAATATCCCACACAGAAAAGCCATCCCATGAAATGAATCTAAAATAATAATATAAATAAAAATATAATTACAAATATTGCCTGATCATCGCCTCGTATTGATCGATTCATTTTATTTATCTTAAAGTAATTAATTAAAACAATTAAAAATTAATTTTAATTATTTAAACTTACAGAATTAATAAGCAATGCATTTATATTAAATTTGATAGCCTCTTTCCAAAAGTGAAAGACATTTGAGTCCTTGAATGAAATGATGCCTGTGGAATGTCCATCAATCGTCTTAACGATGAAAGAGTCGTATTTTTCTCTTAGAAATAAAAATTATGCTAAATTTTAAATAATAATTTTCTTAATTTAAAATCTTTTCATTAAAAAATAAAATAAATCAAAAATAAATCAAAAAAAATATTGAAAAAAAAGGAATTATCTAAAAATTTTCAAACGTTTAATCTTAAAGTGACAAAAAACGTAATTAGTGAGAAATTATAGAAAAAAAAACGATAATATAAATCAGTTTGGCATATGTTTTGTTCTGGTCGGAATTGGATGGATTAGGTTTACAATTTCTTTTTTAGATAAATCTTCGTCCGATAAGTTTTTGTGGAGCTTACTGTCCCTATTTGTCGAGGTCCGTGTAGTTTTCTAAGGTTTCAGTAGAAATTTTTTCACAGCCATCAATAGCAGTATGCAACGTAATGTCTTTAACTTATATTTCTGACCCGTTTTCATTTAGAAATTCTAGTATCGGTTATTTCATTTTCTTATTCGCCTGTTCCTTAACGATATTATCTTTGTTTTAAAAATGTTTTGATCGTAATTTCTTCAACGTTACCACATACTTTACCATCTAAATTGGATAACTTACAAAGTTTAGGATCTTCTTCTCGTATTAATTTTTATAATATTATTTGTTCCAAATTTTTGCGGTAGTTATGCTAAAATGCACGAATTATTCCTTAATTCAATAGCTAGTACATTTTGGAGAGAAAAGGCTAATTTTATGTTCTTCAGTGTTATGTTTGTTGGTTGAGCAGGGCATACTTTTCGTAATTCACATCAAAACATCTAAGTTTAAAAGGTTTTTTTAAAATAAATTTGAAGTCACCAATGCCTTTTTGTTTGCAGCAGATTTTGTCGACAGAGACTTTACATTATTGAAGCATCAAAGATTTTCTGTTTTTTTATTGATACGTTCTATCCAGCCATTTGATGCAATAAATCTTTCAATACTTATTCGAGACCCAATGTACAGGGCTTTATTTCAAAATAATAGACCAGCATATTGCTAGAACACGAGCTAATAAACCGTTCTTTAAGGACTTCTATAAGTAAAAGAGTTCTTTCACTATGGAAACAAATTGCATCAGACTTTATTCGATTGATTAGCGATATCTTATTATTGTAGCCAAAGTAGGAATGGCCACCCCCAAATAACGCACCAGAAAAACACATGAACCAATGTGTTTATACACGTTTTCAAGAATACTCCTGTTACAATTGAATGATACATTATTTATATGTATTTGACAAAAAACTACAAGAAAGGTTTCGTAATATTTATTTCAAAAATTGTAAATTATTACGCATTTAATTTAGTGTGTATTGTTAAAAAGAGACAAAAGTACACAACATTTATTCTCACAACAAATCTCCAACACTCATTTATAGCTCTTCGTTGCGTAACACCTACATGGGAGTTTGTAAGGATCACATGATTTTTATATTTGTATAATTGTGTTCCACCTTTTATTGTTTTCATACACTGCAACCTTAGTTATAAAATTTGGTTTTGTGTTATTATTATTATAATTTTTTCTTTAAATTAAAATAAAAATTCATCAATTTACCTTAAGAAGTTGGAAACAAACTTACTATTGTCTAAAAGAAAAATCTTTAAAAAAAAAGCTCATAATTAGGAAAAATAATTAGAAAGTTTAGGAAGAAATCAGCAATAAAATAATAGAAAATTATTGGAAGATTAAAGAAAAATTCAACGAAAGATAAAACAAGAAAATAGGCTGAAAAGAATTCAATGTCGCAGTTGTAAAGGATTTAATGAATAACTCCATAAAATTTCTCTCCTCTGAACAAAGTTATTATCTGAATAAAGTCGTTGCAATAATCTAGTATCTCAAGAAATTGAATTTTGAACGACTAATTTATGTATTTTTTTGCGTTACTATTAATAATATATACTTGTATGATGTTTATTACTTTTTTCATTTATAAATATTTGTTAAAGAAAACATAACATTCACCCTGATTGTCCCGCCAAATCTTGATGTTTAAGTCTTAGGTTACATAATAAATATGCACTGTGTAAATATAAACCTTGGTATACTTATACATTTTATATTTTTTATATTTTGCTTTTTATTCTCTTTACAAAATCAAAATTTTGCTTATTCATAAATTTGTATAAAAACCGATAAAAAAACTTGCTTATAAAAAATGTGTTCTTAAAAAAATTATAAAATTCTTAATAAAATTTAATAAATTTATTAATTAAATAATTATTAAATTTAGTTATTAAATAAAACTTATTTATTAATTATTAAATTTATTTAATAATTATTATTAAATTTATTCAATTATTAAAATAAATTATTATATTTATTAAATTCATTTAAATTTAATTTATTTAAATAATTATTAAATTAATTTATTAATAATTTATTAATAAATAATTAAATTTTAATAATTAAAATTTAATAATAAAAGTTAATAATAAAATAATAATTTTAATAGTAAAAATTATTAAATTAAAATTTAATAAAATTCATAATAAATTAAAATAAAATAAATTCTTATAAAATTCCTCATAAATTCTTTAAAAAATTATAAAAAATTTGCTTATTTATAATTTTTGTTTATTTATAAATAACCACAAAATTGGCATATCTTTTTTTTAGAAAATTTTTTATTGAAATTGTTTATTGGGATTACAATAATTATGAATGGTATTATATAAGCTTTAGGAAATACAAATTTTGTTTGATGAAAAGAAAAAAAATAAATTTTATTTAATTTTGAAAAAAAAATAAAAATAAAATTTATTGAAAAAAAAATTACTAAAAGTAACAATTTTGTTTAATATACTAACTGGTAAATGAAGCAAAATATTTGAAATAATTCTATGGTTCATTTCTATTTTAAAATGAAAAATATTTGCAGACTTGAGATTTTTTCAGATTTTCTTAGTTTTATTAAACAATATTTATTTTACTTTTAGGCGTCAAACCATATTCAGAAATTTAATAATGTTAATTAATATTATGTTTCTAAAAATATTTCAGTGTAGAAAAACAATTTCATATTTGATATCAATTAATTAAAATTATCTCCGTAAAATTAAAAATCATGAAATATTTTCGACAAACTGCCAGTCTCAATTAGAAATTTATTTTTTAAATTAAATATTCAAGAGAAACTTAATCAAATCTCGGACAAACAATTTGTGAAATCCAAACTGTCATTAGTGTAGTTTTGTAGAAAAGATACAATCTAATGATAAATATCAACTAGCATATGTCTATTTCTTCTTCCAAAACCCAATTTGAAAAACCGAAGATGGAAATTTAGGATATTTTTAGTGACCTAGAACTATAAATTTATATATATATATATTATATATATAATTTTAATTCATTTAAATTTTGATTATTAAGTCTGAAATTTGTTTAAATGTATAAAAATAAATAATTAAAACACTTAAAAATTACATTTGTAAGAAGGTGTTTAAAATATAAAAAACATTTTTCTATGGTAGAATATTAAATGAAGATAAATGAAACTGGATTGAGCGTGAAGCAAAAGATTAGAGTTAGAATTTTGTTTTGATAGTAATTTTGTTTTATTATCTATTTAATTGATATGATAAAAAATTCATTTTGGAAATAGAAAAAGATTTTTTATTAAGATGCAAATTATCCTTTGAACTTTGTCCAAAAAAACCGAACGCTAAATGTTTCGCCAATAAAAAAAAGTGAATTTATTTTAATTTGTAAAAAATTATTTTTTGTGAAATTTTTTATAATTTGTGTTTTGTTTATCTGGATCAGTTTTATGAACTTTTATGAGGTGAAATTTAATATGAATAAAATTTTGGAGTCGTCAAATCTTTATCGAAATTTTATTCATTAATGAACAGGCGATTTTATTAAAAGCTTCTGCAAGTTTATCTACAATGGATGGAATTTATATGTACAATGATCAAATTAAAGTTAACTGGGCAAGTGAATCTAGTACGATACCAGGACCTGCAGCTGTAACATCTGTAAAAATGACTATAGTGATTCAGTACAAACATTTGTTGGTGACATTGGCTTTGATGTAGATGAACCAATGCAGAAAGAAGGATGTAGTCGAATTGGGCAATTGATCGAAGCGGAAGTCGTTAGATTTCCTGATGATTAATCCAGAGGACTTGCATTGGTTTCATTTTCAAATTCAAATCTCAATCGTCAACTAATCAAGGAAATACTAAATATAAAGGCCCTTTTTTATAAATGAATATCTGGAAGCAATAATAGAGATATGTGATCTGATCGTCTTATTTAGGAAATCTTATTTTGACAATATAATTAGTTTTATTTGCAAAATCAACATAAAATAGAAACTGAGTGAAAAATCATCTATTAAAACAAATATTTTTATTTTTTGTTAATATTTGATCTAATAATAATTAAGTTTATTTTTTGTTCAGTTGATTTTATAAATAGATTTTTTTCTTAAATATTTTATGCACTTTTCTATTTCTTCACTAACATGGAAATTAGTCTTGATTGAAAATAAGCTTTTCAGTGCATCAATATTTAAATATAATTATACGTAATAAAATCTTATCTAATATCTGGTTTGTGATTCATTGAATCAACAATAGTTTTATTCGTTTCGATGTATTAATGTTTATTGTTAAACTGGAATAGGACGTCAGAAAGGTGGTTTGATACATTTAAGGCTAACCTTATTTGTATTAAACACTAAGGAGGAAATTTTAACATTCAGTGCTAGTAGTTTTTACTGGACTTGGTGATCCCAAAACAACCTTCTATTTATAAAAATGATGTTCATTAAAAGTATCTTAAGCAGTGTTTTGTTGAAAGCTATCCATGTTTGGTTACTGAGTTTTAATTCACTAATTATAAACTTTAAAATTTTGAATAGTATTCAAATGCTAAAGCGAGTTGCAGAGCTTATTTTCAGCTTTGGACGTTTGTTCTTAAGTCTGTAAAGTAACCACAATGAGCAGGGATGTCTTGAATCAAAGGTCTCACCTCTTATTCCATACACAAATATTGATGTAAGGTGTTATATAATAATAATTCATAATAAACAGATTAAATATTCAACTCAACATGACCTTGACGTGGATATGTTTGTGTGCAATCAAGTTAAGTAAGTATGTATGTATCTGTATCAATAATATTGCTTAAACTAATGATAATTCCTTTTATAGAGTATGGAAGTAAAATAAATAGTATTACGATTTAATATTTCGGTCTGGAATATCTTAAACAAATATTGTTTAACAAAGTTTCTTCGCCGGACTTGAAAACAATCCTAAACTGAATATTGTTTGCGTGTTTGAGGATAGTATACTTAAATTCACTAAAACAATCAGAGTAAGTTAACTGCAAAATATATTTCAGCTTCAAATAATTAGATCGGTTTTTTAAACTTCATAATTTGAAGACTTACTAACTACAAATTCAATAGGAACATTATCTTCAAACTTACCAGAACATATGTCATACAAATTCAATTCACATTTGTCAATAGTTCCTTTTGTCATACGCTCAAGAATAGATTTTGCATATCCATTTTTGAGTAACAACAGAACCAAATTATCAACACTTTTTTATATAGATGGTTTAGTTAAATCTTTAGTTAAAAATTTTCTTTCCGAGACTAGACATAAAAATGAAAAACTTTGCTGGAGCCAATAAAGAACCCATAACAATGCTGTCCGCTTGTTTATAAAACTCATTATTGAAAAAATAATTCAACTTTGCAAACTGAAATAATTTACGAATTGCAATGTCATTAACCCTCTCATGTTCAATTGCATTTTCTTTCCACATATCACAACATAAATCAATCCTTTCCACTAATGGAATAAACTTAAAAAACCTGAAAATGTCAAATGAAAACAAAAATTCATCTGTACTTTTTTTATTTTCAGGATTAAATAATTATTAATTAATAAAAATGCCATAATATTTTCTACAAAATTTGACTATGAATCAAATTTATTATGTCACTTATAAAGAAATCAGAGGTGAAAAACAAAAAAAGTCCTTATAATAAACATACATTACTACACTTCATCAGAAGTAAATTAAATTAAAGTAAAAAGACAAAAATTTAATTCTTAACCGTTTTAACTTGCATTACACTAAATGAATTTTGAAATTTAAATTTTCCTGAAAAACTCTATAAATTTAAAATATTTTCTAAAAATCTCGCGGCAAACAGGTTGAGAAACAGGTTGAGAATGTTTTTTCTTTTTCTCATTGTCTATGCTTATGTATGCTTTATTATATATATTTATATTAATTTAGTCAAATGTGTTTATAATTTTTGCTCTAATTTTCTCATATTCAATTTAACCAAAGTTGATGCATAAATTTGTAGTTTACAAAATTAATTATAAATGTATTTTGATGTAATATTTTTTCCATTTCTTCAATAATTATTTTTGTTTGAATTAACACAATTTTAACAATTTATTTTATAATCAAATTTATCTTATTGATTCATTAAATTCAAAGAATTTAATTAGTAATTTCAAACCAATTATCTAATATTTAATTAGTATCAAATTAATTAATTAATTTTTAATAAATTGATTATCGATTTTATATACTAAATAACACTGGTCGACATAAAAGTTATTCATCACATCAAATACAGAAAATTAATTCTCTGAAAAACGTTTTTTGTTTATTTCTAATCTCTAGTTTTTATGCATCCCGTGGGTACCCCAAAAACGTTTCAACAAAATATTAACTAAGTGGAAATCTCGCCAATAAAAATATACGGTAATCTTACCTAAATAATCACTACTTCAAAAATTCACCAACATTAAATGTTTTTATTCCTCAGCATTGTCTTCACCAACTAACATTTTATCCTCGACTTGATGAACACACCAAAATCAAAGCCAGTAATTACCACAAAACTGAAATATGCATAAGATAGTTCTATCCTTTGAATAATAGTTTTAAAACGATATTAAGATAAACGTAATATACTGAAAATGTCAATACAAATTAACGTGCACATTTTTAGTTTTAATGAGGCACAATAATTATCTGACTTTAAAAATAACTAGCGCTAACTCACTCACTGGTTGGAAACTCCCTTATATTGAAAAACAGATAAATAAGCATATTGAAGAGAAATACGTAGTCCCACAATCCAGGAATGATTGTCTTTTAAAAACTTTTTGTCTGTATATTTTTCCGTTAGATATGAATATTCGTTTGTTGGTAATTTATGAATATTTTCAGTACTATCACCCGAATCGCTTTTTTCGCCGATGTGATTCAAATTTTCATTTGGCAAGTCTTCTTTGGTTTTCAAATCGTTCTCCCCAACACTTACGGATTGGTTTGTAGAACTTGGCTAAAAAGATTAAAATTTTTTAAAAATATTTTTATAAGATCATTTAATAAACATTTCTCTCATCTAAAGCTATTTTCTATTAGCATGCTTTTATTTTAAACAAATATGGAAATAAAATTACAAAAACTAAATAACATTAATTCTAAAATATACACAGTTTTTAAAGACTAAAATCGAAAAAAAACCTTTCGTTTTTACGAATTAAACCCAAAACAAGTCAGGTGACATAATCATCTCGATATACTCAATATGGTTTGCAATATGTTCTTTCTGATATTCAAAAGAAAAAATACAGATAATTCAGATGCAACAGTGCTTTCTTTAACACATGTGATAGAACTTCACACGTTTAAGAACAAAAAAGAGTTCAGGACCTCACTGTGACCACTTGAAAAAAGCCTATACTAAATTACATTAAAAATGATGATCTCAAAGTTTATGAAATCTAAAGAGATTCCAGGAAATTTCTTCGGATAGAGTCAAACCTGTTCATCTATGAATTTAATTGACATTACTTTTAGACCTTTTAATTGCATTAACTTAATTATTATTAATATTATTTATTTAATTAATTTTAACTATTTTATTTAAATAAATATTTATAAGATATTAAATTAATTAATTAATTTTTGTTTTAGCTATTTTATATTAATTTAACAGTTTATTTTCATTTATATTTTTAAATCCAGATCATTACACTGAATTTTGTAATCCATTGATGACTGATGAAGAAAAATATAAAAATATTACATAATGAAAAAATTCTACAAAATGAATCATTACGTTTGCTCATTATATCAAAATTGTGAATTAATATCAAATGATGATTATTCGCAGCAAGGGGTTATTTTGTTATTCACTTATCTGTAGCTATTATGGTCACCATTTAAATATTCTCAAAATTAACAAAAAAGAAATAAGAAAAACTATAAAGGATAGCAATCGATAGATTCTATTCTAGATTCATCACAATAAGAAAATAATTAAAATCTAAAGATATTTTAAAGGACCAAGAAAATACATATGCGAAAAGATAGTAAAATGTTATGAAGAGTCGAAATTGAATAAACAATCAGAGAACACCTAAAAATGTAATATGACTTGAAAAATTCAATCAGATTATCAAAATCGATATCTCAAAAGAATCGACGCATTCATTTTTTTTGAATGGTTTGTTCATCAAAGAGGCTGTGTGAGTAAGAGGGATTGTTACATAGACTTTAAATCAAGTATTGAAAGTAAATGTTTCTAGGTTATCAGTACATATTAAAATCCCTACACAAGAACGTTTGTTTAGTATAAAAGTTGTTATTAATCTTTAAGATTACTGGTGGTTTGATGGATACTGATTTGCTTTTCAGAATTGTTGTTATTAAAATTAGAAGGACTATTATTAGAATTGTTGTGAGTTGAATTGAAATTGTTACTATTGTTATGGAAACGATCCTGATTGTTTGCTCGTTGGAATCGATTAAGAGTAGGTAGTTAGTGGCTTTCTGCGCCCACACACCATTACATAATAAAAAAAGGGGTGTTGATGTTTTTTTGTGATTATGCAATGACGTAATCAAGATAATTAATAAAAAAAGGGATGGGGAGGGTTTTTTTTGTAATTATGTAATGACGTAATCAAGATAATTAATAAAAAAAGGGGTGGGGGGAGTTTTTTTGTAATTATACAATGACGTAATCAAGATAATTAATAAAAAAAGGGGTGGGGAGGGTTTTTTTTGTGATTATTTTCGGTGTGTATTGATTACACAATGATGTAATCAAGATAATTAATTTTTATGTGTGCACATTTTTTTTGATAAATTTTTGTGTGTATTTTTTTTCAAAATTTTTAAAGTGGATTTTTAAGTGAATTTATATGTGCGTTTTTACTAAACTTTTTATGTGTATATTTTTTATGTGTATTAAAATTTTTTAGTAAAATTTCTAATTAAAATTTATTATCGAATTTATTTTCAAATTTTATTCAAAGTACTAACAAATTTCATTAAAGATATATCAAAACATGTCAAAAATTATAAAACTTTAGTAATTTTAATAAGTATTACTCAATAACTACTATTTTCTTACCAATTTGTTGAAGGTCTTATTTTAAAATTTCTTCAAAGTACTAACATTATTTACAAATTAAGCAGTTTTATTTAAAATTTAACAACTCCTCACAAATTTAATCAAATTCTAATCACATAATAATCATAATTTAAGGATAAGTCTTATTTTTACAAAAACAAGTATTTTACAATAATTAAACATACATATTTGGATTTTTAGTAGATTTTATCGGTATCTATAAGTACCTGTTCCGTGTAGTTTTTTAAGGTTTGTTAGAAATACAACTTATTTAGTGGTTGGTCGATAATCATTTAATTTCTAGTAATGTGGTAGATATTAATATTTATTTTATATCAGTTTTATTCAAACCTTTAGCATCTTTGAGTTAATAATTTTAAGAGTTGAATCATTTTCAATAAAAATATGAAAATTTATTCCATGTACAATGAAAGTAATATATGTTTTGAGAAATTAATTTAAGAATATTTTTCTAATAAAGTTTCTTTTCACTAGCAATTAGATTAACCACTACTTGTACTTACTAATTAATTTATCATTCAGTAAACAACAAGAGTTGGGAGTGAAAAGATCAGAAATCATATAAAAATAAATTTAAGTAATTATTTCATGAGTTAGCAATTAATTTATTTAGGGACATGTGAAAATTAAATGAAAAGGTTGACATTTATCTTTGAAAATAACTTTAAGTAATTGTTCATTGTTGGACGCAATTCAAAATATTACAAAAATAGTAGAAAAATTTCAAAGTCTTTTAACTAAGTTTTACAAAATGTCAATAAATCACATACAAGACTTGTAAAGCAATAAATTTTATTCAGAGAAAATACAATACTTGATTGGGCTTCAATGATGATTAGTTTCTTGATAGCAATCAGGTAACTAAGCAACCAAACAATTTGGAGACATCAATGATCGATAAAAGAGTGGAGAAGTTAATAAAATTTGTAATTGAAATTGTATTTCTTTTGATTGTTCAAATTTTTATATGCTTTTATTTAAAGATTTCTTGGTCAGTAAACAATTTTTGATATTGATTTGTTCAGTAACTAGTTATTGATAACATATTGTGAGTGTGTGAATAACCATGTATTTTAAGGTGAAATGATTGAGAGAAAATTTTATTTTTTAAGTGGGTTAAGTTGGTTGAATATCGGTGTTCAAAGAGTAAATATTATTTAAATAGGAAATTTTAATGAATAAGTAAATTATTCAATGCCTATTATGTATGTAGAGAGTTGTACAGTACTTAGTCATCTGTATATAGTACCTAGTTATCGTTGTTCAGTTATTAATGGATTATTCTGTGTGATGGATTATCAGTGTTCAGAAGTTGATACCAAGTAAGTTAACTTTTTATGTTTTCTGAAAGTATTATTATTATTATTATTATTATAAATATTATTATTATTATTATTATTATTATTTTATTAATATTATTATTATTATTTATTATTATTTATTATTATTATTTTATTATTTTTTTTTATTAAGGATGGGTTGGTGCAGAGTGGAGGAGATGGGTTGCTCTTGCGAATGACTACTACCTACCTTAGGCAATACTATGTAACACTGAAACTCAAAAATTTAATTTAATAAAATTCTTTGAAAAAAATTTTGAAAAATTTCTCTGAAAATTTGATCGTTATCAACATGCATAAAAAAGTCATAGTAAAAATTATACTAAAAATTTGATTGTAAGATTACATTAAAAATTTTTTAAATTAAAAACATATATAAAAATTTCATTGTAAAATTATCCTAAAAATTTCATCTTTAAAAATTATATATAAAAAATTCATCGATAAAATTATACTAAAAATTCTTTTTAAAAATCATGTATAAAAAATTTAATTGTAAAATTATGTTAATAATTTTATTATTTAAAAAAAATATGTTTAAAAAATTTCATTGTAAAATTATCATAAAAATTTCATCTTTAAAAATCTTGTATAAAACATTCCATTGTAAAATTATGTTAAAAATTTTATCATTTAAAAATATGTATAAAAATTCATGCAATATTGTCAATTCTTTAAATTTAAAAATGCTTACCTTATGTAACTTACCTTTTGATCCTCTATTTACTTTTAAAAAATTCTTACGTTATGTAATTTGCCAACTACAACTGCTTTTGAAATTTTCAGCTTTAAAAATTACCCTTATGTAACTTAACTGTTGACTCTCTATTTAATTTAAAAAATTCTTACCTAACTTACCATACTTTACTCTAGGCACCTTAAATTACTTTAAGAACCTTAATTTACTTAAATTTATTCTAACGTACTTTAAATTACGCTGATGTACCTTAATTTACTTAAATGTACCCTAATGTACTTAAATTGACTTTCGACCATTTAATTTACTTTAATTTACCTTAATGTACTCTAATGTATCTTAATTTACTTGAGGAACATTAATTTACTCTAATATACTTAAATGTATTCTAATGTACTTTAATTTACTTTAGACCCTTTAATTTACCTTAATTTACTTTAATATACTCTAATGTATCCTAATGTACTTTAATTTATCTTAATTTACTTTAGGTATTTTAAATTATTTTTATCTAGAGCCTAAATTTGTCTATGAAAATTATGTGAACAAATATTTCAAGTGTTTTTTAGATACTTTACAGTCAAATCTAAATTCGTGAAATGATTTCGTCCACAAGCATGGAGAATGTCTTTATCAAGTCTTGCATTATGAGTCGTGATCCGATGCAATGAAAACTGAAAATAAACACATTCCGAATATCAGTAAAATATTTCATTTCAGTTTTCTTTTTGTTATGTCCACAGATCTTTTGGAATTATGGTTATTTTCATTGTTATTTGATCAAATTCCTTTATCTTCACTCTTTGAGATCATATATCAATGTTTTGATTTCTATTCACGGGATGTACTTTAATTTTAGGCAATCTTAAGCACTCATTCCCTTTGTCAATAAATGTCAAACAATTTTTTACCCCCTCACAAACTATTCCCATTTTATACGACTGGTTTGCATGTTTTAAATAGAAAATATATAAATTAAAGTCTACAAATAAATTTAAATACATTTTTACTAGTTTTAAATAAGTAAATAAAATTTTAACTTAGAATTCATGAACAAATCGAGAATATGTTCTAGCTTCTACTATTTTCAAATTGGCAAGCCAAATGTTTCAACATTTTAATCTAACAATTCTGAGCTTACCAACTCTCACGAGCAAAAATTACCATCGGCTCTTTCTGTCTTTTGGCAGCCACTCGAATTGGCCGAGTTATAATTAATATAATATCATTTAATGAATTTAATAAATTAAATTACGAAAAATTTCAAAAATTTGAAAATAAATTCGATAATAAATTTTAATTAGAAATTTTACTAAAAAATTTTAATACACATAAAAAATATACACATAAAATTTTTAGTAAAAACACACATATAAATACACTTAAAAATCCACTTTAAAAATTTTGTAAAAAAATACACACAAAAATTTATCAAAAAAAATGTGCACACATAAAAATTAATTATCTTGATAACGTCATTGCATAATCACAAAAAAACCCTCCCCACCCCTTTTTTAATTAATTATCTTGATTACATCATTGCATAATCACAAAAAACTCCCCACCCCTTTTTATATTATGCAATGGTGTGTGGGCGCAGTGTGCTACTAGCTACCTACTATTAAAGTTATTATTTCCACTGCACCCTTCCTGAACTCTTTTATTTCCATCATTATTATTTTGGTTGAAATTAGGCCTTTGATTCTAATTATAACATTGTTGAGGTGGTTTATTAAATGAGTCGGATTTATTATCATTCAAATTCAATCGCTTTGAAGTACTTCGATCTTTCTTCACAAACTGAATTCTTCGTCCTTTTTTAATAGGTTCAATATCTGGTATCGATGATTTATTATCGTTAAATACTTTACCTCCATGCTTCAACATTTTCTTCCTCTTTATTTTCAGTCCAATTCTATTTATGTATTGAATTTTCGTCTTAAAAATTTTGTTTCATTTCATCTGTGAATTCATCATAATAATTTTTCGACCATTCTTTGTATTTTTTCACTGATTAATCGTATACTGAATTCAAAACTTTGGATAACACATCCCAGTTTTGATGCAGCAATGGCTCAACCATGTCTTTGACAATTTCGGTTTAAATCATTGTAGAATTGGGCTTGCAATTTTCATCTTTAATCCAATAATAATATTCTCCGTCATCGATGGAGTGACTCACATTAAAACCTTTACAGCAATGAAAAACACCGAATTAAAATGTAAAATTGATCCAGACATCATAGATTGTGTAACCTTGATAAAGTTCTGTATTGGAAGTCCTTGTAAATTTGGAAGATGTTGACTAGAAAAGGACATAGTTGAAGAAATGGCAGTGTGTTGTTCATTAGTTAGCTGAGACTGCTGCTGCTGATTTGGCGCTGAACGATCGCCTTGACTGATGTAGCAATTGACTAAGGTGATTAATTTTATTTATAAGACCCCCTGTGCCCGCAACCTAACAAATAATTAATTATTTTAATTAAAACGGTGCCAGAATAATTACCATAATTTATACTTCATTTATCATTATGAAATGTGACAAAATTAAGATAAAGATAGGGCTACAAACAAGCCACAGGAAGTATATTAATACAAATATGAAGTTAAACGCCGAGTCAAATTTTACAATAAACAATACTTATTACAAATGGTTGAAAATTAGTTTGTACAGTAAAACCATTAAAAAGTTAGAGTAAAAAAATTAATTTAAGATTATGTAATACAGAAAAAAATATGGTTACATATGATATATATACCAACTTTTCAACAGGATATCAAGATTGATGATGATTTTTAAGGTTTCTCGAGAAAATTATTAAAACTCATTGATTTTTAATAACTTCTGATATCAAAGTTAGTAAGTTAAATAAATAAATGTTTTAATATTACTATTCAGACCACTAAGAGATAATTTAATTGTATTTTATACTTGTTTCTGTAATTTCATATGAGAAAAATTAATTAACAATAGTAAAATATCATGTATTTATAATTTATTTAAATGTTTGATATTTTTCGCATATAAATTTTATTTTATTTACATAAAATTACTTAATCACACACAAATTTGATTTTGTCCACTTAAATTTATAAAATGCCTTTATATTGAAACAAAATTTTACTACAACCCACACAAATTTAGAAAGTTATTAATATTAATTGTTTCGAGGGTTCTATGCAAGATTTTGCGTTTTAACATAGTTAATTACTGTCTTAAATTTTATAACAGAGTGACAATATTAAAAATGAATGCAAAAAAAATAAAGATGTTTAAGAAACGGTTGGGTATTTTTCTAACATTAATTTGCAATTCGTTATCATTTGATGCTTAAGTCCAGCTAATCTTCGATCTTGCATTTTTTGCCATTTACCCTATAATAATGTAAAATTTTAAAAGGATTTCGAAATAATCGGGATGATTAATATTAATAACTTTCTAAATCTGTGTGCCCTATAGTAAAACAGTATATCAATATAAATTCATTTTTAAAATTTAAGTGGACAAAATAAAATTTGTGTGATGAAGCAATTTTATTTAAACATCATGCAAATAACCAATTTTTTTGACAGTGACAGAAAGTAGAATTTTTGAGACTTTAAACCAATCTAGTAGTAATTGTAGTTTGATTTTGATTTTCAGTGTAAGAAATGGGGCTAATCTAAGCTTGGTTGAGCAGTGAATAAGTAAGTAGTAGGATTGCTAGTGTGATAACAGTGGATAACAAAGCGAATGGATTCCGATAAAAGAGAGTTAACATGTGTATGAGGTTACGTCAGCAAGGAACGACTTAAGGGTAATGGTGTAGAAGGTAAATAATTCAATTATTATATAATATGTTAAATGTCACTTGTACAATATTACATAATCAGTACATGCCATAGAAGTTTGTATCTGACAGAGACAAGTCATACTAGTCATCCAACAACATTTGCATGAAGAAACGTAGGAGTCAATCTTTGATTAAATATATCTATATTAATGTAAACACAAATATTTTAAAACAAACTTCATAGTAACACTAATACTACGAAAATGACAAAATGATGGATTTCAGATTTATAAATATTTTATATATATATATATATTAATGTGGGAATAAATTAATTAAATATTTTGTTTTAACTTAAGCACATTAATTTAAGCAATATGTTTAAAGTATGCCTAAATTACCAATCTGGAGTTTTAAAAATGTAAAAAATATTCAAAATGTAATAAGTTAACAAAGGCACTATTTTACAAAAATCATTTTAATAATTTTTCTAAACTGATGCAAGAATTCATACTAAACTCCACAATTATGTATAAAACGAATTCAGTAAAACAATAATAGTAATATCAATTATAGATAATCATTAAGATATTTCCCTTATTAATTATTTACATTTTAAATAAAAAAATATATTTAACAAAATGCATTTTCATAAAATATTTGATATGTATTCAATTTATAACATAATTTTACGACACGTAATGAAATTTTAATCTAAACGAAATAAACGTTTCTATGTCTCATATAACATTTTTAATTGATATCTAATTTCAATGAAAAAATAGGAAGTATTTCCTTGTAATTATAAAAAAAATTACCTCACGATTGTCATCAACAATGCTCAACTCCTTTTTGAAAAATCCTGATAAAATGAGAAAAATCAATATTTATTTAATAAATTTTAAAATATTTTTAATTATTTAGTAATAATGAAAACATTAAAATGTTACACTAGATTTTATTTGAAATTAAAATTTAATTTTTGAGTTTGGAAAGTAAAATAACCAAATTGAAATTAGTTTCTAAAATAAAAAAAATATTTTATAGAAATTCATTTACTAAACAACTAAACATCAACATTTTTTTTGACATAATAAAAATGTTTAAAAAAACTCAAAAAATTAAAAATGATAAAATAATAAAGGATTTTATTTTTTAACTTTTTTAGTCCAAAGTTCATTTTGTTTATATTATCAAATTGAATTTAAAATTTTTACGAAATTTTTATGAAATTTTAAAAATGAAAATGAAAAATATTTCATTTTTTTTCTATATAAAAAATTACAATTTTAAAAATTATAATATTATTATTTGTTTTAATTTATTATCAACTAATTATAATATATATATATATATATATACAAAATTCCATACTCACTGTTAAAAATGAAATTTTTATTTTCAAATAAAATTTACTTGATGAAAAAAACAATCGTCGACATAAAATTTCAAAATCTTCTTTAGCCATTTAAAATCACTTTTGTTTTAACTGAATTATTTTACAGATTCTGTCAATTTATGCATCAGATTGCATTAAAATTATTGCTTGATTTCAAATGAACCCTTTCCTTAATAAATTTTTCTTAATTTTTTTAGAAAGATTTGAAATTAATTGTTGTGGATATTTTAACAGTAAATTAGCGTGACAAAATAATTTCATTTTAATAATTAGTTTCATTCTCAATTGAGAACGAGATTGGCCTGGAAAATGATTATTTTATTAATTGAAGTTGACAAGGAAATAGTAAAAAGAATGTCAAATTGTGACATACAACTGAATTATGGATTAAAACAAAAGAAAAGTGCAAAATCTGAATTATTGATTACTCTGGAATGAGGTTGAGTTTTAACAACTAAGTATAGGGTATACTAGATATCATTGATTAAAACAAAAGTAATTGATTACTTTTTTCATTTTAAAAAATACAAGAAACCTGAATTCACAAACAATTTTGAATTCATAATTTCAAAAATGCATTGAAAGAAAAAACAACAAACGAAAACTTTATAAAGTATTTAATTACGAAATAGCTTGTATTAAAGTCCATCAAATATATTTAAAAATAAATTAAAATAAAATTTTGAATTATTTATTTTTCGTTATTGTCTTAAGTTCTTTTCCGTTTAGCGTGTAATTTATTATTTCTTACCTTCAAAAAAAATAACATTCATTTTTTTGATATAATAATTATAAATAATTGAAAAAAACATTGATTAAACCTTAAACATTTATTAATTCTCAAAAAAATTTTAATTAATATTTACTAAAGTGATTGTCACATTTTATATTTGTGAATATATTCCTTCATTCAGGTTTAATGACGACAAATGACAAAATGAATATATCATATGCTATTTTCACTTCACATTAATGTCAAATATAATTTTAATTAAATTCTAAAAAACGTTTAAATTTAAAATTGTAAATTATATTTATTTATTATTATTACTATTTATTATTATTATTATTATTATTATTATTATTATTATTATTATTATTATTATTATTATTATTATTATTATTATTATTATTATTATTATTATTATTATTATTATTATTATTATTATTATTATTATTATTATTATTATTATTATTATTATTTTTTGAAAAACTCTGTGCCAAAAATTCGTGAATACCTTAAATAAATCTGATTGATAGAAAATATTATGACTATTATTATTATTATTATTATTAAGATTTCTATAGTATCAATTATCAAAGACAATTTAAATATTATTAAGTTTGAATTATGCTTAAAAATTTTAAGTTTAAATAGCGTTTGTTTTAATTAGTGTTAGGTTTTTCATACTCAGTTTATTAATCTCAAAAAAATCACCATTTATAATCTAGAGTTTTATTTGTCCGTGTAATTATTGCCGGCATTAATTTTCAGGTGCGCAAATTATTACAAAATAATTTAAATAAATATTTAAAAAATAAATATACAACTTCAGTTTAAAAACTTTAAGACCTATATGAAATTTTCTTTGAAAACTATTTAAATAATCATAAATAATTGTTTTAACAAAGCATCATTTTTATTATGATAGACTTCTTTATATAAAAGACTAATAAAAAATTCTTTAAAGTTCTCACAATAATCAAAAGTAAATAAATTCAAAACTAATATTTTTAATTAATCATTAAAACAATAGAAATGATTCAAAAGAAAACTATCTGATGAAGATCTTTTACAAATAACTTATGTTCATGATAAAAGAATAATAGTTTACATCAATTAAAAAGCCCATTCAATGCAAGACTTGGAATAAGGAAAAATATTATAAATATAATAACAACTTTTCTTAAAAAATTGAAATATAATTAAAAGACATGCTCAAATCTTTTTGTATAAAATGGTTTATTTGGTTTTTAACAAATATACTTTTATTTATCTTTAAAAATTTGATAAAAAATGCAAAATAATAATTTTATCTTGGCAGTTATAAACAAATATTTATAAACATATTTATGAAAATAATGTTAAACAAACTCATTAAATTTTAAAATTTTCCGTTTCAGATTTAATTAAAAATATAATTGAATTATTTCTAGCTATTATAGACAACATAGTTGAAATAATTTTATAATATTTTTTTAAAATATTGAAAAAAATTATAGTAAATTAAATTATAAAAACTTCCAAAGTTAATAAATAAATTCCAAAAATTATGATTCTGATTTTTCTTTATAAAAATAATAACCCGATAACGTTTTTCTAATAACGAAAAATATTTTTTGAAAAAATTTCATTTACAATATTTTAAGATTCAAACAAAATTATTTGAAAATTTAATTTAGTTTTCTTTAATTTGTTGATCATATATAGTAAATATAATTTATGAAATAATTATAAATTCAAGCAATAATTATCAAATGTCTGATAAAGGGAAATATCTGACAAGTAAATAAAAAAATGAATTTATCTAGAAGTCTTGTTGAATTAAATAATTTTAAATTAGGGGAGATTTTGTGGACTGCGAAAAAATGATAAACAATCAACAATAATCAACCAATGTTTAAAACATGAAAATAGTATCAATGATTAGCGATAAAATATATAGTTTTGGCATTTTTTTAAATATCAATTTCATTTAAACAACTATATATTAATTTCTCAATTTTCATCATACATTTAGATACATTTGGTATGAAAAGAAGACTTCTTCATCAATTACATGTTGCGTTTCACAATATAACTTAATAAAACAAATTATACATCACTATATATAAAAGGATTTTTTACTCAGCTGACCACAGTAATTTTAACACTCTGAATCATAATATGAAGCAAATCTTGTAATGTAAATAGTTAAAGTCTCATTCTAGAAAGATGAGATCACTAACTTTAACATTTACAACTGTAATTGCAATACTATTTGATGTTTACACGTCCTCATCAAACTTTCCCCTTGTGCACCATTTATTAATTTTCTTCAATATTTTACTTTTTATCAACGTTTGGACAGCCTAATAGTAAAATTACACCAGTAAAGTTTTAAAATTTAAATTAATGTAATTACTAGCAAAGTGCATTTTTTTCAATATCATAAGCTTTATTAAAACTGCAGGTCTATTCAAATCCTAAAATAAAATAATCAAATGTACATAATTGACATAACAACAAAATTAAGCTATATGTTCCCAAATATATGTTTTAGCGATTCCATATTCGGAGGGTTTTGAAAATTTAAAAATGTCTGACACAAAATCATTAGCCAATTCAAATTTATTTAAAATGGTTTCGAAATCTTTAAAATCAATAAAGAAGTTTAGCAATTATAAGTAATCTAATGATTAAGTTACCTAATTAATAATTATTATGAATGGTTTGATGCATTTATGTATGTTAGTGTATGTCGGAAGCATGGCTCATATTTCATGTTCATTATTTCATAATAGTATTTGATTACAAAGTGATAAATATGTTGAGGTTCCACTTTCGCAACTTTTGTCACTTATATAAATAAAAAGATAACACTAGTTTAAAAACAAATTTACAGATAAATTTACCTTTACCGGTTGTTAACAATAAATTCTTATATATAAATTCTGGTTGATCTAATATTGTATATTTGTTTGAATTGTTTATTATTATTTTAAATAATTGCCCAGATTGATTCATTATTAGTTTTGTAATAAATAAAATATTACGACTGAAAATGTATTCAAATTTTTTTAACATATGTAATTAATTAATTTAATTATTCACGAAAAAATAATATTGAACATAAATGGCTTATAAAAATTAATTATTAATATTTTAAGCCGCACTATATTGTATGGATAATTCGAAAAATGATTATTTTTCTATATTATATATTATGTAAAATAATTAGTGGTGACGAATTTTTCTGTCTTTAAAATGAGATTAGATCAGTTTTCATATATATATATATTTCTGAAATAAAATTAATAAATTTCATTTATGAAATTGGAAAAAGTACTCAAATTTCAAGCTAATGGATTTTCTATGATCTGAAAAATGCAAAAAATATAAAAATTGTAATTGTTGTTTACAAAATTTATTAAAATCATTTTAAAATTTTATAAGGACTTTTTTTTGTTTTTCACCTCTGATTTCTTTTAATTTTTATTTATAAAAGACATTGTATTTTCTACAAAATTTGACTATAAATCAGATTTATTTTTTAAGTGATTAAAAAAGGCTGTGCCGAAAATTCGTGAATACCATAAATAAATCAAATTTTGTAGAAAATACAATGTAAAATATTTTAAAATATATTAAATTATTATTACATTATACTAATTGTTCAAAATTATTATTATTTGTATATTTTATAAACAATATTTGCATTTTTTATAAAAGATCAATTAGTTTATTATTTCTCAAGAAATTTAGAAGTTTGATAATTGTTGTAATTTTATGACATTCTTGAGATTTCTCAAAAATCGTGAATTTCTTTAAAATAAAATATTTATAATTATATACTTATATAATTAAAAAATCAAACAAAACAATTTATTATAAAAGTTAATTAAATATTAAATACGATTTTTATTCTAAATTAAATGTATTTCCTAATATTTTCTACGAAATTTGACTATGAATTAGATTTATTTAAGGCATTCACGAATTTTCGGCACAGCCTTTTCAAGTAATTTCGATTATTACTTATTTATTTAAAAACTAGGGGCAAAATTTATATATTTTGTATTTAATATTGATTTTTTTGGTTAAATTAAATTTTAATTAATTAATATTTTTTTTAAAATTATCCCCCCAAATAAAAAAAGAAACCTTCAAATTACATTAATTGAATATTGATGGTTGGTTTGTGTTTTTTTATATAAAAAGTTTCTGCGGTTTGTCTTTGTAATGTGGTTTTAAACGCGTCTTGTAATATGTGGCATTTTGTTTCGTGTATTAGTGGCGCTGAATTGTGTACTTTTTTAATATGTTGCTTTATATTGCTTTTAATATGTTCATTGAGTCGTGATCGAAATGTTCTATGTGTTTTCCTATGTATATTGCGTCGCATTTCATGCAAGTGATTTGGTACACTATGTTTTTAGAAAAGCAAAAACATTTGAAAGAAGAACGGCACAGACAATCTTGATGATAATGGTCTGATGGTTGGGCTTTTTGAGATTTTCGAAGTTGTATATTATTGGTTTGTCGTGTTTTTTGTGTGTTGTGACTTTTTTTGGAGCTATATTCATTTAAAAAATATTTCTCTATGAATTCTTTTGAATATCCATTTTGCAAAAAACGTGTTTTGAAATTCTCGAGGGTTTCTTGTTTTTTTGTTATGTCTAAACAGTTTCTCATTTCTCTTTTTCTCTTTCCTATTAATAATGCTATTTTTCGCTGGAGTGGGACGTGACTTTCCCAAGGGAGAATGTGTCCACTGTGTAAATTTTAGTGAATAGGACTGTGTTGAAAGTGAGTGTGTCAGAAACTTGAGAGGAACTTATCAAAGTATCTAAAAAAGGAATTTTGCTTTCAGAGTTAGGAAGTTCAAGAGTGAATTGTATACTTGTGTTAGTGGTGTTTGCATGAGATAAGATGAGGTTGAGAGGTATCGTGGCAACTATGAAAATGTCGTCAATGTATCTTTTCCAGAATAAGATTTTATCCCCCAAAAAGACCGAATCTTGGATTCTATATGATTCATATAGATAATGGCTAAAATCGGTAAAAGATTGTTACCCATAGCTAAACCCTGAATTTGTTTTAACTGTTTTCTTCTTATCTAAGATTTTCCCCTTTCCTTTAATCTAAGATTTTCTACGAAGGGAAAGGGGAAATGGGCTCGCGATAACTCATAACAAGTAAGGAAGCTCACATCCTCAAACTCATTAACTACATTTTCATGACATTATGTAGAATTTTAAGACATTTTATCGTTAATGATTGAGAAATAGAATAAAACGTAAACTATTAAAAGCCGATCTAAAACAAGAGAATAAAAAACATTGTAAAATATTTCTATGATAATAAATTAAAATCATATAATATAAAAATTTCCGACTTAATTTTCTATATGACAATCATTTTCAATAAAAAATATTATATATGAAAGTAATAAATTAAATATTAATGGTTTTGCATTATTCAAATAAATGAAGCATTAAAATGAAATCTAAGAAAATCAGATTATTTATTTATTTCATTAAAAATTACTAATGGATTTTCCTTAGCTTTTGATAACAAAAACTCAAGTAGAAATAAATGTTATTATAATATTTATATATAAATACATATAAATATAATAATATTATTGTAACTAATAATAGTATTGTAATTAATTAAGTAAATTATTATTATTATTATTATTATTAATATTATTAATATTATTAATATTATTAATATTATTATTATTATTATTATTATTATTATTATTATTATTATTATTATTATTATTATTATTATTATTATTATTATTAATATTATTACTATTAATTTTATATTTCTAGAAACTGCAACTAATGTTAAATGTTAAGTCACAACTCTAAAAATAATTCACATTTGAATGATTAAAAATAAATTACATTAATAGATTAAATAAATTTAATTAATGCATCATCGATTAATAAAAAAATTAATATATTCCAACATATACAAGATTTTCTTTCAATTTAATTTATTTGTTTTAATTGGAAATCATAATTAAAGAAAATAAAACAAATATCTAATCAAGAGAAATTATTCTAATTCTAGTTTTATTAACATTCAATGCTTAATGATTGAGTTTTAATTCGGTTTGATCTAATTAGAAACATAATTTCTTTTATTTTACGATTGGGCTTTATTTATTTTAATAAAAAAGAAATTGATTTTAATTTAAAATACCATTGATAAAATTTAATTCATATTTATTCTATTTATTTATAATTTACCATAACTTAAAAATGATACACACATTATGATAGTTTTGTTTAAAACAAATCACATTTTTTTTTTAAAATTTAAAAATTAAACTTACCTTTTACCGAATAAAATAAAATTTATACACAGTAAAAGAATGTGATAATAAATTTTAAAAATTAATTGTATTGATAAAATAAAATCAACAATAAATTTAATTAATTGTGAAAGGTATATTTTAAAAATTTAATTAATTAAAAGCAATAAAATCTTTAGAATAAAATTTGGCAATTCCTGAATCTAAAAATTCAAACAGGAAAGGATTGCCATAGCGCCCAATGAAACGGATAATTTACAATGAAATTTAGTAAAATAATGCTCTCACTCTGTTAACTTCAAAAGCAATATTAAATGCTTTACTTAATAAAATAGAGCAATAAAACCAAAAAAAATTTAGAAATTGCTTAAAAAATTTCAATTGTTAAAAATAAAAAACGGCATAAGTATACAATAATATAAAATTTATTTTAAAAAAATTAGGTTTCAAATAATTAACCTAATCAATATTATTATAGTGTGTTTTACGTTATTTATTTTCATCAGATTTTTTGACAAAATTTAGTTTCGTATTCTTAATAAACTACATAATCTTTTTATTTATCAGTACAACTAATTTCCCATACGAAAAAACAATCTTAGAAATAATTACCAAATTTATTGCAACCATTTCTGTCAATCATAAGTGTTAATTAAAAAGTAATTATTAATAATAACTTTGATATCTTCCTATATCACTGTTAATAACCAATAATATATGAAAATTATTTGTGAATAACTATAATAATAATAATAATAATAATAATAATAATAATAATAATAATAATAATAATAATAATAATAATAATAATAATAAAAAAAAAAAAAAAAAAAAAAAAAAAAAAAAAAAAAAAAAAAAAAAAAAAAAAAAAAAAAAAAAAAAAAAATAATAAATAATAATAATAATAATAATAATAATAATAATAATAATAATAATAATAATAATAATAATAATAATAATAATAATAATAATAATAATAATAATAATAATAATAATAATAATAATAATAATAATAATAATAATAATAATAATAATAATAATAATAATAATAATAATAATAATAATAATAATGATAATATTAATAATAATAAAAGCTTGTGCCGAAAGTTCGTGAATACCTGAAAACTGTTGTTTAAATTAAGACTTTTTTCTTTTAATTAAGTAATAACCATTTCACATTTTTTGTTTTAATAAAATGGGAAACATTTTATATTTCGTACATAATGCTAAGAATTATATTTTAATTTTGTATAATTTATTATAAAGTATGTCAAATAAAATAAATTAAGAATATAAAGTCAATTACAATGATTTTATCTATATTTCTAATGTTGAAATGGTATAAATTTATTTGATAAATATTGAAATATTTCTCTAAAAAATTAAAATTCTTTTCAATTATGATTGTTGATCATCTTGTTTATTAAAGATAAATATTGGATAATGAAAAATAATGAGCGGTTTGTAAATATTTTCATTTTAAAGTTTCAATCAAAAAACAACTAATCCAATAAATAAAAGATAAAGATATCAGAAATGTAAAAATGGTTCCTATAGAAACATCTGAAAACATTTAGAAAAAAGACTACCGAGATATTTTTAAGACAATATTATATTTGTCAAAATAAATAATACCGACATTTGTTTGTTTGTGTAGATATATAATTATACTACTACATATAAACTTAGAGAAAAAAAAACTTAAAATTTCTTCTAATTCCAAATCAAAGAAAACTTTCCAATTCAACAGATGAAAAACTGACAATCAAAGAAGAAAATGAAATTACTGATGATAAAACCGACAAAATTTAATTAAAATTATCAGAACTTTTCGGAAAAAACTTGTCGAAAATCTTAACAAATCAAATTTAGTTTTTAAACATAAATAACGCGTGCATTAATTATAATTGATTTTATTAGAAATTAATGAATTTTGTTTTCAATTTAATAATTATTTCGATTAGAGAGAAAATAAAAATTTAAGTCGATTTCATTGAAAATAATTGTTTTTTCATTAATATTAAATAGAATTATATACTTATATAATAATGATATTTAATTAAAAATGAATTTTCCAATTTACTTATTTAATATTTTTTATTTATAAATATGTAAATTAATAATAATTATTAATAATTAATTAATTAATATGTAATTTACCAGCTTTAATTAAAACACAAATATAATGCTATTTTATATATTCATTTTAATATATTTAATATATTTTTATTTATTACAATATTTTTATTACTAAACATTTAAACAATAAATATAACAGTTTTTAAAAAATATATTTATTATTTTTGATTTAAAATATAAATTTCATACATTAAGAGAAATAAAATTGTTTAATTAGAGCGAATTAAGTTTAATTATTTATTAAAAAAATTCCCAAACATTTCTGATAATTATCTGAACGGTTTGCAATAAAAACTTTCTCCAATGTGAATTATGTATTGGCGAGAGTAGAAAATAGACGAGAAATGATAAATTGTGTATACAATATCAGTATTCAATGCAGATTGTATAAATTGGCAAATTTTCAGATTCTACAAGCACTGCTAAAAAGTGCGAAAGTCCAATTACTAGAAAACGAAACCCAGCCAATAAATCAAATCCTACACAAGAATCTCATAGGAAAATTTACAGAAATATGAAAACTTGTTTGTTTTATATTTATGTTGAATTGAATTTATTAGATTTTGTTTTAATTTCCTAAGGAATTTAACAAACAATTAATCAAAAGTTAAAATATTTTTTCCTCATTTAATTTAACTGGTAACGATTAAAACAAAAAATAATATAAATTAAATTAAATTACCATGATACTTTATGTTAGTAATTTATCGGTGCTGGAAACTTAATCATATTCATTGCCCTGGTTACTAAATATAAATGTTGGAACTTAATGAAAGTAAATGCAAAATACAAAATACTATATAGAAATTTTTATTTTTTTTATAATTTTTTACGTAAAATTGTTTTATTTTATCCTTTCTCTCTCACTATAATTATTTTTCATTAATTAAAACAAAACCTATTTTTTTATAATATTGTAAAAACATGTAATTATTTTTCAAAGCAAATTCAGTGTTTTGTGAATCATTTGATAAAAAATATGATCACCAATTATTTGCTGATAAATTTTGTTTTTTGTTTTAAAGTTTTTAATTAAATTTTCATGAAAATGTCAATTTAATATATTTCCCATGATATTAAATAATGTTTATTATCTGTTTTTGTAAAGATAAAATTGTCCACGACTCCAAAAAAAATAATAAAACCATATTATTGGATTAAAAAAGAAAGCATAAAATAAATATCATCACTTTTATTTTCATTTTATTTTATTGGATAAATTTAGCTATCCAAAATTCATTCATATGTTTTGTATGGAATTTTATATCTGGCCACAAACTCATCTATTGTTTTAATGTTAAAATTAATAAATTAAAATTTATTTAATTAATTCTATTCTACAATTCTTTATTTTTATTTTTAAAATTAATTTTAATTAATGAAATTTAGCTTTAATTTATTTTTTGTTAGTTCTTTATTAAATTAATAATTTAATATAATAAGCCTAAATAATTTCAATTTGTATTTTGTGAATTTAACGAAATCAGCAAATTAAACTTTTCCCCCACTTTGTGTACATAATGAATTTGTAATAAGTTTTATTTTTGCGACACGCGCGTGAAGAATGTCTTCGGTGTTGCGAGTACCAAGAGAATCAAACGCAACAGTCTATGTATAAGCCTACAACGAATAAATAATAAAAGCAAATATAAATTGTCAAACATTTTCTATAGTATGTCTTAGTTAAGAATATAATTAAAAACCTATTAATTATATTAAAAACAAACGATAATGGTAGAAATGAAAAATGTTAAACTGTATTTTTATGAATATCTTTGTCTTGTTTTCTCTGGTTGAATAACCAGAGCAATGCTGTTCTACCATGGTAAGATGAGTAGAAAGCAACTTGGGATTTACAGATCATGAAAACATCAGCTCCAGCTTGCAGTGCTTCCATAAATGCCATAGTTCCTTATCTCGCAATTGTCCATGAATTATTAATTAAATCGACATTAGTCATCCCAATTCCACTTGTAATAATTATTAGAATTCCATCCTCTTTATCTGGGATAACTTTTTTCATTAACTTCTTTATGATGTCGAGTACTGAGAGATCTGTTGAACTTCTGTATCTAATCATGTCTATTGCATAGTTAGAATTTGAAATTGTAGAAATAGAAAGTGTTGATAATAAGACTCAACAATTGTGCGATTTTCGATTGAAAAGCAAATGTTTCAGTGTTATTCATCGTTTCTATAAGACTCTTCTTTAATTTTAGGCCCAATATTGGCAAAGATTGCGCAATGTCTAAACGGTTCTCATTTTTCACTTGACCATTAAGAATTTCATTTCCGATTATTTTGCTCACTTTGAATTTACACAAAAGAAAATGATTCATCTTTCTAGACATATAACTTAAATATTTTAGCATAAATTCAAAATCATTATAAATTCCAAAATAATAGAAAAGTTTCCAAGTTTCCAAAATTATATTCGAATAAAAATAAATTTTCACAAAATCGAATCACAAATTTTCATATTCAATTTCCCACAGGTTCGAATAAAACAACAAAAAAATAATTCGATAAAGAAATCAAAATCAATCAACACTGATAACTCAATTTGTGCGCAGACAGACGCGAGAACCTTAAAATTCATAAACGCAGTTTGCAACAGACTAGATAAGATTCCATAAATGCCGAAACACCTTGAAATGTAATAATGTGTTGACTTGTGCTATAGACACAATTGAATTTAAATCTTCTTCTAACATTTATTATTTAATTACAAAAATATAAATTCAAATTCTTCTATCGAAATTTGAAAATTTAAACAACTGAGGCTTGGTGATTTTTAATATTAATATAGATATCGGTAACAAATATAAGTAAGTTAATTTAAAATACTTAATTATAATTTAATATAATATAATATAATTTAACATAAATTTTAATATTCACATTTAACACAAATAGTTGTTTCAACTATATTATGTTTAAATAGGAGTTTTAGAACTCCTTACAATCACTATATTGGGAATTCCGATAAGGTAGTTTCTGTCAAGCGCAATACGAATTATAACAAGGTTCTCTGGCATAATTTAGGATGAAATATTTCATTTAATAAATGATATGGAATTGGATTACCTATTTATTCGTGTTTTTCAATTTTATCTATAAGTGGTATATCTAGTGATTAGATTTAATAAATAAATAATCCTAATTTATTTATAACCTATTAATTTATTAATTTATTACTTATTTATTATGCATATTATAGTTTTTAAATTTAAATTTTATTAAAATAATTTAATTTATAAAATATTACATTTTATTAAAATTATAATATTTATATAAATAACATTTTAAAATTAGTTAAAAGTATTTAAATATTTTTTTAAGTGTTTATTTATTAGAAAATTAAATTATTATTAAAAAAATAATTTGTTTAAATTATAAGTTAATTCATAATATTTTTAGTTTGTTTTTGTACCTGAAGATGACAGTTATGCTGTCAAAATATATCATACGAAGAGTTTTTTATTGGCGTTATCTTTTAATAATCCTAATTATTTTTAAATATATTTATATTTAAAATTTTATTGTTATTATTTATTTTATTTTATTATTATTATTATTATTTATTTTATCTAATTATTATTATTCAGACTTTATATATTTCAATGATTTAAAAATTATACCCTGAAAGAATTAATATTTTTGATTTAATAAACCATAAATGTGTTCAAAAAGTCAATTTCTCACAATAAAAAATAATTTTCTAAAATTATAATTAAATTCAAATCGATCTTTCTGTCTGGGCAATTAAGCTGTTGGCTTCCTAAAATTGAAACAATAATGTTCATCAATGAGGTCAGAAATCTCAAAAATTTTGCTAAAATTCATTTTGAAAAAAATTAAATAAAATATAAATTTATGAAATTAATTTTGAAATTATTATTACTGAATCAATCCTAATTTATAGGATTTTTCAGATTTTAGATCATAAATAAAATGAGTTATAAATTATTTAATATCAATTGTCTACTACAGTGCTCCAAAACTTTTATTTGCATACAGCACACAATTATTTTCCACAAAAGAAAATATAAAAAAATTGTGTATAAAATATTTTAAATGATAAAATACATTTTTTTTAGAAATCCATTTCTAATAACTAATGTGATACCTGTGCTTGTTTCAGTGAACAGATAATTTATGTTCGGCTCGATATGTGAAAGTACAACATGAAGTTCTTGGTCAAGGCCCTTTAAGCATGACCGCTTATCATTTTTTTATTAAAACTAAAATTTAAAAACTTAGTTCACATACGTTTGTTGTAGAAAATGGAAACTGAACTGTAACAGTTTGGCCTGAAATCTAAGGATCTTCCTCCTTAACACTAATCCAGAAAACACCCGGTGGAACTTTCATTAAACTTCAGTTTCAGAGTCCAGTCAGTTTTGTAGCAAAAGTGCTTAAACAGAATGTTCGGCATCACTTGCAAAAAGATTTTGAATTCACTTTTTGAATCGGTATTTATTGTATGAAAGTAATGCTCAAATCCTTTTTGCAGTAATGTTGAATGTTTTTGAGCCAAATCCAAAATCATTTACTTCTTCTCAATCTTAATATTTTTGGGGTTATACTTAAACATGAATAAAAATATAAAAATTTCAAAATGATCAAAATAAATTAAAATTTAATTAAAATTTTGAAAAAAGTAAAAATCAATATTTTTCGGGGAGGAAAGTGGTAGCCGGTGGCAAATTTAGTTTTGAAGACGAATAAAATACTATTAGATTGATCAGAGGTATATTGAAGTTTTAGGAGGCCAAAAACAAACTAATTAATTAATTTAATTATTTGCCAACGAACCCTTTAATTAAGAGCCCCCGAGCTGAACGTCAACGTAATAAGTTTCATAGGATTATCAAAATGGGCAATAAATTGTCCGACCAATAAAAAATTGTTGTTTAAATTAATTCTAAATTAATTGCAACCCAGAAGTATAAAAAGAACAGACAAAATAAGTAGTCAGTTGGTCAAAGAGAAAAATTGATTATTTTGGGAGCGAAGTGAACGTGAGACACAAATAAAGAATCTTATCAAATTGCAATTTACTTATTGAATGATACCCTTAGAGTGTTTACTGATCGATTAAAGAACTTTATCCTGTGGTGAATATTTGTGAATAAATTTTTTTGTTGGGATTTGTCTTATAGATTATTGAAGAAAGGGAGTCGGATCGAAAGATTTATTCACCGACGAATATTTAATATCCCAACAATTTGGTGAGCACGACGTGATCTGTATCGTCGGTGGGAAGTATCTAAAGAGCAGCCAAGGCTTTGTGAAAACTATAGTATATTGAGAAAGAGAAATAGAATTTTTGAAGTGTTAATATCTGACGTTCTAAATTAGAAAATAAACGAGAACCGTATAATTTGCAAAGCAGGGAATGAACAGAGATTACAATGAGTAGCAATAATTCAAATACGTCGACAACTACTCTACCAATAGTGTCAACATTAGTACAGATTATTTCAGCAGTGACCGTCAGAAATACAAATGATTATGCTAGTTGTCAAAGTTACCAGTAAATCAGTACGGAGGAGATCCTATGGAATTCGCTGATTTCATGGGAGAATATTACATGGATGCAACAGCCTATGGATAGACTCAAGTTTTTGGACAGCGATTGCCATTAAAGGCATGACAGCAGTTGGAAAAAAGGAACATCTAAAATGACTGGTCAAAGTTAAAAGATAAACTCGCAAATAAATTAATCGGTGGCAATATAAAGCGCATAATGAGACAAAAGTTTTATATCAGAGTTTAGAGATCAGACGAATCAAAAAGTAAATTTGCTCATTATTTAACAAAATTTGCAGATAAATCGTTTGAAGTCAAACAGGGACAACCAGATACGGTAAAACAAATCACAGAATTTCTTAAAGACCAATTTCTAATGAGTGTTGACAAGAATATCCAAAAAGCTCTATGCTATCTAGATTTCAATAATTTCGATGAATTGGTTAAAAACCCAATGCGAATCGAGTTAAATATAAAGAGCACAGAAAAGAAAGTTCACTATTTTTCAATGATTTCAAAAAGACGAGACAGATCATTAACGCCAGTGAAAAATGATCTATTTCAAAGAACTACCATTTCATCGCCAAAATTCAGAAATACATTTGACTTCAATCGATCAACAGCTAATGATGAGAGTTCCAACTATGGAAAGACAATTCATTGTGATATTTGTAAAAAAAAAGGGACATTATGCCAATCAGTGTTGGCACAAAGATAGCACCCAGAAAAGTTCAAACGGGGTGAGGCCAGATTGAGTGAAAAGCGATAATGAGCAAAACTACCGAGAGCCGAGCTACAACAGCCAACGAGATACTGAAAATCTGCAATGTTTCAATTGTGAAGAAGAGGGCATATCTCTAGAAATTGTCGATCAAAATTAAGATCTCCATCAATAACTCTATCACCACAAAAAGATAAAGTGAATCTTAACGGTCAAGTGCAATGCTATTCGTGTAAAAGTTATGGACATATGGTAGGATCATGTCCAAAAAATACTGAAAGATTTCAAAAAACAGTTCTAAAAAACTATTCGATTTCAAGGTGATGCTTCATCAATGAGCAATATGATCTATGTACAAGATGTCTATTATAAAAAGAAGATGGAAAACGAGCTGATAAATATGAGTAGAAAATTATATTTGCTAATATCGAAATTTGAATCTGATGACGAACTTGAAACCCATATGTTATATAAAACAGCTAGGATCCTCCAGGAACTCAAGAACATTAGTGTGAAAAGGCTTTGAAATTGAGAAAACGAGCTATTGAAGTAATGAGTAGTGATGGAATCATAACACTAAAATATAAATGAGAGGAACTGGATGATGACGAATATTAATTTGATTGTGGATGTGTGCCACATGAACTACATGAGGACGGATATTTAAGTACAAAGTGTAAACTTGGTGAATCAAAGTATAAATAGTCGGTATGTGGAAAATGAGGACGAAGAGAAAAATACAGTTGAAATGAAGAACATAAAGAAACAGAAATTGATGAAATAAGAGTGGTTTAAATGAAAGATGAATTAAAAGTTAATGAGGAAGTTATTAAAATAAGGGAATAAGGTGTTGTTGACGGAAGGGGTGAATCAAGGGTGGTTGATGAAGTTAAAAATTAATTGGAAACAAGTAAAATTGAAGTTGAAAATGAAGTTGAAATGAAGAAACTCGAGATTGTAAATGAATTAAAAATGAGAGAGCTTGATAGTGTTAATAAAAGTGAGGTAAAAAAGGGTAAAAGTTTAAGCAAAATTAAAGAAAATTGGGTAAAATTAGTCATGAGGGAAAATGAAATAGACATTACGAGTAGAAATTTAAAGGGATTAATGAAAATATTGTATCCGAAGTTTGAATTTGAGGTAGAAATATAAGATTATTTAAAGGAAATTAGTGAAATTTTGAGAGGTCGACTTTTAAAAGCAGTACAAAAATATGGTGGGTCAGATGAGTTTTGGTGATATGAAAGTGATTGAAAAGTTAATGAAATTTGGAATAAACAGAGAATCGGTAGTAAACGGATTGGCATTTATTGTTTTGGAAGTGGGAACGCATGTTTACATGAAGCCAGATGAAACAGAAAATTTGATAAATAACGCAGCTTAGATATTAAATAAAAATTTTGGAACCTGGATTAAAGATAATTAGTTTTGGAAAAGTGTAGGATCGTCATGTAAAATTGAAAAAGAGAATGAAGAAATGTATAGTCCTCAGCAGAGAAGGCTGAATAGAAGAGTGAATAATGAAATGATAAAAGCAATGATATTTCCATGGGTAATGTTTATGTTTATTATTTTATGTAGGGTTGTTCACCCAACCTACTTGTTTGGTACCATATGACTGTTCTCAAACTGAAATGGGGAAAATTTATTCAGTAGTAGACATGACTGATTGTTCGGAGGCGTATCCAATTAATTTGCAATTAATGACGTTAAATATCATATATATCAGTAGTCAGATCGAGAAATTTATCCATCGACGAATATTTAATATACCAACAGTATGGTTGGTCCTTTTGAAACATTTCTAGTGATTCTCGGTGTAACACCGTCTGCCAAAGTTCGAGTTTTTTGCAACATGGTAACTAGCTTCTAATGCATTGTCAGTAATCGTTACAAACGATTTCATGATTTGTTTTTACATTCAGATTTTACATTTTAACTTGAAAGTAGCAGAAAATATGGCTTCTCTTTTTTGCAGAACTGGAATGTTTTGAATTTAGGTAGCGAATCATTTTACTTGGTACCATTGACTCGTTTGAAAGCTGTTCTCTGTAAATAATACATTCTGGTTTTGGAGCTGTTTCTTCACCACACAACGTAAATCCATATTGTACATACACTTCATTGTAATGCGTTTTCAAATTCTTTTGTTTTTTCATAGTAGTACTGCCTTAATCATCTTTTTCTGACAATGTCAAACGTTATCACAGCAAAACCTTGTCCGTATTTCAAATATATTTCAAAAAATCTAAGAAATGACACAATTAACACAAAATAATATAAACAAACGTATAACTTCAATAACTGTTTTGCTTGCAATATAATTTTGTTTATTTACAAATCTAAAGTCACCACAAAGCAATGCTAACTAGATAAAAACTTTTTTAACAGGTTGTATTCGATTTTGAAAAGATAAACAAAAAAACGAATCTATAAGTTTGAAAAGTAAATTTTCAAATTTGAGGATTCTTTTTATATATATATATTTTAAAATTTATAAAATTTAAAATATATTTAAAATTAAATAAAACAAATCCTGTAAGAATTATTAAATAGCTATTTGAATTGTTTACTGTAACACACATAATATTATTTTCCTGCACACTGGTTCCGGAGCACTGGTGTACGCGACCAAAATTTTCTCGTATAAAAACAACGGAAACAAAATTGTTAAATAAAATAGAATTTTTATCTATAATCTAAAATGAAATGAAAATAAACGAAATTTAAAATAAGAATAAATCCTTCGTGAAAGTAATAGAAAACTGTTGGATTTGATTTTCCCATTCCTTATTCTCTTGATTCCACTCAAGAAATTTTTTTAATGTTTCATCATTACTTTGTAAAGAGAGATAATTGTCTTAAATATAATTTATATATTCGTTCCTTTTGTTCATTACTACCATCATCTACAAAAAGTGACTTTTCATAAATAAGATCTCTCCAATATTAAGTATCCTTTGGTAAAATGAGTCCCAACTTGAGCAATACCAACTTCAAAACATTGTCTAATTTCTTCATCAGTTAAATATCCCAACATAAATTGGCAATATTCAATCCATACATCGACACTTCTATAATCTTTAATTGCACGAATGAATAGAGCACGCATTAATAAACTTTTCATCATTGATCCAATCAATCCACATTTCAGGGGACAATGGATAATAGATATGCATTCTCTTGATTCTCTTGCTTTAATCATCTTTTCTCAATCTTTTAGTGCATTAATTAACTTCCAATGAGAATCATAATCAAGAGGATTTCTTAAAACATTTTCTCTATAAATATCAATTTTCATAATTTCCGCTGAAAAATCTTCTGATTCCGAATCACTACTAGATAAATCATTATCGATCACATGAAACATTTTAAAATGTTTTCTTTATAAGACAAATTCGTTTTATTGTTAGCAATTTAATTTATTAAAAATAATTAAAACTACAAATCCTCCAACCTTGACCACAATTCAAACCAAATTTTAAATTTAGAATTCCGTCCAAAATAACTAATACACATTAACTCGAATAAACATACAAACTAAAAGTAAATTTTACATAAAAAATAAAAAATGAACTTTTATTTCAAGATTCAACAAGACTTTAATTAATATTTTCAAAAAACGCTTTGCAAATATTTGATACAACTAAATATTTTAGTTATGAAAATTTTAACAATTTACTCGATTTAAAATGAAAATTGTAACAAGGAAAATGGTTTTTATGTGGCGAATATTGCAAATTTAGTTATTCAAAATTTTTGTTTGATTTAAGGCACTACCTAAATATAATATTTTTGACCCCCGTTAAAATTTATCCAAATAATCCTTGAATAAGATTATTGTATTTACAATACAATAGTAAATATGATTTTGTGACAAAATTAAATAAGTCACTAAAATAAATTTATATGAATTATTTATGAATTATAAAATTTTCTTAATTTGTAGATTATGTAGTATATGAAAAAAAGATGTTTCATGATGTTATAACAGTTTACCACGTTAAAGCCATCTGATGTTTCGACATAAATAGAACCTTGTGATATATTACTCAGCATTGATATTATATAGTGATGTTATATAATGTCAGTTTTTAAAATCGTTTTTATTTTGACACTTTCTATTTTCAAGAAATTACGTTACTAAACTAAATTAATGAAAAATTAAAATAATTTAATTTTTAACATGGATTAGTTGATTAACACTTTAAATTATAAATAATATTTTTTTAAACATAATTTTATAGCATAATATACATTCTATGACAAGCATATTAGATTAATATTTTGGATTTTCATGTTTTACGATTTATTTATTTTTTCATCACATTGTTTCATATTATATTAAAAATAATTTATTATCTTAACTAATTTAATAATATCTAATTTAATATTTAGAAAAAATGATGGCCTATTATTCATAAAACTTATTATTAAAAGCCAAAAAAAAAATATTTTGAGGAAATTATCCTCATCATCAGTCTGTTATCATAATCTTTGTTTAATATACGGAGACAATAATGATGTAATAGTTACGCTTTAATGATTTAATTAAATAATCTCAATAAATTTGTTGCTGAAGGAATGTTTATTTTAGGGGATTGTAATTTAATCACCAAAGCCTCACATAAAATTCTTTCCCACATTTTTGTATGCTCAATAATATTAATAATGCCTTTCAATTGGCTATGTTCTTGACCCTGTCTATGAAGATGACAGGATGTCTCTTTAATGTATGAGGTATTGCACCCAATACATGAAAATTTATGTACTAAATCAGAATAGGTTTAATTTTCATTATTAATATTTAACAAAGATTATGATGGCAGACTGATGATTAGGATAGTTTCCACAAAATATACAATTTCTCGAGTTTTTATGAGTTTTATTTATCGGTCTATTATGTTGATAACGTATGGCTATGTCAGATATAATTAATAATAATTCAAATTGATGACCAATTTTATCTTTTTACTTAGTAAATATTTTATATTTTTCGTTTTCTTCGAATTTACATAAATGAATTTTGGAAGTAATTTTATTTAAATATAATTGTCCAATTTTTATAAATATTTTTTATATTTAACACACTAGCATGTTATTAAAACTTAAATAACCATAATAAAAAATGCAAAATTATTTAGAAATACTTTATATAATCTTAAATTTATAAGAAATCTTTAAGAAAAAAAAATTAAAAAATTATTATAATTTTTCTAATCAAAACTATTTCTTTATATAAAAAATTAAATATGATTTTTGAACACTCTTTTTCATGTATTTATTCTGATATATATTAATTTATAGCATGATATTTTATCAGATTTAGATATTTGTATAAAACATGTATGCATTTATAAATGTCACACCTCAGATTTGATACAAAAATATTTCTTTAAGAGATTTTTTCTTTAAAACAACGTATTTTAGATTATTTTAATTACATCATTAATTCAAAACGAAAATAATACTAGAAATATTATTTAATAAACTAAAAAATGAATTTATATTCACACATAAGTTTTATGCCATATATATTACTAATTTTAAAATATAAATCAAAAAACAAATAAGCTATTTACGCATTGTGTATTAAATGAAATATTTCTACCTAAAATCCTGGTAAATCCAACACGAAGTTTAATTATTTTGATATGTTTCAAGAAAAATCAACAATTTAAAACAATTTACAATATATTTAAAATTTTAATTTTGTTGAATTATATCAGATGGCTTGAACTGAAAAACTGTTATAACGAGGGAGCGTTAGCGGGCAGTAGTCCCAAACGTTTGTGAATCACTGATAAAAATAATTAATACTAACATTTATTATTATTATTATTTTTTGTTCTTTTCATTTTTATTATTATAATTATTAAAAGATAACGCCAATAAAAAACCTTTCGTACGATATATTTCGATAGCACAGCTATCATCTTCAGGTACTCAAAACCAACTAAAAATATTATGAATTAACATTTAATTTAAACAAATTATTTTTTATTAATTTAATTTTTTAAATAAAATAAATATTTTTAAAAATATATTTTAAATTAATTTAAAATTTTAAAATTTTTTCACTTATATTGTAATTTTTAAAAATTAATGTAATTTAAAATTTTCAATTATTTTAATAATATTAAAAAAACAAACATGATTTTACATACGTAAACTATTTAAAAACATTGAAAACATTCTTAGTCACAGCACTCTGCACATTAATCTTTGGATCCAATGACCTCATCAGCAATGCTTCACATATCACTCGTTCCCAATAACTATTAAAACTTCTCAACAAAATTCTAAAATCAGACATTCCTATATCACTTTTACAGCCTCTATTGTGTTCACTAATATTGGTCAAACCCTTCAATCGACAATGCTCTAGAACTCGAGTACAGAGATGACGGGAAGTCTCTCCAATGTATGTGGCATTACACCCATTACATGTAAATTGATAAACGAGATTAGAA
Organism: Schmidtea mediterranea; assembly: GCA_022537955.1. Taxonomy (NCBI): domain Eukaryota; kingdom Metazoa; phylum Platyhelminthes; order Tricladida; family Dugesiidae; genus Schmidtea; species Schmidtea mediterranea. The sequence goes on along the minus strand of CM039679.1, from coordinate 175,264,284 downwards.
CACAATCCAACCGGAGTTTTTGATTTATTAATAAACATATTACGTACCTTACACGAATTAGAGACGATCTTATACTCTAAATTTCCTATCAGTTTACCCAACTTCCTCTTATAATTTGTAAAGCCTTCAGAGTACGGCAATACTAACACATATTTAGGCTCAATTTTTTTATATCCATTTTTACCATCACCCAGATCAACATTGAATTCACACCCATCCGACAAATGACATTCAGACTTTCCACAACATGGATCCTTAGGATTTTTAATCAATTTATCAACCGTTTCTTTTAACAGTTTCTTCAAATGTCAATTTTCTTTTCAATGATGAATGGTATCAACAAATAGATGGAGTCGCTATGGGTTCCCCTTTAGCACCAACGATGGCATCAATATTTTTGGCTAGTTTGGAAAAGAAAATTGCTTCTTTCCAATTTGAAAAACCTTTTGTTTATAAAAGGTATGTGGATGATATTTTTCTTATATTTGAAAACCAGAAACATGTAGAACAGTTTTTGCATTTTATGAACAGTTTACATAAAAACATTGTATTCACATGTGAAACGGAGAGAAATTCATCAATTGCGTTTTTGGATTTGTTAATTCAACGCAAAGATAAATAGTATGAGACAGAGATTTATAGAAAACCAACTGATACTGGACTTTTCTCCAGAAAGCTTTTGTGAATTTAAGTATAAGAGAAATATGGTGAAAGGATTGATTTATCGTTCATGGGCTTTATCTTCTACTTTTGCTAATTCGGTAAAAAGTGTTGATAAATTGGTTGAGTTGTTGATAAAGAATGGATATTCTAAATCATTTTTATTGTTGATGATAAAAGAAACTGTTGATAAATTGATTAAAAATCCTAAGGATCCATGTTGTGGAAAGTCTGAATGTCATTTTTCGGATGGGTGTGAATTCAGTGTTGATCTGGGTGATGGTAAAAATGGATATAAAAAAATTGAGCCTAAATATGTGTTAGTATTGCCGTACTCTGAAGGCTTTACAAATTATAAGAGGAAGTTGGGTAAACTGATAGGAAATTTAGAGTATAAGATCGTCTCTAATTCGTGTAAGGTACGTAATATGTTTATTAATAAATCAAAAACTCCGGTTGGATTGTGTTCTAATCTCGTTTATCAATTTACATGTAATGGGTGTAATGCCACATACATTGGAGAGACTTCCCGTCATCTCTGTACTCGAGTTCTAGAGCATTGTCGATTGAAGGGTTTGACCAATATTAGTGAACACAATAGAGGCTGTAAAAGTGATATAGGAATGTCTGATTTTAGAATTTTGTTGAGAAGTTTTAATAGTTATTGGGAACGAGTGATATGTGAAGCATTGCTGATAAGGTCATTGGATCCAAAGAATAATGTGCAGAGTGCTGTGACTAAGAATGTTTTCAATGTTTTTAAATAGTTTACGTATGTAAAATCATGTTTGTTTTTTTAATATTATTAGAATAATTGAAAATTTTAAATTACATTAATTTTTAAAAATTAAAATATAAGTGAAAAAATTTTAAAATTTTAAATTAATTTAAAATATATTTTTAAAAATATTTATTTTATTTAAAAAATTAAATTAATAAAAAATAATTTGTTTAAATTAAATGTTAATTCATAATATTTTTAGTTGGTTTTGAGTACCTGAAGATGATAGCTGTGCTATCGAAATATATCGTATGAAAAGTTTTTTATTGGCGTTATCTTTTAATTAAATCGTTGCCAAATTTATTTAATTATTTATTATTATTATTATTATTATTATTATTATTATTATTATTATTATTATTATTATTATTATTATTATTATTATTATTATTATTATTATTATTATTATTATTATTATTATTATCGGTTATTTGAAAAAGATTTTCCATTATAGCTTTATATTTATTTAGATTTTATATATGTAAATGAATGAGAAAGGTTGATTAATAGTTATTGTTTTAAATAATACCTTTATATATTACGACAAGAGTTCAAAAGAGTTCAACAGTTTAATATAGACATCGTCTTTATTTTGACATACCTGAAATATGTTTAATATTTAAGAATAAATAAGAATAATAAGAAAACTTTTAAAAATGGAGCTAGGGTTTAAAAAGTATTAGATACGATTGAGAAATAAATAAAATAAATAATAGTTAAATGTAAGGATTTAAAAAAAATTTAAAAATAACAAATATAAATGCTTATAAGTAATTATAAATCCAATATGATATTTATTGCAATACCTAGAAGAAATTTATTATAATTAATAAATACATTTTTAAAATTTTCTGAAAAATTTAATTTAATTTATGATGGCTTTTTATTTGTTTTTATTTATCACACAAAGATATTAATTATAATTATCTCTATTATGTTTATTATCTTCAGAGAATATATCTTGGAAATTATTGTTTCTAAATAATCATTTTAATCAATAATTTTAGAAAATAATTAATCTTTTTTATGTTATCTGATTGAAAGATAAAGGAATAATAATGAAAAATTATTACAAAGTAGCAATGTTTATTAAAACTGAAAAATTCATTTGTTTGAATGATGTGAAAAATGAATTTAAAAAATGTTAATAAAAAATTATGAAATTGAGATGGAATATCAGTCAAATCCATTATTGCATTATTTATTTTTGATCTTCTGATTTTAACTTTATTTTACTTTTATCATTATTTTATTTTCATAAAAAAAAACCTTATTTTTATATGTAAGAATCCATCCGTTTTCAGAAAGTTTGAACAGCTGATATTTCATTTGCTACAGAAACTTCTTTATAATCTTTCCTCAAAATAAAAAGTAAAAACGAATGTCTCCACCAAAATGTATGACGTTTGTGAAGAAAGAGACGTTGAAGATTCTATTGAAAATGGATTAACAGTTGAATATTTTAATGTCTTTTCCAACTATTTCTTCGCTTGCTTGGAAGTGTCTTTTGAAACAGCTCCAAATCATAACAAACATTCCCCTGTTTATGATAAAGGTTCTCTTATGTTAGTCGGTATATACTACGTTATATAAAAATATAAGAGTAAGTGACAGATCTCCCTACCCAATAGCTTTAGTACTGGAAGTCCCAATGTAATTTTATAAAAAAAATTGCGAATTTTAATAGAAAAAAATAGATTTTACATTCAGATATTTGCAGATTTATAATATGTTGTTAAATAGAATTAATATTATTTTTAAAATTAAATTAAACAAATATAATTTTTTTAAATTAATATAAATTTGAAATTATCAATTTTATTTAAAAAAAATACTTTAAAATCTCATTTATCCTCATTTTGATTATAGATATTTATTTTATGTTGGTTTAAAAGTTTTGGATTTTCCTTTTTCTAGTGTTATTTAATTTCTTAGAAAAGGCAGTGCTATATATTTGTAATACAAATTTTGTATTAATTTGATAAAAACAGTTGATCTATTGTCGAAATGATGTTAAATGAAATATAAAAAGTAAAAGACAGATCAAAAATGAACAATTAAAAATTATTTTACAATTATAACTGTAGTGACACCTAAATTAAATAAAATTAACCATGTTAGAATTTGTGTATAAGATTTAAAGTGTTTTAACCCTATTGTTTAAACTTGTTAAAAATTGTATATGAAGATAGATTAGATTATAATAATAATTAATAATTAAATTTATGTAAAGTTGTTATTTATTGTTTTGAAATACTTTCCTCATTTCAATATAAAGTTGACGTTATTTGTATGGAAATAGTGTTAAGCTACTATGTTTGTCTTATTATAAAGTCTGAAATAATGACGACTAAAAATGGATGTTGGATAAATGATACAATGCTATCTTTTTGGAACGAATATTTAAACTATCTATTTCACACATAAAGAACAATATCAAAATTTTTCGGAAAATACTAGGTTGTGTAAAAAGTTGCCGGGCAATTTTGAATTACAATTTCAACATATAGAATGAAAATGAAAGCAAACATGATTAACCAACCGTTTTATTCGTCAAAGTAAAGCAATGGTAATCTACTAGGTCGTGTAAAAAGAGTTTATTAACTTATAACTTTCATGTATGCAAAGTGCTTTGTAAATTCACTTGCTGCTGCTGCCCGGGAACTTTTTACACGACCTAATAATTAAAGTTATGAGCCACTTTGTAGCATATTGTCACCGTTAAAAGAGAAAAGGAACAGCATATAAACAATAAAGGTAATTTGTATGATTAAACCATAATTGAAAAGCAATAAAGTGTTTTTATTAATGTTTTAAACTGTTAAAATCGGTTCAAGTGGTCATGGTCGGATTACGGATATTACATGGGGATAATTTTACAGAAAACCAATGTTAGACTTCAATTCATTAAAATCTCAATAATCCTATAAATTGAACAAAAAAAACTAACAAATTTTGAACTAAAAATGATCCCATTTCAAACTTCTTAATAGTTGTAACGGCCAATATGTGTGATTTAGTTTTAGTGGTTTTCATTCAACAGCACTACAAATATTTTACATCTATTCTCCAGTATATATATAATATATATGTTACAGTAAATGTACATTTCCAGGTTAATGTACACATTTACCGGTAAATGTACACATCAACTACAAGATTAGTCAAATGTAGATATAGCATTTACCGATTATTTTGTAACCATATCTACTTTAACCTAGTAAAAGTGCAAAGTAAAACTTTGTAAAGTAAAATTTTGAAGCTCGATTCCGAAATTCCCAACAGATTAAGTCACTTTGGAGTAAATAAAATCAATGAATCACTGACGCAATTTCTTGGTATTTGACGAAAGCAAAACTCTATTTAACGAAAAATAAATTCTAAATATATTTTTTAAGGTTATGTTTAATTTGTTTATGAGGATATGTACTATTCCGATAAATATGATCATTTGTCAATTATTTCTACATTTTGATAGAACGTAGACATAATGTATACATTTACCGGTAAATGTATGTGTTATTAAGATTTACGAGATAGTTAACTTACATTTGCCTAATCTTTTAGTTAATGTACACATTTACCGGCAAATGTATACATTTTGACTTTTGCTCTTTAGCTGTAACATATTTATAAGAGAAATAATGAAAATCTTTATACAAAAACTTTATGTGCCTCTCTATTATTATAAAATAATAGATCATCCTATGGAGGATAAGATAATATTTGGAGTAATTTTTTGTTTGTAGTTAAGTTTGAATAATTTCGGTGTCAGACCGCTGTGTAATTCGTTTAAAACAAAAAATTTATTGTCTGATTTTGCAGTTTTAACAATACCAACAAAGGATGGTGAATGTAAATATTATTATTTACTTTCTTCATTTATTGAGAAAAATTACTTGTTTAACCTAAATTTCACAATAAGTGAGTTATTGACTGTTTTCATTTTTCCAAAAAATGGAATATTTAAAAATTATTTAATTAAAAAATAATAAGATATTCTTGAATTTGTTATTTATTTAAAAATACAAAAATCAAAAAAGTTCAGTTATTATGATACGACTGTAGTAGGTTATATAATACGTAATATATAATACCTATTAATATTATATTAAACTATATAGATATAAATTTATACATTTATTTGTAATTGTCAACATTGAATAATGCATAATTTCTTTTTTATTCTTACAAAATAGTTCTTCTAAAACTATTTTTTTGAGAAATGTAACATTTTGAAAATATATATCATTGTATATATAATTTTAAAAATAAGTGACTTTGATAATTTTTTCAATTAATTAAAAGAAAGCGCTATTCAAACACTAGTTGTACAATATATTTCTATTATAAAACAATTTAAATTTATGAAGTATTTTATTTTTATTTTAAAAATGTTTATTATAGTTAATTAAAAATTTCATATTTAATATAAAAATTGTAAAAATATTTAAATATTTATTAAAATATTCAATTAAGAAATAATATGTCAAAATATATATTAATCTTTACTAATTTAGTTGGTTTTTCGTATCTGAAGATGACAGGTACACTGTACAGCGAATGTTTAAATGGCGTTTTCTTTTAATAAAATCGTTGCCAAGTCTATTTTGTGGTTTTTATTATTATTATTATTATTATTATTATTATTATTATTATTATTATTATTATTATTATTATTATTATTATTATTATTATTATTATTATTATTATTATATTTATTATTATTATTATTATTATTATTATTATTTTTATTATTATTATTATTATTATCTAGTTGAATTTTAATATACATGCATTTAAACAAATTGTACATGCTTTAAAAATAAAATAATAATACTTAGTTTTCCAATATTAAAACTGAATAAATTCATATAATCTTTGAAATTTTTCGATACATTTTGGCAAAATAAACTTCTTTATTAAATTTTAATTTTAAAATTATAAAAAATGTTTCAATAATGTAAATTTATTTTCCAATAATGCTTATTAAAGATGTATGAAGAAACGAAAAATTTTCTTATGTCAAAGTGACCTGGTTCAACTTGCAATATAAACTGTTCAATTTAAGTAAATTTAAGATTTCTTTTTCATTAACAGTATTATTTATGACTTTAATATAACAAATATAATTTATTGTAATAAATCTATTGGTTTTTACTGTTTTATGTCAAAACAAGTCATTTGTCTATATAAATGTGGGTATTTTAATAAAAGCATCGGCTTATGAAAATTTATTAATATCTAATGTAATTGTGGACAAATAAAGTACAAAGCATTATTTAAATCATTTACAATATAAAATCCAAGATCTAATTGAACAAGTAATATTTTTTCTCATTACGATTTCCAACTTTTTGAAAACAATTTTGTTTCCGAATTTTTTCGCTGACTTATGGACTCTACTATTGTTCTCGGTGAAAAGAACAATAACAACGAAACACATTGAATTATTTGCCTTTTACACCTTGATAGGCTCTCTCTGTATATTCTTCATTAACATTTTGGAGTCATTTTGTAAAGCATTATTATCAATAGCATAATTATATAAAAGCATAATTTGCATAATTATTACTGAAAATTGAAAGTTGAACTATCAAAATTATGTTTAATCAAAAGTTTCAAAGTTAATTTAATTCCCAGTTTCAATTTTCTCGGTTTTATTCTAGCAATTATCCACAGAAATTGTGAAAGATCAATTTCTAAGAAAATTAATATAAAAATTAGGCATAAGTTTTCTACTAGTCAATTAAATTCCATAAAATTTAGCATGATTAATTTCATGGATATTTTCATGATTTTTCATTTATTTTCATTCTGACAAAAAATCACAACTTTAATTCTACCAAAAAACAGAATTTTCGACTTTGTCTTTTTTTGTGTTAAATAAATGTTTTTATTAATTTTACTTAAATATTTTCTCTTATCACAGTATTTGGGAGTGTTCAAATTAAATATTAATATTTTTCAATTTCTTTTAATTACTTTTGTCATTTTACATCTAGTTTTCATTGGAATATTTATAAACTCTCAATTTTCGCAATGAGATTTTTTCACTAATTTTTACCGAATTAATCGTATTCATCTGATTTTTTCTTGATGACGATTTAAACAAAAAAAGTGAATTTTTGATGAATTTTTTTTTAATATTAAGTTAGATAATCAAATTTAAAGCATTCGATGAATTTGTTGATGTTGCTTAAATCTTATTGGCTTTGTTAATTAATATTATTTTTTTCTTTTATTTTTTTATATTCATCAAATCAGAGGGGAGGTTGGAACGTAATGCACCGCCGGTTATTTGTTTCACGATATCTACACACATTATTTATTAAAAACATTTATATATATTTTTTATTAATTTTCTTGATTTGTGGTTATCAAATATAAAATAAACAAAATAATATTAAAAAATATAAAGATTATCATAGATCCCTTCGGATAAATTCATGAATAATTATAATTAATTTGAATTTTTATTTTCAATTAGAAAAATTACAGTACAAATGGTTTTTATATTAGATAAAAATTAACTTTCTTGAAAATTACATTTATTCAGCAAATGTATAATTTTTAAGTATGGGTATTATTAATAATTTTATAATAATTTTGAAATCCATAATAAAAATTTATAGCATTCCTAAAATTTTATAAAATATGATTATCAAAATTATTATTTTAAATTTTATTTTAAATTAATTAAAATTATTATTACAAAAAAAATTGAATTAAGTAAAATTAATTAGAATAATTTTTTATTTGAAATTTATTTAGATTATTATCCAATAAAAATGAAAACACAATAATTATTAAGGAAATTACAAAATATTACAAAAAAATAATAAAAATTTTTATTTAATAAAAACAATATTTTTTGTACATTAAATCTAAATAATTTATTGATATGTTAATAAAATACAGAAATATTTAATTAAAAAATAATAATAATCCATAATTTTTAACTAATCCATATTTATAAGTTTTCAGTATTTTACAAAATAGCTTAGAAAGAATTTTTTTGAGTCAGCATTTTCTTTAGATCATAAAACAGACCAATTATGATTAAATTACCTTAAATCGGCAATTTAATTAATTTAATAAAAAATATATGATTTTTAGTTTTGTTTTAATTATATCCAATTGATGACATCATTGATAATATAAATAATTTGTATTCTCGTATTGTGTAGTTTTTGCACCTTTTCTGCTCTGATTCAAACATGGTCACTATTTTTTAATTTTTAAATATTTTTTTTAATATCAAAAAAACTTAAAATTTTGCTTCATTTTATTTTATCAGTTGTGAGAAATTTTTCTAACTTTGCAAGTCAATCATTAAATTACCTTCATTTAAAAGAACTGTTGCTGCGTGAGGCAGATGCCTTACCCTAATTGTTACATGGGATCCAGCGGACTGTAAAGTATCTACAGCTGCTCTGTGAGTGTAGCCAAGCAGAGATTTCCCATTCAATTCCAGAATCGCATCTCCCACAAACAGTTGATTGGTTTTGTCAGCTTAATGTAAATATCAATCATAAATCATTTTGTTTAAATTATTGTTTAGTTTTTATTTGCATAAGTTTATTGTTTTTTATGCTAAAATATTTAAATTAATAATTTTTACATAGTAGACATAATTTTTTAAAAATATACCAAGCAATTGTACAAATATTTTCCAAATTTTATTTGATAAATTATTTTAAAAAAATTATTTAATTATTATTTTCTCACTAAATAATTGATAATTCTTCTAGTTACTCCAAATATTAATTGAATTAGAAAGATTATGAATATTTTAGATTTTCTAAATATATGTTTTAACATTGAATTTAAAACAAAAAAATATTTCATTATATTAATGAAAGCTTTCAATGACTTTTTAATGATATTTAGTTTGTTTTAATTTACACTTGGTAAAAACAAAAAGTTTATGTTGAGTATAAAGAAAAAAGTATTTGATCTTTTGTCAAAATACAAAGTACAACAAATATCAAATATGACCAAAAATTATTTTTAACATATTTTTATTCTTGATAAAACTGATTTCAAAAACAAGATAAGAAATCAAATTCTGTTTTTTTAATATTAATTAAAGTCCAAGACTACGAAAAGTTTTGTTTATTCAAACTGGCTTATTTTGAGAGTTCAAGTCTCTTTTTTTATATATCGCATGCCAATACTATTTCTAGTTTGGTAAACAACTCGTAAATTCTCAATAAAAATATGAAAAAAAATATATTTTTTCGGTTGAAAGTTTCTGGTCAAAGGAACAAACATAGAGATTAACTTTAAATGTTATAGGATAGAACAGATGTTTCTTATCAATTTTCTCTTTTGTTTTACGGATTATGTTTATTTTTAATTTCGAAATGTCTTGGTTAGAATTGGTTTATATGAAAGAAATCCTTTTATACATAAATCAGATTATAATATTATTTATTTTTGAATTTTATATGAATAAACTTGTATTTTTATAATTAATATTTGTTATAATAATTAAAATTTTTGTTCAATATTGATATTATTTGATATTAAATTGATAATAATTGTTTTAATTTTAAAAGTTCGATGTTTGCTTTATTTAATAAAGTATTAAAATAGTATTTTATTTTTTCAGTTAATTATTTTTCTCATTAATTTTTCTGATATTCTGCCTCAACACTTCAAAGAAAATGTTAATAATTCACTTATAAATGTCTGATTAATTGTTGTAACTTTTTTCTTAACAGCAATCTATCAGATTAATAAATTGGGTTCACATTTGTGACCGAAAGAATAAGAGAGGAATAAGTAATTATTTATTTTAAATCATAAAAAAGAGAAATACAATTATAAGTAATAATAAAAATTTATAATTAAATAAAAGTTATAAAGTTGGTTTATCTTCATTCTTTAAGACTACCGAAAACATCAAGGATCTATAATCTGAAAGAGTGAAAATAAACTAAATCGTAAATAATAGATCACAGATGAAGAAAATAAAAGATTTTATTCAATGGATATACAAAAATACAAAATATAACTAAAAATACTGATAACTGTAAAATACTGATTATCCGTCATTTGATTGTCAGTTAATTTCCATTATATGTCAAATATTTTAATTACTGCTGAAAATATTAAATTTGTTTCAATCGAAACTTTTTTTGCCATTTTAACAAATTATTACCAATATTTATGAAAGGGGTTTTATTTTGAGTATTTTAATAATATACTTGTTTGCTTGCGATTATTTAACAAAACTAATCCCGAGATGGATGAAAATACTTTTTTTATGTATAATAATAGAGAAAATATTAAAATTATAGAAAATATAAGAAAGTTAATTCCAGAGTAAAAATAATTATTATAATAAAAAAAATATATTTCGAAATTAATTTTGAATACTTAATTAATAATAATATAGACAAAAAATTTCCAAATTTCCTGTTATAAATTGGTATAAATATTGAATTTTAAAAAGGTATAACAGAAATTATGTAATATTTGTAAATTGTTTAAAATAATTGTTAGAACATGAATTTTTAATTTAGCATTTATGAGCGTTAAAGGCAATAAAGATTCAAAATTACTACACTACGGAAGTTGCCTTAAAGTTTATCGTTCAGCTACACAAGTTCGGACAAATAATTTAATTTCGGTGCAATATTGGTGGCCAAAAGACAATCCTAAAAAAGGTTATAAAGAATAAGTTCCCATACTTTTTACTTTAAAAAGTCCTTGACCTAATGTAGATTTTTAAATAATAACGCAATCATTTTTAATTAAGTAGCCATACAAGTGTATGTGAAGAAACTAAAGTTTGTTTTACTATGTCATTATTTCTATCATGGTAATGCTGAAGTTTTGAAAAAATAACAAACTCATGATTTCAGTGATCGAATATCGAAATGTGATATAATAATGTTTTTATTATTAATTTATCAATTTGGTAACTTAATTTTACGGAAATAGTACCAATATTTTGTTTTCCTATATAATTGATAGCAATCCATCTTGTATGCATAGTTGTTTTATCAATTTAAAATATTTACATTGTTTAACATCATCAGACACTGTTTCTTTCTCACCCCTCAATAGCCCTATAATTTCTTTAAAAATAATGTCTTCATTCTGGGTTTTTTGATGATCTCCACAGTATTTGTATTTCCTTGTAAACTGTTTATATGCCTCACTTTTGATTTTAATTCTTTGGTATCTTTATGTTTTTTTCACATTGTGAGTAAAACTTATTTTTTATCCGTGGAAATTCATTTGCGTTTCCATAATCATCAGTTTTTCGATACTGTAACTCAAAATCATATTCTGATAAGTATGCTAGCCACGTCTCAAATTGTGGGCTAATTGGTTTTTTGTAGTGTTCATGAAAGTCAATGCTTTATGATCTGTTCTCGCAATGAATTTCTTGCAAATGCACAATAAATTCATTAAGGTCTAATAATTCTTTTCTTGTAACACAGTATCCAATTTATATGCTGTCAAATGTCTTGATACATATACAATTACAAGTTCTGTACTATCATCTTTCATTTGGCTTAGCACCGCGTCGATACTACCAAAACTGGCATCAGTGTCAATTACAACATTCTCTCTGACATTGGAAATTCAAGTACTGTAGCCTCACATAAAACTTTCTTTAAACTATTAAAACTCGTTATACATTCCTCATTCCAAATTATCTGCTTATTATTCCACAATGTTGCAGCGTATAACGTAGCCAAAATACGTGAATAATCTCTAATAAATCGTCGATTATAATTTGCCAACTCCAAAAATTATCTAAGTTGAGACATACATTTTGGCTCTAGCTAATTTTATTTTTTTAATTTTATCTCTGTTTGTATTAACACCTTTATTAATGAGAGTATGTCCAATAAAATATAATTCACTCTTATAGAATTGGCACTTTTCTGGATTAATCTTCAATCCAGCTTCTTTCGTGGCACTTAATATTTTAAAAATGATTCTGTTGAGTTCTTCTTGCTTTCTGATAATTTTGTGTTCAATATGTTTCCCACTAATTATTCGATTTTGATTTCTAAATGCATTGGTTGTCTATGCGGGTTCTGCAAAATTGGTGATCCAACTGTCTTTATTTCATGTTGAATTATTTTCGTATGCCCTAAATCAAATCTGGATATCATAAAGATATTTATAAATTGAGAAATAATTTGACCAAAACATGATTTCTTTTCAAAATTCAAAATACGCAATGCAAATTTTTCTGTACTTTCAATAATACGGAATCTATTTTGTAAATTCCTTTTAAAAATAATACAATCTGCATTATTGTATCTACACCTCTGATAAAATACGGAGAAATATTTCTAATAACGACAACATTCAATTTTAGTTTTTTATTTTTCCACTAAGCCTCTAAAAACACATTTCCTAGAGGTTTTGCATTTTCTTTTGAAAATACACCACACAATAAAACTGTGCTTGTCCTTAGTAATGGACATCCTAATAACTTCCAACCACGCTCATTTACTTCACTAATTGATGCTCCTGTGTCCCACATTTCAATTTTTAGTCTGTTAATTTTAATCTTACTCTAATTTCGGTCACCTTCCTTTATATAGATCGCATCTTCTTTAACCACAATTCGTTTTTTATAATTGCTTATTGTCTTGACCCTACTTACAAAATGTATGCAACAGGGTCTTTCATTGCTTCCATCGCTGTTTCTGAACAGTCTTAATCTTCATCATGTATGCATAAAACTCTTTTTTCATTCTTTCGTTTATTATTTCTTAACAATTGGCAGTCTTTAAATAAATTATCTGACTTATGGCTAAGACATTTATCTTTTAGTAGGCATTGGAAACGTAAATGATCATTTTTGCGGCAAAAAAAACACTGATCTCGTTTCAATCTCTTATCTATAGTCTCTAGTAGTCCACAGCAGGGATTTTAAAACTTTTTGGCAATTGCTTTAAGCGAAACAGAAGGTTTATAGCCTCTATCTGCTCCATCATCAATAATTTCCGTTCTCGGATAATCTACTATCGGTCTGCTTGCAAGAAATTGCCTTTCTTTATGCAATGGTTTGTTTTGGTATGAAGAATTAAAATACCCGATGTTTTGCGTAAAATCTTTCTTTGGCGAATTAACTAACCATTGTGAGCTTCTATTTTGAACAACATTTCCCCAGCTTGAATCTCATTCACAATTTACTTGATTTCGGATAAATCTAGAGATTCAAAAATTTTTGCAGCTATTCTCATTTCTTCTCATGACATATCTGGCTTAAATTTTCTTTTAAGTGATAATTATTAACTCAATTTTATGCGATAGATCCAACAATTTTTCTCATGAGATACCACAACCATGAACGTCATTTAACATCTTCTTCACCCTCAATTCAAAAGTTGCAATGCGCTCATTTTATTTATGTTTCACATTACCTAACTCGTAAATTTTATTACAATTGATTTTTGTGACGTAAACATGTCAACAAATCAACTCCTTGCATCTTCATCAGTTAAGCCTATTTTCTTGAAAACTCTAAAATACAAAATTCTAATTAAACTTAAATCATTGATTCGAGCTAATCATCAATGTCTTTTAACCTTTGTTCAGCCTCCAAAATATTGCTTCAATTAAATTTTCGGATATTGAAATTTAATATATATCTAGCTTGTTTGGGCAATGAATCCAAAATTAATTGTCTTTGTTGCTTCCTTGTAACTGCATTGATAGATTCGGTTTTAGCGTTATTGACAGTAATAAGATTTTAAATCATAATTTAAACTTTTATTCTATAAAAACAATGTAATATTAAAACTTATTGTTAGTTAATAAGTAGAATTTTAATATTAATCACTATTAGTTCAACAGAAAACAAGATGATAAAATAACAAGTATGTTCACCAAATGAAAAAAAAAATCATAATACCGCCATTAGGCAAACTGTATATATTTTCTTATAAAAAGTATATCTGAGTAAATTTTGAGGCGTGGTTTATACCAACCTACATGCGACAATAAAGAACAACTCATTTGTCAAGCTATATAACATCTGATTTACCTTGGACGTCAAATTGTATGTGAATTGTAGATTGTATAAAGATTTGTGTAAAATACTTCCTGTCTCATCTAATAGTTTTGCACTTTAACATTTGACAACGAAATATAATGCTAATACCAATTTTCTGTTTCACAAATTGGCTTCTATAATTCACCAGGATTTTATAGAATTTGTTTACTGTAACCGAAAATGTAACCAAAAAACAAATTTATATTTCTTTATTCTTGATAAGTGTAATGCAAATAATAGCAGCTGCATTCCTGAAGAACTAATTCTCATTTTGTCACATTTTTAGAACAAAAATTCTCTTATTTCTAAAACTTTGACTTAAAAATTTATAATTTTAATTGAAATAACAGATTTCATAGTTAAATTCGCATTGGATATTTATGATGTGAGTTTGTCAATAGGTTTTCCTTGGGTTGCTTTCTAAACCAAATACTGTTCATAACGAATTAAAAATAATTATTGTCTGGCAGATTTTTTTTTTAATTTTAAGGTTTCGTTTGAGAAAGGTTAATTATAATTATTTTAATTATTTTAAGTTTATTCTGATTTAAAAATGTAAAAAGAGGTATATAATTGGTAATAGAGTTTTTTCGTTTTGCAAAAATCAAAATACGGTACAAACAGTAAAAGCTTTCTGTCATTGTGATTGATGTGTGAACGAAAGAAAGTTTGAGGAAGTTTCGAGGTGGAGTGCTTAGTCTTAATTATGATAAAAATCTTAGTTAACTTATCAAATTTGATAAAGATCAACTACGAAGCTACTAATGAGAAGGCAAAATATAACTAAAAACTTTGGAATCAAAATAATATTTTAAGATTTAAGGCGTTTTATCATTTGCGGATTAATGAGTTTTCGGTTTAGAATCGCATGCAGGAAACGGTTTTTCATCACCTGCATAATCCGTTTTCTTATAGAATATACTGGTCTGAAAATTTCTGTCTGAAAATTTTTGTCTGTGTAAAAAATGGTCAATCATCTAAAATAAACTCTGTTCTTCTTTGTCAAAGAAAAGCTTACAGAAATTCGGATATATGTTATATTCATGTATCCTGTGTAGAATACATTGTTGAGTTCAATCGAAAGAGTTGAAAAACTTGTCTTTGGACAACTGGGGTGCTTGTATGTATATGTGTTGAATGCTTTGGTGCGCATCAATGAGATAAATTAGTTCTAAGAAATTTATCTTAAAAAAATTAATATATATCAAATGCAAAAAACCTAGCTTGGTTTCTTCTACATTAATATTTTTGTATTTTTTGAGATTTTTTTGAAAATTAAAGTTTAATATATACACTTAATTTATTTTTGCATTTTGTCACTACAGCAAATATTCTATTAAATAAATTTTTTTCTCTTTGTTTTTGTGCGAAGAGCGTAGGAACTAAGATAAAAAATATTAACATTAAACTAATTTTTTTAAATGGTTTGCGATACGCAAGAGAACCCTGGGCTTGATTCTTTGAAACCAGACTGTTCTATCTGGGGATAATATGACACAATGACACCCAAAATA
The DNA here is from genome assembly GCA_022537955.1 of Schmidtea mediterranea. Classification (NCBI taxonomy): domain Eukaryota; kingdom Metazoa; phylum Platyhelminthes; order Tricladida; family Dugesiidae; genus Schmidtea; species Schmidtea mediterranea. The sequence goes on along the minus strand of CM039679.1, from coordinate 175,248,290 downwards.
TGTTGCTTATTTCCAGTTTATTTCATTGTTTGGTTTTGGTTGCTATCACTGAATAAAACCCAGCTTTAGGCAGATAATTTTTCGGAAATGGCAACTATAAATAAAGTGCTGTTTTGACTATCTCAGTGTATTTCGGTATTTGTTGCCTCTAACGTAGATTTAAGGCCACTGTCATTTGCAATCTCCAGCAACTTATCTTTTGCACAGTAATACATGATTTGCATGGTTTGTTTACAAATTGGTAACGGATCCATTTCTTACCAGTTCGTGGGTCTTTTATTGTAAGGAAGTAGTGCTCAAAATCTTTTGAAAACAAAGCTAGGTATCGGCCTCAACTCACAAAAATCCCCGATAATATATAAAACATGTTCAAATTACCCCTGTTTACGTTTACAGTAATGTTTTTGTTTTATTATTGATTCGTTTGAAATTTGTAATATTTGATAATGTTGATGTTATTATAATTTTGATATATAAATGACATTGTTTATTTATTGTTCAATATAAAACTCATTGTTTTCTATCAGTAAAGCGAATTTATTTTCAATTTTATGACTGCAATTTTAATTCATAATCTTGAAATGTTTGATAAACAAATAAACAAATTTAAAATATTTATAAGATTTCTTCTGTTATAAATGTATAAATTAGCACAATCTCGATAGAAATACACCACAGAAATTCCTGGTGCCATTCATTGCGTGAACCGAGGGTTGGAGACGACTGATGTAAATCATGTCGATTGTTTTCATATTTTGAAAAATATAAATAAAATTGTTTATTCAGTTTACCCAGTTATAATAAACAAATTGTGATTAAAATGAAGAAATCATTGAAGGTATTATTTAAGTAAAAAATACATTTGAAAATCTAAAAATTTTATTAAAAACATTTAAACTATAAATCTCTTCCCGGTCTCCAAAGGGACCATGGACTCATTTTGGCAACCATTGTTATATAGAATGCAACTAAAATTTAACTGTACATCACAATGATTAACTTTTATATTGTAATAATATAACAAATGGAAACTAATAAATGATTGAAAGAATTTCATTAGATGATCTGTTTAAAAATCCTTAATACAGCATAATAATTTCCTAAAAATTTAGTTTTTTATTTCTCAACTATAAAATTAGTGTGGAAAAAGAATTTTTTTTAAATTATTAAATACCAATAGAAATTTTTATTTCATAATAATTAAATTATGTATTATTAAATAAGCTGATTATATAACTTTTAATAAGAAATATTATTTTTAAAAACTAACATTGTAAAGAATTTCCTTTTTAACTTAAGTTAATTATTTTAAATTGAAAATTTACCAATTGTTATGAATATTTTAAGTTATTTTTCGTTTATTTTCTCATTTTGAATAATTATCTGATTCTGTTATTTCTGATATAATTTCACATGAATCGACAAAATTCTTGTTTTACTTAGATGGATAATTGAAGACATTCGGTTTCCTTAATTATTTTTACATTTATTTTTAGCTAAATTTACGTTTTATTTTTCATGAACATATTTCTGTAAATTAACAGACGTTTAACAATCAATATGTAAAAAATTCGTGTAAATAATAATAATTTTAACTAAAATATTTCAGATACTTATTATAATAATGATAATATTCTTTGTTCAAATATAAATTAACATTATGTATTATTGTGGAAAATAGGGCAAAAATGCCATTGAAATGAAAATTAAATAGAAAAGGATTTAATTTTGATTTAAATAAATATAACAAGTTTTTAAAATTACGAATAAGTTTAAATAATTATAAAATGATGAAATTGGCTGATTTGAAAATTAATATTTAAATTTAAAAATAAAATGTATTGAATGCTTGTGTTTGAATATTTCATATTCAAATGTTAACTCGTGATTATTAAAATATTAAAAATAATTATTGTGCAACATATTATTTTTCTTTAAATAATAAACAATTTTTTTAGATAAACATTATTTTAAGGTATCAAACAAATAATATCCATAATCTGAAAACCCAAACTAGTGTGAGATTGTAAATATTATATTAAACTATAATTCGCACTGGTTATGTTTAAGATAGATTGTTAAACCCAGTCTAGTAACCAGTAAAATCTGTTTTGGCATATATTTGGTGCGTTTATGTTGCTAACGCTAGTTTAGTTGTGTGCTTGAGTTAAATTTTTATATCATAACTAAAAGCTAACAAAAACAACAAACCAATGTGCTAACAGTATTATTAATCAAATAAAGTAAAAAGAAAAATATTTAATGACCAATGATTATCCCTATTAAATCGTTTTGTCGTTTTCTATCGGTTATGTTATCTTCAATTAAATCGTTTTTTGATTGCCAAATTAACATATTATAATTTTTGAAGAATCTTAAGAGATATAAATTTCTGTTATAAATTTTACTATAGGGATATCACTAAAGATTCTTCAAGGGGAGAGAAAGGAATAATTTCCAAACAACAGCTCAACAAAATAAAAATTAATACTGAAATATGGAAATAAAAAACAAGGATATACACGCTACATATATAGCCGGCATTCATTACCTAACATACAGACATTCATATACAATAATAATAATAAAGAACTACATTGATGTCAAGGCAATAAGATATTTCATTACAATTATATGACATTTATTAGTATATACATCCCCCTTTTGTTAACCTTTTCACTGCTATAACCGTATATACTCGTAAAATAAAAGTAGTCATTACTCTCCAAATTATTCCCGTCTCAACACGACTATTCAAGCAGAGTACTCGAACAAGTCAGGTACAAAGATGATAAAATGATGATGCACCTGTACGTACAATAATCGAAAGATTTGCGCACATCGAACACGAAATCTCAAAAAATATTGCGCAGTGAAAGGGTTAATAAGATTTTTTTAATGCTTTATATTATATAGAATAAATCTAAAGAAGCAAAAAATTATTTTATTCTTAAATTTAAAATTATTATTTTTGGTGCTCATATTAACACGAGAATGTGATTGTCAAACTATTGAGCAGCTAGATGAAAGGGCAATCTGTTTCACCTAATTCGACTATGCTTTGGGCTTAAAAAAACTCATATCATCTATGCTCCAGAAAACAACAAGCCCTGATCCGTGAATATACTTCACAATGAACCACTGCATTGATGTGATAGCTATAAACACTAGATTTTTGTTGGTTAACAATGTTTCCAAACACCAGGTTAAATTCGGATTGATAACTAAATCTGCCGAGCCGATTCATCAAGCAAAACATCAAAAGATATGTGGATGGAATTCTTTACTGGTCTAATGAAATGTATTCCAAGCTAATGAACTTCGCTAAAAAATTACTTGACAGGAATTGTTTGTCATTATTTTATCGGTGGATGGCTCAGAGTTACAGAGGAGCGGAATGGAATCATTGTTATCATTTGGTCAGCAAACACTAAAAAATGCTCTCCGGCATTTCATATGAGGTTTCCTTTAAAAACATGTGATTAGTAACTTTGATTAAAAAAGGATTGTTATGGAGACATTCCAGTAGTCTAGAACTAGGAGTAAAGTTTTTATCTATGTATTATAATTCAGGATGAAATCTGATCCCTTTCATATCAACGTCGCTGAGTTGGAACTGAGTTGGACGAGCTAAATGTGGCCTTTAAATGGAAATTGAAGTTTTTCTTAAATAGTTGATTCTGTAATCGTGGTTGATTGGTCGTATACTGTGTTGACCAATGGAAAGAAGGTCCTGGTCCATCGAATGTATGGAATTCTGGTAAGACTTTGTCTCGGTTTCACTCAGATGATTATTGAAAATTGAAACGTTTCGTTGTCAGTTGACTTTCTAAAATTCTCAAAAATCGTGTGGATGACTGACCATGGTCAGCAACTTATATTGGATAATGAATATTGTTTAACGCATTTCCCAGTGAATTCACACTTCGGTGTAGGAATGAATCAGGTTCATGTCAGTAATACGTTTAGAAACATGCTTGTCTTGATTATTCGTTTAGTTTAACACAATTGTAATTAACTTTCATAATTTGTTAATTTTCTGCACAAATTAATACCATTTCGAAATTACAAATTCAAAATAAATTAATATTTATTATATAATTGAAAGTTTTATTTCATTAAATTATTAAAAAATGATAATTAAATAAAAAATTTAATGATTTATGATATATTTCGATAGTTTTCCTGACATCAAGTAGAATATATCTTAAAATATATCGAAATATTTCGTAAACGTGTGTATGATTTGAGTTTTCTTATTATAAAAAAATTTGAATAAATAAATTAAATGAATTTATTATGTATCTTTTAATAAGAAATATATATTTCTGTAAACTAACTTTGTAAACAAAGAACAGTATATTGAAATAATTCAGCTTGATATATTTTAATAAATTAATTTTTATAGTAATTAAATTCATAATTAAAATTAACTAAAAATTAATTCATTGGTTTAATATTATTAAAATATTCTCATTTACTTATAATTTAATTTTTAGTTTTCTACTTTTTTGTTTCCGTTTTGTAAAAATCTCATTTTATTCCCATTTCATTATGTATACTAATTAAAACTAGATAAAATTGCAAAATTGCAAAAAAAAGACTTGAAATATGATAGAAAATTCTGGGGTTAGTTCTATCTTTTATGCTAGCCATATTGTAATCGCCGTAAAAATAAAAATACCCAATTTCTCTATATGAATGAGCAAAATGTAATTTTTATGCTCATTTTCTTTCTAGACGTAATTACGAATGTCTGATTATTTAAACATGTTAAATTATTCTTAGAAGAAAGTTATGAAATACAAATGACTTTTGAAAAATATTTTTTTCTGATACTCAAATTCAAAATTACAATTTATAAAAAGATTTCCTAAATTCTAGATAAAAACAAATAATTTAGACTTTCTGACTTTGTTGGGGTATCTATTTATTTGTTTGTATTTTTTGGTTTTCTAACTTTTTAAAAAATAATAATAATAACAGTATTTATATAAATTTGAAAGTAAACTTATATATCATATTATATATCACATTCATTTATTTTCATTATGATTATGGATCAAAATTTTTTTATAAAAAGATAAAAATCCGAGATTATCAAAAAATAAATCGATTCAACCTGCAGATTAAGAGTAAATAATACATTATAATTATAATTATATATTATAATTATGTAGTATAAAATCTTAGAAAGGCTAGTAGTATCATAATCTATTAACATTCAACATGGAAAAACTAAACGAGTGTATGCAAAACGATTTATCAAAAAAATATTCAACAATCACTTGAAGAAGAAGATCTGCCGGAAATTGGATATAATAAAGAAGAGAATTCATAAAGTATTAGAAAAAGAATTATTTCCAGCAGCTATAGCGGTTATAAAAAATCTTTCTTTATAAGATACATAGGTGAATTCGAGGACTTTGTATCTCGTTGAAACGGGGGATTCAATCTATACACTATGTGTTGAGACGGATATCCGCCTAAAAATGTACTTTTTAAGTGCACAGTTCCAACAAACTACGAAAGAAAAAATAGCTTCCAAACAATTTTTGCATATGAATCTATACTTCATACCAACTTAATTTTATTCCCTTACAATTTGGGATTATTTTGAGAATGGTCGACTCAATGTCTTGATTTTGATATCTTTGTCAATGAGAGAATTATCACAGTGAAAAATGTCAAGTTCTTCGAAACTCAGAGCATTAAAGATTTTTTCATAACAATCTGGAGTCGGACTGAATTGTTTCTTTAAAAAAATTCCACATTTAAACCAGATAGAAAAGTTATTCAGTTCGTTAAAGGCTCGCTAATACCAAAAAGGTTCAGGTGAAATCTTTGAAAGTGTAAGATCAGTGATTGAAACAGAGATTTGGCTTTTATGGGCAACTTTTATGGCAAAATTTTATCCAATTATTTATAAAAGTTTAGTTATTGTTACTTTTCTTTAATATCGAAAGAATGAAGTTAAAATAAAGTGAAAACAAACCCCTTTCTCCAGCTATAATTTTTGAAATAAGAATTGGAAGATTAAAATCTGTACCGCCTTTAATACTGATTCCTAAAGATGAGTTAGGTTTTAGGGGATCCGTTGATATTTCAACTGTTCTCTCCTATTAAATTTAAGAATTATGTGGAAAATCTTTATTTTTATTTTCATTATCCATTCAATCAGTATAATCACCTACTACAGGCAATTTTGAAAATGCAAAACTCGATTCTGTAGCGAGTTTATTTTTAGTCAAAGATTCTTGTGGGATTGTAGAATTTTCTAATCTTGAAGGATTCACTTTTTCTAATATTTCTATAACTTCATCTTTAAGAATCAATTTGATAAATCTAGCGCTGCCATTTTCAGAAATTGCGAGAGCGTGACCTTCTTTGTACTAAATAATATGTAATAAGGTTGCAAATAGGTGAATAAAAAAAGATACTTACTCTTAACTTTATATTCATGAATTAATAAATAATAAAAACTAATTTAATATTCATTTCATTTCATTTAACGAAAAATTAAAAATACTTCAAATTTAGAGGTTATACATTAATACATTATAACATCCATTAAAAATTTTTAAGTGAGTTCAAATCAAACTATTTACAATACAATATATTTCAGTGTCATTTAGTTTGTATTATTTAAATTTTAAAAATAATTATTTAGATAAATTTTTTTGATAATATAAAAAGGGAAAATATTTAAATTACACTTTATATACACTTTATATAAAAAATTTACGAACAATAATTAATATAATGATATTGTAGATAATAATATAATATTTTAAATATTGTTTTGTTATTTCACTAATGATGGTCTACAACAAAACTTTTTACTTTGTTGTTTTATTACATTACTTTAATTTATTGGTTAGCAACGAATCATCCAGCTATGATTTTATTATCTGATTGTCATGTCTTGAAGAGACGCAGTATTGATAAGGCATTATTAACTTCTCCATTTTGTGTGACATGTTTATATATCATTAGTATGTTTATAAAAAGTATTTTTAGAAAATTTACTATGACTTTAATCAATCAAAAGGATTTAATTTTAATCGCACTATTAAATATTATCTAATTAAAAAGAAATTAATTACGAAATTATTTATTAAGTTTAAGTGTTTGCAAAACCAAGGAAGGCCAACCCGTTATCCGCAAATTTCAACACAATTTTGTGATTGTTAATGTGATTGAGAACGCGACATAATTTGTCAAGACATTTTTCATGAAAAAGTTGCGTCTTGGTTCAACTAAGAAGATTCTGAAATAAAATCCTCTAAAAGTTTGTCCGAACGGGCTTTACAAAAATTTCACCATAGTTATTTATGATAGTTTATCGATAAATCAACAAACTCTAAAAGAAAATCATGTAAATTGTTATACAGTGCATTCTCTGTATAAAGCAACACACGTCGAACGATTTAACCGAACATTGAGAGATAAATTGAAAAAAGTATTTTGTACATCAAGGTAATAAAACATGGATATATGTTTTATCAAATTTAATTTATTCATATAATTATTGATCACATCGCGGTTTAAATGGATTAAGACATGTTAATGTTTCTACTGATAATCAAGTAAAGTTATGGTTATCTCGACAAACCATAAATTCAAAGAAACCTAAATACATAGTTGGAGACTATGTGAGAATATCAAAAATTATCGCTTCTCCATTTATTAAAAATTGGAGAGATGAAGTTTTTACAATTTCAAAGATTAATGCAAAACAAAGTCCTGTAATGTGTGTCATTAAAGAGTATGATAACAATGAAGTTATAAGGAAATTATATGAAGAAGAATTGCAAGTCATTCCACAACCTACGTTATTTAGAATACAAAAAATTCTAAAAACAAAAGGAAAAGATAGGCATAAACAATATTATGTCACGTGGCATGGGTATGAAAACCATACTCAAATAAAATGAATAAAAGTAATTTTTACATCATCTTATCCAGCAATAGCTCTCCTTTAATTCATCCGAATAACAAAGCCAGTAAATTTTTGGTTGAACTTCAAAAGCCAATCTATTTAAAAGGTAATTGGAAGTATCCTTGTTGAAATTTACATTTGTATCTAATCTCTTTCCTTTTTACAGTAAATCCAAGATTGAATTTGATACTACGCAGACAGTGACAGAAGATGTTAAAATCAAAAGTTTTAAAGAAAACAATGAATTGATCAATCAAAAAAATACAAATATAATAATATATGTTGAAAGTCAATATTTATATTTGCAGTTTGACGAAAGCACTTCAATTTTTATTTGAAACATTAACCGATGCAAGATACATCTAGGATTTACGGTATTACAGAATACTTTCGATGAAAGAGTGAAAATAGATCTAAATTTCTTTCAAAAACTGGTACTATTATAGAATTCAACTCTTGTACAACAAAACACTTGAACGTGTCTGCACTTTCAAAGAATAGTTGTATATTACAGATCTTGATCAATTACAAGTTTATTTAACGAATCATTGTGCAAATGATTTTACTATTGTTGAACTCTAAAAAGATAAATTTTTTAAATTCCAAATATATTCTAATATTAGTCAAGTTAAACTTGATCAGAATTTGGTAAAAACAATAGAATGGGCAAACTAATGAAGGAACATCAAAACCGAAAATAATCAAACTTCATCAATAAATGTTCATATATAGTAATATTGTTGAACCTATAATTGTTGGGGATGTTAACGTTCTTCTATTGAAATCAGGATTGATTGAAAAACACGATCAAGATGAAGTGATTCAAATAACAATTGAAAATCCTATGTATTTACACCTTTCAACATTCTGTATAAACAATATAAAAAATAATATACGTGATGATTCTGGAAAATTGATAAATTTTTCAAAGAATTCAAAACCTAATTTGACATTACATTTTTGAAAGGTGAATGACTAATCGCGATATTGTTTCTCTGTATAGTGGTAGTCAATCAGGCGGAAAATTACCATATTTTGTTGGTAAACAATATGGTTCGAGTTGGTTTCAAACAATCGGAAGGTTCGTTCTTTCAATACTTAAAAAGATTAGTTCTTTTGGTATGAAAGCAGCAAAGGATATTGTTATGAAAGATCAAAAGATGCAATTGAAGAAACTGGAAAATTATTACCAAGTACAGCCAAAGTTTTTAAACTAAATGAAACTAAAAAATCATCACCACTATCAACTCAGATAACAACACCACAACAACTTTTCCATAAACATCGAAGATCTCGTATAAACAAAAGATGGAAAGGACGTGGAACAATATTCGAAAATGATGATGTGCGATAAAACTGAATTAACTATTGTTGATCGTTTATCTCCACGAGTAGTAATTGAAAACGGAATATTTGAAGATGTATTTCGTACGAATTTAAATACAGATTCTAGAAATTATGTTGAATTTTATATTAACAGTTTATATTAATAATATATAGATTTAAACGATATTCTATTATCCATTCAACTGAAAGTTTTAGATAAAGACAAGAAAGATTTGGCAGATGGTGTAGATGTAATACCTACCAACTTCATGTTTCATACTCTATTTAAAGATGTTATTCTTATTTTAATAATATTAAAATCGAAGGTGACAACAATGCTTATGTACACAAAGCTTTAATTAAAACAATTTTAAACTATAATGGAGACACAAAGAGTATTTGTCTTGCACCAATGGGTTATGAAAGTAAAGAATTTAGGAAAACATGGATTGTGAAATCGAGATTGTTTTCAATGTGCTCATCATTACAACCAGACTTTATAGACCAACCAAAGTATTTTGTTTGATCGGGAAGCAGTCTTGTCCGAATCAGCATCCATTAATTTATTAAGTTCTTCATCATTGCCGATAGCAGATTGGAGATGTCTGGGAATAAAACGACCTTTCTTGTTATCTCTTGCAGCATCAAGAGACAATTCAAGTAAATCAGCAGCTAAGTATTCCAAAACTGCCACGCCAAACAAACCGTTACTCCAGCTCTAATATATTCAGTAAAATTTCCATTTCGCAACGTTCTGTAAATTCGAAAAACAGGAAAATGAAGACTAGCTCTTGAGCTACGAATTCTGGTTGGGGACTCCATTTCTGTAAAGGATGACATTATTTTAAACGGGAAAAGAATTTTGGAACTATTTAACGCGGCACAGAATAATCCACAATATACGTAAAATAATCCACATTCAAGGTTTTCACAACCTACATTTGAACAGTACTCAATACCAATTTCATCGTCTTCATCAAAGCCGTAGAATTTCTTAATTGAACTCAATCTTTTTCCGGCTTTACCAATTGTTCTGTAGCAAAGCAATTTCACGTTCTTTGATAATTCGCCATTTAATTTACTTCGATGAATTGCATCTTGAATTCGTTTAATATATCCAAATTTAATACCATTTCCTGTGATAGGCTTTATAATACGATCCGATTTCATTTCAAACGTTTTACGAATACGTTTCTCTCTATTCATTCCTGGTTTTCCAATCCATACTGGTAAAGATCTGGCGCTATCTTGTAGCATGGACATCATTACTTCTATGCGAATAGCTGACATACCTTGTAATGATTTTATATCTTCCCCTACTTTACGAATAACTTGAATTTTATTCAGCACCAATTGATACAACTCAAGCTCAGTTGATGAATCTGATAGTAATTTTGTGGAATCGGATTTTAATTTACTTAAAATTTTTGCCGGCAATTTTTCTCCAGATCGAATCTTTTCATTCGTAGAATTCACAAATTCCAAAAATTCATCACCTTTTTGACGCTTTATATCAGTATTTTTACATAATTTCAACCAATTCCGATAAATGCTTTTTAAGTTCAATTTCTTTTACAGAGACACTAATTTAAAGGTTAAAATTCAAAAACCAACCATTCATAACATATATTTTTTTAAAGAAATTATTAGCACATATTATTTAAACACAGATTTTAAGTAAAAAATATCACATCAAAACTTTTTAAATTAAACCTATTTTTTAATCAAAAAGTAACATTTTTTTCAACTCCATTATTTTTATAACGTATTTAAAAACATTTGTTTACAATCCATTTATAAAAGATTTCACAATTTACATTAAACTTTTTTCTCTTTCTCAAAATTAGCAAATTTTAGCATTAAATGTTATTTAGATGCTGCAGCTTCTTTAGATACCTTGAGCAGCCTCCTGGGCCTCAGCAGCTTCACTTGTTTCTTTGATAGTCTAAAGGGGGTTAATTCTACTTAGAAGACCCCCAACAAATTACTTATTATTATTTGCTTATATGTTAAAACGGTGTCCGAACATATTTACTTCCAGGTGTTAATGTACATTTACGTATGAAAAGATTAGATTCAAAATTTTGTTTAGACACAACTGCAGCTGGAGTACCACCAAAATATCAGTTGGTTGACGCGAAACTAATCGTTCACCGAGTACTAGTTGAATCATCAGTCTTGGCAAGTCATCAGATTGGTCTTTATTTACAAAATGCAATTTATCCTGTCAAAACCAAAGAAATTGTTGCATTTGCAATAAGTAAAGATTCATCATCATTTTATAAAGAACAAATATTTGGTGATAAACGTTTGTCAAAATTTTTTCTTGTAACATTTCAAGCAGAGGCTCAATATAAGTGTTCATATACAGAAACTAGCTCTAAATTTGAACATTTCAGTATAACTTCATTAACCTTATCAAAGAATTCTGATTATCGTGAAACGTATACTCAGGTTTTCGACAATGATAATTATTCTGCGACATATATGCAATCTATAGTTCGAAATATGGGCTATTTAGATAAATTCTTAAATTGTGGAATCGATACTGTAGATTTAAAAAAAATACCATTTCTTTACATTTAATTTGGCTTCAGGTTTTGATTGAAATCAATCATAATTACCACAGCATGGAAGTTTGAGACTCTATATAAAATTCAGCAAAGCTCTAACATCTCCTGCATATGTAATTATTTATGAAGTTTTTGAAAGTGAAATTCAAATTTCTACAAATCGAACAATTCTAGTTTAAACAAAGTTGATGTTTTTGAAATGCTGATGTATGGAGTAAGTTTTATTTATGACAAGTGTTTTACTAAATTAGTTCTATTCAGCTTAACCGAATTGCGACAAAGCCATTTGGTTCCAAGTTTTTAGAAGTTTATCCTTTGGATAAAATACTTTTCCTTGAATTTAATAATTCCATAATAGTCAATACTCAATCGTCAAGTCTAGATGGTAAACATTGGCTAGCATTCTACGTGAAACCAAAAAATATTAAAGTGTTTGACCCTATGGGTTGCTATTATCCATCTCCGTTTGTTTCAAAGTTGTCGAAATTATTTAAGCCTGTTGTATACAGTAGAATTAGTTATCAAGAACCATTATTTGTTACGTATGGACGACATTGTATTGTTTGGTTATGTTTTGAGTCTAATAAATATTAATTGGTGTTGCTGATTTCTTTATTTTAGAGAATAACTAAAGTAACACAGTTTTATTAAATAACATTAACAAACGTTTCAGAACATGTACATAATACAAATATTTACATAATTTCAAGGATATTGTTTGAAGATGTTTGATTGAGGATTGAAAAATTTGGGTAGAGATGTTTGAAATATTTGAAATTGTCGAAATTGTTTTTCTTTTTTTTTAGGAAATCAAAACGACAGTTGTTTGATTGAGAATATTTGTTGATGTTGGAAATGTTGATTTCGCATACACACACAAATATTTATTACTTATTCTTCCAAAAACATCATTATCATTATTATCAACAATATTTATACCATAATGCCCATATGCAAAACTTTTGTTCCAACCCACCCAAACCCTTTTATCGTCCTTATTTGATAAAGCTGTCTTTGTTGTTTTACTAGTTAAAAATTGATGGTTTTTTTTATCCTATACGTTTTTGAGGAACCTTTGAGATTATAATTCCATTATGATTAATGATTTATTTTTGTATCTTTCAAACTAATTCCTTTCGCATTCATGTTTTTCTTTGTTCCTCCCATAAGAATGTACAGTTTGGGCCGAAGAAAAACCCATTCATCACATTTAATCCTTTTGCTTTCATCCTATAATTTACCAATAACTGAATCTAATTTTATACTATACAAGGGATGAGTGGAATCATAATTTGACGTATCTCACAAATTATAGGAGATTATTGCCTTTAATAAATGTTCTAATTATATATTTCTACATTCTAGAAAGAAGGAATTGGTATCACCTGCAACAATGTTGATTTGACAATTGAATTTTCTTCGATATTTTTGAAGTTCTTCGTATTGAAGCTGGTACATTCGCAGTTTCGACAAGTCCAAAACTGATTGACCTATGTAGGAAGATCTATCTAAACAAACGCTATCTTGATTTAAAATAGCAGCAATTGAATTGTCTCTAATCTTTACAATCTTTCAAAACGTTGGTTTTGAAGCATAAGTAACCATTTTTCTTTCCGAATTACAAAGCCTCAAATTACAAGCCTTCGGGATTCTACTAGCAATTTCGTGTTTGTGTCCACATATCTTTAAAATATTGGAGCTTGATTGAACTTGATTGGCCTATGTATCTTCAATATTTGAACACCTAGCATCATATAAATCTTTAATAATCTCCAATGAATAACATAGTTTATTTTTGCTTCATGTGTCAACCATAGTTTTGGAACTTTTGAATCTTTTGGACATATTTTTTCTGCAGAAACAGGTAGGTCATCTGAAAAATCTTGGATTTCATCAGGAACATCAATGTCAACCCCTACAGTATATACACAATAAAGATTTTCCAGGTTCAATGACTTACATTCTTCTAAAATATTCTCTAAATCTTAATGAATCCATTCAAATTCTCCATATTGCAGATGTTGACTTAGAGCACACACATACAAGTTGCTGATGTCAATGTACAACAACTCTGTGTTTTCATCCGATTTTACATAATGTTTGTTGACAAATGTCAACCCACCTCTGATTACTCCTTCATAGAAATTGTCCATTTCCATATCTTGTAACAACTCTATAGGCCGATCCAAAGTCATGAGCGCTGATGACCATGACATACCTGGAATCCCAAAGAAATTTAACGGTTCCTGTTCATTGTGTGCTAATGACTTATTTTGAAATTGTTCAAAATAATCAGCTAGAAGATATACATCAAGCTTTAAGTATATCATCATGTAGTCTAGCAATGTTTCACAATGTGTGTCGGTCCATATGTTTTGAGCCTTTTCATATTCATCTTCACTGACTCAATTTATATTGGTGGTAATTCATAGGTTTCTTCAAGAACTTCTAAGCTTTCTGCATAATCATAAGGAAAAATTGCCTTAGAGTTAATGATAGATCCTCGGAAGACTGAATTTATTAAAGGTAAGTTGGTTAAAGTCTTCACTGCTCGAGCCAACGAATCATTGATAAACTGGTAAGAGTCTATGAATTTTATAGGTATCTTCTTGCAATTAGCGATCAGTGTAAGATATGTTTCTTATGTTGTTGGAGAACAACTAATGTTCCAATGAGGAAATCTATTTATTCCATATTTTAATAAATGATGCATGTTATAAACTCGAGGATTATGAAATACAACTGGAAGCGATCGTCTGATTTGTCGAGATAAATTACAATTTGAACATGCTGCTCCTAAATATTTTCCATTAAAATGGTCATGATTTCTGTTCAGGTTTATAACAGTTTCATTACAAATGTAACATGATGTTGATAAGTTAAATGGAACTTGTTGCTCTGGAGTAATGAACATTAGTTTCATATCGTTTTGCATAAAATATCTCGATACTTCATTTTCTGCAAATTCTTCAACTTTCTTCAAAAAATTAAAAACACATTCTTCCCCAACGAATTGATGATATTTTTTGGGTCCTGTATAATTATTAATTATTAAGAGTCCGGCTGAAATCGGTAAATGCTTTTGAAAATGCTGTTCGTCCTCTGGCAAAATGGACTCGAAATCCGCATAGATAACAAATGGTGGTGTTATCATTTTTGACCATTCCTTAAATTTTAAATATTTATCTACAGGCATTACATATACGGTAGCCCCTAACTGATTCTTCATACATAAATCTATATGCTTTTGATATGCTAATTCTTTTCTAAAATCATTCAAACAATTATGACACCATATACATTGAATTCTTACTGGATATGTGACAATTCACTACTCTTTTGAGGTTTGGGATCCAAGATAATGATAGTTTGTGCCTTCATTTAATAACAACAAATATATTTGGATAATACCTTTTACTTTTGTTCTTCTTACAATATCAATGTGAGGATGTTTCATAATAACATCACCTTGATCTAAATAAATCACAACTGCATCATATTACATCACATTGATTGATATTCCAGGATTTTGATCTTCAAATTTCACATTTTTATCGGTGGATTTTCTCTATCAAACTTTTTTTCTTTCATAAAACGGTGATTTGAGACGCCCTGTTTCGATGATCATAAATATCGTCATGTTTCAATATAGCCAAAACGCTGTAAATAAAACAAAGATTGTCTTGATTTTCCAAGTTGATAATTTTATTCTTTAATTGTGCTGGTGTTCTTATATGTTGATGACCTGACAAACGACTTATTTCCGCAAATCTGGTGACTCTGAAATTTATTTCTAGTATCCGATTCAAATGCCAGCTGCTTCCTAGTTCAGATCTAATCGAGATTTTCTCATTTAATGAGTTTATTCCCTCAGTCAGAAAATTTTCATTCAACTATGTGGTTTATTTGATAATCTTGCAGTTTTCATTTCCTCATCTTTGACAAATTCTGCGTTGATACCGAATTGAATGTTAACACTTGGCATTTCATTTAAACATGCATTTAATTTTTCAAATAATATCTGCGGAATTATAATTTTTTGAATGTTACAACCAGAAAGGTCGAGCCTCATAATTCTATGTGATTTATACAAATCACATTCAACCTCCGGTTTATCGATTATTCCTGCACATGTTTTAAATTCATTTCCTTCATCAAAAATTGAGTACTGATCTGTGTTGTAGTAATATCACTGTGAAAATTTGATTGAATTTCAACTAGATCATCGAAATTTAGTTCTTCTATTATTTCAAATGACTCATTCAATATACCTATTACTTCTTCATCTTCGATACTTAATCTTTTGATTCCCTCTTCTCTAAAACTTAAACTATCGATTTCGTCTTCTCCATGTCTTGAACATCTGCGTCGATTTGGTTCCTCTTCTTGAATTGGATTTTTATCCTTAGAATCTGTTAAGTCAATTATTTCAGGTTGTTGATCATCTTCAGAGTCTAGTATTTCTATTACCTCTGGCAAATCCTCAGTGACTTTGTTTTCTTTTCGACGTTTTTTATTTTGTAATATTTGTAATGAGGCTTTTCTTTTGAACGTATCCTTTCGTACTATAAATTGATTTAAATGCCACTTATGCGTGTTGTAAAAGGTTAGGTACGGGTCGCAACATAAGGTCTCGCAATACGGACATAAAAATAAAGTTGTTGCTAATAGATTTTTTGATAATAGTCTTGCATGTTTTTGTGACATGATTTGCTATGTATGCTGTTGCTGCAATATTTCGCGTATAAAACAACTTAAAAAAATGAAATTATTACACACACACACACATATATATATATAATAATGTTGTTTTAGCCTAATTTTTTAAATTGATTATAATTATTCTAATTTAATAAACTATGTATCCATTTTTTGTTTAACATTAATTTTAAAAACTAAATAGATATTATTAAAAGGACTTTTTTTGTTTTTCCCCTCTGATTTCTTTTTACTTTTTATTTATAAAAAACAATATATTTTCTATAAATAACTATGGTGAAATTTTTGTAAAGCCCGTTCGGACATAGCCGAATTTTTGAGAATTATCGATTGATTCTATCTTTTCTTAATTCCTGAGAGAACCAAGAAACTTTTAGAGGATTTTATTTCAGAATCTTCTTAGTTGAACCAAGACGCAACTTTTTCATGAAAGATTATGTCGCGTTCTCAATGTTTCTAAAAAGATTCATTAAAAATCGCAAAATAGTTTCAAAAAGAAATGTTTTCCTCAACTTTTTTTACATATTCTTGTGTGTCGTCATTGAACACATCTTTTTCATATAGGATCTCTTGACAATATATTAATAATAACCAAGATATACCTCTGACTAGAGTCAGAAATGCAGTTTGCACATTTTTGCATTTTTAAATCAATAATTACATTTTAAAACATTAACTTCACTTTAAAATCAATAAAATAAAACCACTGAAGACAAGGAGTCGAAATCTGCAGAGACTAGAAACTCGATAAGTATATTTTAATTTTCATAAGTTATATATTATTATTAGGAAAACCTATTGAAAAAGGTACAAAAAAAGGATTTAAGAAACAATGTTAAAGGAACATCTGAAAGTGCAGAGAGAAGAGTTTAAGAAAATCTTTCAGAAATATCTCGCAGAAAAAGAAGTTCTTATTAATACTTATTAAAAACTATATAGATTATACATTAAATTATTATTATTAAAATAATCTATATAGTATTAAATATATGACCTTAACTATATAAATTAAATAAACTATATAGATTACTATATAGGTTATATATTATTAAAATAATCTATATAGTTTTAATTTATGACCTACTTAAATGAACTATATAGATTTTATAAATTAAATTTGACCTTAAAAAGGTTAAATTAAATTTGACCTTAAAACGGCCTTGACCTGCTTTTTTGATATTAAAATAACCTTGACTTACTTTTTTGACCTACTTTAAAAAAATTTAGCTTAATATATTTTTAGCGTGATTTGACCTATACCTGACGAGTTCACATCATACTACTAAAAATATCTAATCGTTTTTTATCTTTAAATCTTTATCAACGAAGAAACCATATTAAAACCAAGGTATAGAACGATAATTTCAAAAGGAAAAGTATAATAATACAAAGATGAAAAGAAAACCCTCGCCAACGTAAGTGAAGTGAATGATTTGGTCATGTGATGATTTTAAAAACCGATTTCTTTGACAAAACTTGAAATTTTGATCGCATCTACAGTCTTGTTTGTTCGTTGAAAGGGTCTAGATTCTAGACTCTTTCAACGAACAAACAAGCCAAAGTATCAATAAATCAGGCTTTTTCGACTATCATTTTATAATATTTTGCTTTTTTGTCATAAATTACCGTATTTTCCGGGGTATAATTTGCTACTTCTTTCGTTTTTTCTTAAAAATGAGGTGTGCGAGTCCCACAGTGCGACTTACATGCTTGAGCAACTTATAGGATAAATAAATGTTTTTAACGACTGTGACTGATGTGCTTTAGCGAAATGCATCTATCGCTATACCTGCAAGCTAACTGCTGGAAGCTTACACACGGTAAACGTAAGTATTAGACTATAACATTATCAAATTAAATAATCAAACAATATTTAGTTATATATTTGTTAAAATTTGTTATTATTAATAAATAAAACAATATTGAATTAACGATTGCCATTGTATTTCCTTTATTATCCGGCATGTACATCTTAGAATTTTTCTGTCTCTAAATTCAGTCGTTGTAAATTTCAGCAGATTTCAGAATGGGTAGATACTGTTTGGAAGGCTTTCACTGTGTGAACGATTGTGGCGGGTTTTGAAAAAGCCAAAATCATTCAGAAAATTGGTAAAGAAAACATTTACGAAAATGAAGACACCTGCGGTGAAATTTCTGAACACATTTATCAGATATTCAACAACGATACGGAAGACCACGATTTTGACGGTTTTTCTGACGCAGTTTACTGACAACTTAAAGAAATAAAAGGTGACGCTATTATGTACTTAATAAATATTACTTATAAATCTTATTTGCTTTTTTTTCTATTTCTATTTTAATACTAACTTTTGTATAACTCTTAAACAATTGTATAATATTTCTTATACGAAGTTGGAAATTAGCAAGTCGCCTGCAATGGCCGGAAAATACGGTAACTTGTTTTTTAACGAAAACTGACATAAGTTAATTATAAAAAAATTTCAAATTGGCGAAAACATAGGTAGCTGGCTATTCACGAAGACTCTAAATCAGAAAAGAATAAAACGAAAGAATAAGATGTAAGCAATTGACGATTGTTGGGCCAGAACACAAACGGCCTTGTAAATGTTTAAATGAATCGGTAACACACATGCAAATATAACATGCAGATTTAAATTCAAACCTATTAAAACACCAATTAACTCTATCAACATGCGAGGAAGAAAACAATTAAATATAAAATTACAAACACAAAAATAAATTAAAATAATAACAAAGCGCAACAAGATCCGCTCGAAATAAATATAAACAAAACACGAAAACCCAACGATTTTGACCAAAATTTGACAATTTATCAAAAATGCGAAATTTATTGAAAATGAAATAAAAATCAAATAATTTGAATTAGAAATAATTCAATTTAAAAATCTAAAGGAAAAATTGTCAAATAAAATCTCAAAATAATAAAATTAAAGATTAGAATATACCAGAAAATTCCAAGGTCAAATTTTTGTTTTACTAAATCAAAAAGAACACGCAAGGTTAGGGTCGTACAATAGGTATATATACCGATTCATTTTTACACAATTTTAATCAGTTTTTAAAAAACTTGAAATTGTTTTACTAGTTTTCCACGATGTAAGTGTGAGTTTTTATTTGAAAACTCTCTCCACGTCGCATCCTCGCAACCTCGATGGAGCTCTGCTTGGATGTCGGCGTGTGGAGGGTGATGTTTTTATGATATTTTTGTTCATGTTGAATGGATCGGGTAACTTATAATTTTATTTTAATAAAATATTTATCATGCATAAAAACTTTGCTTTATTTTGTCGAAATTTTTCCGGCCCACAGCCAACACACACTGCAAGTCATTAAAATCCAACATATTGTTGGGCCAGAACGTAGACGGCCTTGAGAAATGTTTTAATGGATCAGAAACACACAGGCAAACATAACATGCAGATTTAAATAAACCTGGAAACACCAATTAAACCCTATAGAAAATGAGAAAAAAGGGAATTAAATATAAAATAATAAACATAAAAAATAAATTAAAATAATAACAAAACGCACCAAGATTCGCACGATACCTACACAAATATAACAAGAAAACACAACAAATTCGACAAAATTGAAAAAATTAATAAAAGTTCATTAAAGTGAAAGTTAAATCGGAAAATTTGAATTAGTAATAATTCAATAAAAAATTATAAATAAAAAAATTATAAAAATAAATCAAGAAATAATAAAATTAAAGAATAGAATTTACTAGAAAATAACAAGGTCGAATTTTGTTTTACTGCATCAAATTTAACATGCGAGAGAAATAGGTATATATACTGATCCATTTTCACATTTAACTTAACCATTTTGAAAATCGTCTTAAACCATTTTTAATCAGTTTTAAATACTTTAAAACTATTTTTCAAGCCATTTTTGAAAATCTTAACCTTTTTTGAAACTATTTTCGAATTTCAATTATTTTAGGTGAGAAATATTTATGTTGGAACCCTCTTTCCACGTCACGTCCATTGCATCTCGGTAGAGCTCTGCTTGGCGTCGACGTGGGGAGAGAGGCATTTATGTTATTTTATGCTATTTTATGCAATTTTTATGGAATGGTTATGAAGGGTAATTATGTTATTGTTTTTTATAATTAATAAATATTACTAATATAAATAAATTGTTTTATAAATATTTTCATATAATAAATTAAACTGTCGAAATTTTTCCGGCCCACAGCCAACACATAACGCAAGAAAGCAAAATCTACATAGTACAGATGCATGTAATTGCGTGGAAAATCGCCAATGATATGTACCCGTGAAGACTCAGCGTGCGCAACGCAGCGGTCGTAACGTCAATATTATCCCTATAGCTGAAGCGAGAAATAAGGAAGAAGTCTCTGGCTGCTTCCTCGTTTCTCAATTCTGTAAAATCGACCTAAAATTATATTACATACGGCTCAAAATTATTACACCGAGTAGTCCAGTGGGCACTCAGTAAATATAATATGAACATAAAACGCGCCTAAGGCCTATAAAAGGGAAAGGGTACGGGAGTAAATTACATTAAAATCGTTGATATAGCTAACTGAAATCTATAATGTGTAATAAGCTAATCATTGGTATTCTAATTTAATTGTAAAAATTAGTAAATGAATAATTCATTAACTCACCTAAATTAGATTATTAATTGTTGACTAAAGATAAATAACTCGTTGTTTAAGCTGAATTTGTTTCATTATGATTAAACTTAAAAGAATTTTGCATAATCATACATATAGGGAAATAAACTCAATTAAAACGATTAAAGTTAACGTAGGTTAAATAAAATTTTCGTATATTAGTTTATTGATTAAATAATATAAATTCCCTGATTAATAATAGTACGTTAATTGAACTAAGAGACGATGTCGGTTAAACCAAGTCATTCAGCGATTATAACTAAAACAATTGGAATAAAAGTAAAATAGCTCCATTAGTAGAGATCAAATAAGCCTCGAGTAAGAATAATGTAGAACTAGATTCATGGATTTAATAGTATGATGTTAATATTAAAGTAGTTTCATAGAGTTAAAGTAAAGGTCGACTAAATTAGTTGAAATGAAAATATGAGAAAACCGAGTAGTGGAAACCAAAAAATGTTACTAAAACCGTCCCTTAATCCAAACTGGAATAATTTATAGGTTTGCAATAAAGTTTTCTTAAAATGAAACAAGTTCAGAGGCTAAATTAAGGTGATCCTAGACGAAACAAATGAATGATAGTTTAAATCAAATGAATAAAATTACAAGAATCAACGTTTAAAATGAGAGAAAAGTTTTATTCTAATATTACACAAATTGTTAACTCACGAGAAAGCTTCATATCAGCTTATTTTGTTCTTCGAATACATAAAAACTCCACAAAGTGAAAATATTACAAGGGCATAAAGTTTTATCTACTTGAAAGCTTCAACCGGAATACACAGTTTTTCTTAAAAATGGCGATAAGATAGGTTCAGATTAATCTACATAATAACTTACCCGAATAATTTTAGATGAATCTGCCAATCGATAATCCTGAAAATGAAATGTTATAAACTTAATCACCGGATGTAAATAAACTAACTCACTTCCTTTCAACCACTTAAGCCGCAACGCCAAGATCCGCCGGAAATCACATGAAATCGCCAAACACACGTCTATGGTTAATCGATTCATCCGTTCGACATCCGTTCTCGCCCTAACCGTTCAGATCACCCACTTACACAATTATTCAATGAAACTAACTTCAACATTAAATTTAAAGAATCAATAAACTTTTATTATAAGATATGGTGATAAGATTTTATTCGATCGACTAACGATTTGTATTATGGAAAGTCCGAAAATAGAAAAATAAATAAAATAGACAAAAATAAGCTATAACAAAGTTGCATAACACTAAAAATCTCAACTTGCGTACGATGGTACCTTCATTAATGTGGTCGCTACCCATAATATCAACTCGGTAACTCCTTAAAATTATCTTGCCTAATTAAATAAAGATCAAATTGATTAATGGACTTACCACCCGTGTATTATTAATTTCACTAGCATAAGCCACCCGTTTCGAAAGAAATCCCGACCAAATAAAAACTACTAGAACACGATAAGATTAAATTGGATGACACCCTCAACAGTGATATAGGCCCTATTTATTTGTTAACAACTTAACATGGTGAATTAAGCGGAGCTAATAATAAAAACGTTTTAGACATGTCACCCGAACGAAGCATCAGTCGAAGGACAGGCAAACAGGGACAGACACGAGTTCAACCGACCACGAGAACAATCGAGCAGATACAACAACAATGGCCGTATCCAACTACTTGGAGGATATTAGGCTTGAAGAAGGACCCCTGCGGTCTCTCGGGACAGCAATACCCAGCTGCGGAGACCTACATAAACGCGCAGAGTCTCCTCACCCAATGGGAAAGGGTGCAGGAGCAGGTGGATTTACAGGTGGTTAAGGCGAGGATGTATCTCGCAAACGTGGTGGAAGACATCCTCGCCGGGCGGATTGCAGTCGCCTATCCACCTCGCCCAGTCCGTGACACCCGACGACCTTATACCGTGGAGGCTCTCAAACGAAGCCTGAAGAGATATTGTCCCGAAGAGTGAATTAACAGTGATAACTTTATGTAGTGACTGATTTAAAATATTAGAAATTTGTGTGTTATTTCTTCTTATAGCTAGAATTATTCGTGATTTTTGTTTAATAAGATGAATGATTATCTAACTTAATCAATAATGAATTAAAATGATCTACTTAATTACAGCGATGTCTTCCCTACGAATCTTACAGACTGAATTGGACCACGCGAGACAGACAAACGCGGAATTACTCGCCCAGATTATTCAATTAACCCGCGAAATGCAGCAGATAAAAGCAACATGGACGGATCCCGCAAAGACGAAAGCAGTCTACCACCGACTCACGGCGGCCCAGAAAGGCTGGACAGAGGAACGGCAGCTCAATCAGAGCCTGCGCACGCAAATACGGGGACTCGAAGTCGCCCTAGCAGTCTGCCGGGAGGGGGAAGCGGTAACCTATCCGCTCATCTTCGCCCCAACCCAAATGCCGCAGAAGACCGCCAAGTCAACAGAGCAACCTACCCCTCCAGCAAATAATCGTCGGCCAGGGCGCAAGGAACGTGCCCGACGTCGAGCAATCCAGATTCAAAATCATTAACTCGTACACATTGCGCATGTTGCTAATTAAATAGAGTAGTCGTATTCTTATTCAATTTGTTCCTTTGATATATTTGTATGTCAGCGTTAGCATAAATATTCACATCACGTCACCGAACATTTGTTTCATCTCTCCACAGGCAAATAAGAACCTAATCCTGAATAGCTATGAGGGACAGAGCAAAGCGAGCATAAGTCTTCTATCGACAGCTCGTGAACCCGAGGGTTGTCCGAGCAATTACAGTACTAGCGATAATACTCAATTTTTGCGGACAATCCACCACTTGAACACATTACCAACGTTGCCTAGCAACGGGTGCCAAGTGGCGATCAGAATCATTTTGTATGGCGTTACCAGGGCCACCATGAGGATATACAAATAACGAAACCCTGTAACCCACCAATATTATTCGAATTCGTGTAAGTGCGTGTAAAATCGCCAATGATTCGTGCCCGTGAAGGCTCCGGCGTGCCTAACGCAGCAGCCGAACGTCAATATTATTCCGTATAGGGGAAGAGAGGGATCAGGAAGTGGTTTTTTGGCTGTTTCCTCGTCCCTCAATTTCCATAAACTCGACCTAAACTATATTTACATACGGCTAAAAATCATCACACGAGTAGTCCAGTGGGCACTCATTAACTATAATATGAACATAATGCGCCTAAGGCCAACCAAGGGGAAGGTAACGGGGAAATGGAAAAATGAAATCGTTGTCATGAATTTAAATCAACTATAAATTCGAACTGTTGTTATGAATTTAAAATAACTATAAATTTCAAACTATTGATATGAATTTAAAGTAATCATAGGTATTGAGCGGTTGTCATGAACTTATAATAATTTATAATTTTTAGCTAAGATTACGAATTTAAATAAGATATAGATTCAAGTAGTCGTTATGAGCTCAATAAGTATATTCTTAGTTAAAATGAAACATAGTTATAAATTTTAAGTTGTAGTCTTGTGCTAACATCAATAAAGCAATCGTTACGAACCTTTGTTATTATAGGCTTTTAAGGCGACATAGATAATCGAAATCATTCGAGTTAACCCAAGATTCCCGTAGCGGTTATAAACTACTAACGTCACATTGAGAGTCGGTATCACTATTTAAATAAACGTAGGTTAAGGCGGTTAATTTAAATATGTAATGTTATAGCAATATTCAATATGTTAGCGTAATTACTATAAACCACGGAAGCGAATACAGTAAATCCAATCAAAGTTCAAAGATGATAATTACTGTAGTTCCCAACCTCATGTTTAGAAATTTAATACAAAAGGAAAAGGTAAAAAGAAATTAAGTGTTAAGAACCACCCCAATGTACGTTAAAAATTCGATAAAAATTTTGAATAGCCTCAATTCTGACGAAGAAATAGTAGAAGTTAATCCCTACGGATTCCCAATGATTTTGTCGCAATAATCTGTACGATTTAGATTCAACAAAACTATCTGCGAGAAAAATTGATTGAGGTAAATGCGATAACTCTCCCCTAAGTACAAAAAATCCACAAAGTTTTGTAAAGTTTTGTCATCATTTTAAAAAAAAAAAGAAATATTGAGATCAAAATATTCTTAATATAGTATGAGGTAACAGATAAGCCCACCCGCGTTTATGATAGCCAACCTCATTCCACCACCCAAATCCAAAAGCAAAATAGAATTTTATTTAAATAAACAAACTAAGATAAATTTCCAATCGACGATAAAATCTGATGTTTCGATTAAACCAACGGGGTAACTAGCAGGGAAATAAACCGACTTCTATTGCGATCACGCTGCAAGGAGATCTCCATTAGATTCTTTCGAAAATCACTTAGGAATAAACCACACAGCGATCAAAATCCTGAAAGAATAAAATTCCAAACCCAAAAATCTAGCTTTAAAATAATACTTACAATCACCACGAGTTTCGCTGGTATAGATCGCCACCTGAATGAAGGAATCGAAAGGCTGAGATAAAATAATTACAAAATTCAACCTACCATCATTGGAGCCCAAAAATTAATTTCCCAATAACGCCACGCAAAAAATTCGTTATTCAATTTCTAGAATAGTGATCGATTGCTCCGACTAGAAATCGGTGTGTAAGAATTCCACAAATAATTAGTAAAACAAAATGTACATATTACGAGAAACATTGACCTTTAGGAATATTGATTACGTGAGATTTTCTCATCTTCTGAAATTTCTAATTAATGACGCCGGCAAGCATATTAAACACCACCGAGCCTGGCAGACACATCCCATCAAAGATCACGCACGTCTTATCACGCCCTCAAGAGTAGTGCACATCGAAACAAATTTTGGTAAATAATCGATAAGTCATTGCATCCCCACCACACCAATGCTTCATCGGGAATAGCAATAAAGACGAACGATATATCGCACACGTACACACACACGTTCACCAACCGCCAAATTCCATAAATAAAATTGCCGACGATTCCAATATATCATAAATATTTTGGACAATTTTCAAGGAATGCACCAACAACAGGACCTCAAGGACACAATGACAAGGGAGGCAAGCAGGGATGTAGCCCTGAACCCAGATCCACAGTTTTGGGGTAAGTTTCAATTTTCGGGAATCCCGACCTTTTTAATAATCACACGAATTTTTTTAATAAATATTTTTGAAGTTCATTTTAATAATTGTACGAATTTTGATTTTGATAAAATCTTCTTTTCAAGTTCTAAATTTCAAATGTTGGATTTCAATAATTTATTAGAAAATTTTAATTTTAGAGGTTGATTTTAATAAAGATAATGGTGAATGTTCAATTATGATGGAAAATATTCCAAGTCACCTCAGCTAGGCCTAGACAATCCCGAATCATACTGAAGTCCCCTTTAAGATGTATAAAATACAGTGATCTGAAGAATAATCTTTATCCAAAATATACGGGTTTACAAGTGATACAAATTATATGATTTTGGAAAACAAGGAAAGTTTAATCAACCTTAAATCACAAATCTGAAATATGCAAATTGGAAACCTTTTGTTTCAATTTTCGTACGTTTCTTCAATGATTGCTCGCACCTAAGCTCATTCATTTCGTTTGGCTTTAATTCTCTTACAGTTGTATTTAGGTACCATAAAGACATTACGATATTATACAGGTTATTTGGTGTTAATATTTACCGTAAATATTTGCTCATATTTTATTCTACTACATTGGAGCTGTGGGGTAATAATTTGTTGAGATTATTTCATGGTTACCACGATTCTCTATTCAATTTATAATTATTTTTGAGTTTTAATCTTTTGCCATTTATAATCTAGGTGATCGAATTGGTGTGAATTCTGTTTATAATGAATTATCATTTAGTTGAAATAATAGAAATAAGTATTTAATAAAATGTTAAAAGCGAAACATTAAATTTCATTGCGAGTTCGTTTGTTTTTATTTCTTTTTATCATTAGTACGGCGCCGAAGTGTTGGTATTTACTTATGAGTAATTGGTTGGTCAATTATAACAAAATAAGGGAAATTCATGAAATATGTTGCTGCCACACATAGGTGAGTTTACGCATAGATCTATATTATAAAATTATGGAGTTTTGTTTTAACGTGAATAATAGGAAATTGGATTTTATTAGGAAATTTTCTTGAACAACTAAACTTAAGATGGTGGCAATAAGTTTGATTTTCCCGATTTCTTTAATAATTATAATAGAAAAATTTTCTTTTGCAATTATTTCTATAAGGATGATGGTAAACTTTCTGGTCACGATCTTGTTCAGGAGAATCAGGAGCCATTATCCGTTTCCCCACGCAGGTTGCTGACCAATGGCGACAAGCCTGGCGGAACGCGTACAGCACTGCGCCCCAACCGAGAGAGCCCCGATGGAAGGCCTTTCAATCAGTAGAAGATAATGAGATACCGTTCGTGTCGGAGAGACAAAAAAATGGTCAGAATCCAGCCCAGGAAAAACACGAACAGGCACGATTTCTCCTCTCTCGGCTCGAGGATCACCAGCACCAAGTCAATCTCCAGACACCCAGGGCCAGACGATATCTTTCAAATGTGGAAGAGGACATAGCCGCTGGTAGAATTGCGGATACCGATGAATACTCAACGCCGCACAGACCCACTCGTGATCATGCTGATGGGCAAACGGAAGCTAATGTCGTCGTTCCTCCAATGATCCGCGCCAGCAGTACCCGGAACACAAAACGACCGGTTTTTGTGTATCATGAGCGCTCTCACGCTCAGCCGGTCCCTGACGAATGTGTTGAGAGACACCATCCAGGTCCTCAATTCAGTTAATGATTTGACCCCGGATTTACAATAACATTAGTGAAATTTGATTTAACGTTAAATAAATACTTAGTTATTTTCCACGATTTTTTGTTTATTTGGTTAATACTATAAATATTTGTATGATTAATTAAATAACTCAAGATTAGTAGACCAAAATTGATAGCTTTATTTACAGAGATGGAACCCCTAAAAATTCTACAGAAGGAATTGGAGCACGCGAGGACAATCAACAAAAACTTTTACGAACAAATTATCCAGTTGTCCAGAGAAGTTCAGCAGGCAAAAGCCACATGGGTGAGACCAAAGAAAGCAAAGTTGCTTTACCAAAGGCTCACGGCAGCACAAAAGGGCTGGATGGAAGAGAGGCAATTGAACGAAGGCCTTAGGACCCAGATGAAGGGGTTAGAAGTAGCACTGTCAGCCTGCCAAGAGGGAGTGGTAGTGACATATCCCTTCGTTTTTGCCCCTGCCCAGCTGGCCTGCCGAGGGACGGCAACGACTCCAAAAACTACACCAACGGCAAGTGGCTATCGACCTGGACGTAAAGAGCTAGCCAAGCGCCGAGCCGCTCGAACATTAAATTACACGCAGCCGACTCATTAAAAATGTATTGCTTCTTCCACAAAACCTATAGCTGCACGTATCAAATGCGGTGTTTCCTTTTAAAATATATATTTGTCGTTATTTTAACGTTACTTAAAGAATTTGATGGACATGAATGATAAAATTAACGACACAAGGGGACCTGATAATCAAAAGCGAGCACAAGTCTTGCATTGACAGCTCGTTGAACCCGGAGATCGTTCGGGCAATTACAGCATTAGTAATAGCGCTCACTTTTTGCGGACGATCCACCCACTCGAACACAGTTCCAACGTTGCTAAGCGACGGGTGCCGAGTGGTAAGTGAAAGAATATTTATATGGAGTTACCTGGGTAACCCCAACATAATTTAAACAAACATCAACACCCAATAACCCACCACGATTCAATATAAAATAAGGAAAAAAATAAGCAAGTTTAGAGAATGATTTGCATTGACGATTTGTGTCTCGCTAGTATAAGGTAAACACAGGTATTCACAAAGAAACATTTAAATTTAAATAATATTGAAGAAAATGTCAAAAATATTGAAATGCATAGAATGCCTGAAACGGAAGACATGGGCATGTAAAACCAAGGAAAACAAGAAAAATCTTAAAAAATGTTTAAATAAATATTTAATGATTTTTGTGGACTATTAAATAATGTGATATGAGGCAACTAATTTATTTTAGCAATCATATTTAAATTTAGCAGCTATATTTTGTGACAGTAGTGACTAGGGTTGCCAACTTTTATCCATAAATCCTATTTTTTAAAAAGGAAATTTCTGTCTTTTAAAATGTTTTCCGCAAAATCACAGCAACTATCCTAGTAGTGACACATTAAAATAAAGGGACAGCTACTAAGGTTTAAAGAAAAATGAATATTGAAATATTGATCTCCTAAGATAAAACATTTGGTACACGTTAATTTCGTCCAAAAGTTAAAAAATCTATTAGTATGTATTAGTTTTTTCTTTCAAAAAAATTTTAAACAGATTTTTTTAAATTAAAATCTTCAAACGTTTTTTGCATAGTAAAATTAAGATATTCCGAAAGTTTCATTCAAAACAATATGTTAAAATAAATTTAAATATCATTTATATATGGTTTTAATCAACTTATCATTGTTACAAAAATTACTGTCATTGTAATAAAATGATATAAGCTACTCCAAATACTAAATATTTTTATGTCTTTAATTGAATACAAATATAGATTGTTGTTTTAATATTTTTTTTGGATGAAATGATAGTTAGTCAATACTTTTGAATCTTAGTTACTGATGAAATTATTGAATTCACATCATATTAAAATGAGACATTATCATCATAACATAAATGGGTATACAATTTAGAACTATACGAGAAGCAATAGACATTATTTTTATTAAGAAAAACGATATAAAGATTGATGAAAATATTGCAAGATGTTGAATTTATGGTAAATGCAAAAATAGTATTAGATCGTACAATATGACTAGAATGGGCTGAAGAGGAATGTGTGGATTCAGAACATATCAATATTGGCAGATTCATTAAAGTTAATAAACTTAAATATAAAAAGAAATAAATTTATTCGAAACGTGGAATGACTCAAGGTTTTCATAGGAAGAGGATTTAAGAAAGGATGATAAATATATACAATACTAATAATTAAACAAACGTATTGCTTATTAAAATGCCAGGATCAGAGGTTATTTATGATGCTTGATTGTTGTGTCTGAATGTTGGTATGTTTGTGTGTCTGCAGGTATTCCTTATCAATAACCAAAAAACTTCAATTTTATATGTTACGCAATGAAGAGCTTCATAATGGTGTACTGGAGATTTGTAGTCAGAATAAATTATTGTGCATCTATGCAGGGTCATGACAAGTTATTATTGCGCCCTGTGCGGTTTATATATCTAGAGTCACAACAAGCGAATTTAAAACAGCCTACTATAATAATTATAATGTTCATCTTAAGATTATTAACTATGTATTCATCTTCAGCTATTATAATATGTA
The DNA here is from genome assembly GCA_022537955.1 of Schmidtea mediterranea. Taxonomy (NCBI): domain Eukaryota; kingdom Metazoa; phylum Platyhelminthes; order Tricladida; family Dugesiidae; genus Schmidtea; species Schmidtea mediterranea. Next base: position 175,217,689 of record CM039679.1, on the reverse strand, counting down.
GTAATGCTCTTAAGATTCTGTTGTTAATTGAAAAAATAGCAGGAACCCATTACACACCTACAAAAGCAAACTAATAGACCAGTCCAACCAGTAATGTTAAAGGTAGGCAAACTAGGATGTAATTTTCTTTCGTGAATGTCATTTGATAATTTTCTTTATTTATATTTTTTATTTTTTGGTAACATTAAAAAAATGTTACATCCCAATTTTGCGCCCTTTTCAGATGTGCCCCTTGTGCAACTGCACCGCTCACACCACCATTGTTACGGCCCTGCGTCTATTCTTAATAATAATAATAAATGACATAAATAATTTCTTTTTATTGATTGACTATGAATCATATGTTTTATTGATACTCACAAGCTTTCGACATACTGCTTTTCAAGTAATATAGATCATTATTAATTTATTAAGATAAATAGTCCAAAAAATGTTATTTTGTAAAATTAGGTATTCTAATTAGTTAAAAAAAAGTAAAATAGAGTTTTAGATTTTAGTTTCAGATTTTGAAAAAAATGTTTTATTTTTAATTTTAACTCGAAGTTGCAAAATTACGAATTTAAAAAAAAATTATTTTAGGTTTGAACTTTTAATAATTTATGTTAGTTGGATATTGATGGATGGGTTGTGTTTTTTGACGAAGAAAGATTCTGCGCTTAATCTTTATAATGCATTTTTAAATGCGTTATTTAGTATTTGGCATTTTGTGTGCTGAAATTTTGGTGCAGATTTACGTGCTTTTACCCAGTGTTCGTAATAATAATTACAAACACTGGGTAAAAGCACATTAGAATATGTGAGTATCAATAAAACATCTGATTCATAGTCAATCAATAAAAAGAAATTATTTATGCCATAGCAAAATGAAAACTAAAAAATATGTTTCAATAATAATAATAAATATTTTCCAGAAATTTTATTAATAAATCTTGGCCGAAAGTAGCTTGAGTCCAATAAACGCGCAATTATTTAAAAGTATAAACAATTAATATAAGTACAATGAATAAAATTAAATTTTACTAATTAATGTCATCGAATTATAAACCAAGTGTTTAGTGACCATATTTTTGAAAGTTTTTCACTATTTGACCTACAGAAAGAAAAAATGCCGCCATAATGACATTTGTTTAAATTGAAAATCATATATCAAATATTTGTTTTAATGCATTTACAATTTGGTTTTTGATAACTTTTACAGAATGCTGTGGCATTTATAAATTCTACAAACAATATTTCATAAAATCGAGATTTGGAAATCTGAAAAATTTACTGATAAAATATTGTCAAGAAACTTTTTCACAAACTTTCTCCACAGAATTAGTCGGTGAGTGAAAATATGGAATTCACGGATTGTTTTTCTGAATAGTCGAATCGAGAAAAGACGATTGAAGGGTTATTTGCTCTGATGCTTGGTCTAATGGAAATAAGCCATGAGCTGGAATATCCCACTCCCTAGAATTTCAATTGAATTTTAATAAATTTTACCAATCAACGAAATTACTTTTTCTTTTTTTGCCCATCAATAAACGTCACTAATAAAACAATCATTGTGACCAAAATGAGAATTACTGCAAATGTCACTAAAATTATCCAAATATAGGGAGGGGCATTGGAACTATTCTGAAAGGACAAGAATACAATTGATCGGTTTGTTGACAAATTCTCCGGTGGGGTTTTTGTTTCTTTTTTAGAAAATATAAATTCAATTGTAGAATGTTTTTCTTTTTCCAAATCAATAAAAGTCACTTTTTTCCTCTCAGCGCCTTTCAAATCTTTTTCATTTGAAGATTTTTCGACTTTTTTCTTTGGTTTCCTATTAATTTCGAAATCCTTTACGAACGATTTGTTTTCATCAGTCACTGGAAGAGATTTGGTAATTGATGGAGAACTTGATGGAGAACTTGATGAAGAACTTAATGAAGAACTTGATGAAGAACTTGTTGGAAACTTTGAATGAATTTCAATTGTGGATATTTCATTGACAGATATTTCATTATCTATTTTACCTGTGCTTATGGATTCTATGTCTAGTGGAATTATAGAGAATGATGCCAAAGACGTTGTTGATTGAGTTGATGAAGTTCTTCGTGTTGAAGTTGTCAATTGTGGAGATTTTGTTGTCAATATAGTTGTAGTGATCTGAGTTGAAGATGTCAAAAGGTTCTTTCTGATATAGGTTAGAGCATCAATTGCGAATGAGTTTTCTTTCGATATTCTTAAATTTATTGAATTGAATTTGAAGGAATATTGACGGTTTGATGAAATCGTTTTGATCATGATTTCTTTAGGATCTTTGACAAAATTTTCACAAATGAATACTTCATTTATTAAAATGTTGTAAAGTAGTGGATCTATGCGACTACAAAAGTGCACCGCACCCTTTGAATCACTGATAAATATTAAAGTTTCTCCTAAAATTATAATCGTTTTTAACAGACTTAAAGTAAATATTATTACCACAATTTTCTTCATTACAAGTCACATTTCCATTTATTTCCACAGACAATGCATACGAATTTTTTATAGATGGAAATATTTTCAATGTTGCATCTTCATTTGTTGATCCAATTTGACTGAGTTGTCCTGTTTTATAAATATTTTGAAAATAAACCACAAGCATTATAAACAAGAACATTGGGCAGATGAGAATAAAGGTTTAGCCTAAGGACATTATAGAGTGGGTAAAACGGTTATGGGTATGGTCACATTGAATGAAGATGCTGAAACAACCAATATACCTATCCCCATTTACCGAACAAAGATTGATTTAAATAATATTTATTACATATTTTCACTAATTTACAATAAAATAATCTTAAAAATTAGGTTTAGCTTATTATTGTAAAGTAGTTTGTAAGTTTTTTTTTATCAAGAATTATCAGTCATTGGTGTTTTATTACAAAATATTAATTGTTTTAATGAGCTACACCTGATTGAAAGAGGATAAAATTGATTTGTTAATTTAGTTTTTATGCCTGTGTTAATTCTATTAATAATAATAATAATAATAATAATAATAATAATAATAATAATAATAATAATAATAATAATAATAATAATAATAATAATAATAATAATAATAATAATAATAATAATAATAATAATAATAATAATCATAATAATAATAATAATAATAATAATAATAATAATAATAATAATATTAATAATAATAATAATAATAATAATAATAATAATAATAGTAATAATAATAATAATAATGATCACTCGCCCTGATCACCAAAATTTAACTAGACTTTTGCTTTCTCCTCTTCTTCTCTGATTGATGTTTACTTTCACACAAATTAATTAAACAAATATATTTATTTAAACAAATTTCCAAAATATTTTTCAAAATTAGATTTACCAATATTATAAATTTAATAGTAGAGAACAAAAACCTCTAAATATTTTTAAAAATCAGAAATTATTTAGTCAATTCTAAAATAATGTTTTTTAATATATTAAAATTCAATTTACATTTTCGAGAATATGTAGATAATGTAAAAACTTTACTATTTCTTTATTAAATTTTGGATTTAGAGGTTTATATTCTCTACTATTAAATTTATAACATTGGTAAATCTAATTTTGAAAAATAATTTGGAAATTTGTTTAAATAAATATATTTGTTGAATTAATTTGAGTGAAAGAAAATATAAGAGAAGAGAAAACGAAAGTCTAGTTAAATTTTGGTTATGAGTGACAGGGCAGTTTGTCGGTCGAAATATTTCATTGCAGAAATTGGATACCATTGTTATTTATTTTTATTTTATTTATATAAGTGATTCCGCTACCGCCAAAAAAAGATTTTAAAGTTTATCAATAATAATAATAATAATAATAATAATAATAATAATAATAATAATAATAATAATAATAATAATAATAATAATAATAATAATATTAATAATAATATTAATAATAATAATAATAATAATAATTATAGTAATAATAACTCATTTAAAATCTTTTTGTCGATAGCCAAATCATTTATATAAATAGAATTTAAATAAATTACAAGGGTATCCGATTTCCGCAATGTTTATTCATAAAATGAAATATGAAACATTTCGATCGAAAATACAAATTCGATTGTTAAATATTTAAAATATTTTTATTAAATCTGAATAAAAAATTCCTGATTTTTATAAAATTTTATTCGGATCTATTAAATTTAAAATGTTGATAAATTGGATTTGGAAATTTTGGATATTTTTTTTAATAAATATATTTGCTGAATGCAGTTGAGAGAAAGAAAATATCGATCAGAGAAGAAGAGAAAGCGAAAGTCTAGTTAAATTTTGATTATGAGTGATCAGGACCGATTTTCGGTCGAAATATTTCATATTTTATTTTATGAATAAACACTGTGGAAATTGGCTAACCTGGTTATTTATTTAAGTTCTATTTATAATTTTATTATTATTGTGGTTATTTATTATTATTATTATTATTATTATTATTATTATTATTATTATTATTATTATTATTATTATTATTATTATTATTATTATTATTATTTGAGGATATCTAAATAATAAAAAATAATAATTAGTAAGATGACAAAGATAAGTAGGGGGGTGGGAATAAATGAAATAAAAAATGTGTTGTTCTAAAAATCTGATAAACAAGGGTGAGAATAAAAAGCGGACATGAGAAGAAAATAACAAAATCAATAAAAATCAAAGAGTGAAATACGACAAGGTCGTTTGTTATTAGGAAATGTAAATTTTAAAGGAATATTAAAAGCTAAAAAAAGACGCTTGAGTAAAATCTTTTTTTCTGACAACAGTTTGAGATAAATTGGTCGGAGGTTGCTGGGAGATGGAAATTGAAAAAGATGAAATAATAGAAAATTATCTATAAGTGTCAGGAAAAGTTAAACTTTAAAAGAGAGAGAAAGATAAAATATTGAGGAAGGCCCAGAAAAACTTTGATAAAACAGAAATAAAGTAACAATAAACTCAGAATTTATAGTTATTTAGAGGAACGATAAAGGAAAATAAGATCTCATAGCAAATAAAGAAAGCGGAAATAGAATTTGAAGTAACCAGCTAATTGATACAAGTTATCGAGAAGGTTTAATCGAGAAATTAGTTAGGGATCGTTGAATTGAGTTATTGCTTACAGTGTGTTGTAACAAGCTCAGGGTTTTGAGTGACGAACCTTCTTAGTTATTGTACTAACAGAAATCAAAATTATTGAACTTGTAATGGACAATAAATGTTAGAAATATTGAGAATCTGTTAATGTTCTTAATATTTAGAAACACACTTGGAATCAGATCAATAGTTGGTAATGTTTCTTTTTTATTTAAAGAAAAATGTTTGTTTTAGTTTTATAGGTAAATGTCTTGTTACAGCTTTTTGAACAAATTTTTGTTATGAATTGAAATTAGTTTTTTTTTAAATTGAGTATTTAGTTTTTATTGAAAATAAATTTTGTTCATTGAATGAGTTAAATGGTATTTTAAAAGATTTAAATTTAACTTAGGTGTTAACTTTATGTACATTTATTGAAAGTAATATAACAGTCCATTCGAAATGAACCTCGACCCTACTGAGGATTTTGGTAAAATTTCCAATAAAATATTTTTATGTAGGTCACGAAATGTAGACCATATAACCATGGTAACCATATGTTTCCCACGGCAACCAGGAACAATTGTATGTAGGTAAAATCAAAAAATTTGATATTTCACGAATTTTAAAGTTTTTCACGATGTTTTTCTAAATATTCATGTAGGTCAAACGCAATATATAGTTTTATGTTGTTGAATTGAAAATGTTGCAATTATTATTTTTATTATTATTACTTTTACTCATAAAGAAAACAACAGTTGAATTACCTAAATAACAGACGTTTAGAGATAACGTACAAGGCGGTTCACAAGTAAATTTTTGATTTGAAGCTTTTTTCTTCAAAAACTGGCAAATTCCTGTATTGGTTCCGTACGGATTAAAAACAATTCCTTGACATGCGCTTTCTCCATAACACTTGTGAAAACATTCAAGCAAAGTTGTATGACTCATGGATCTGAACATGTCTAAATTTGAAATGGCTTTCGGAAAAAGTTCATCGTAGAAATTTATTTGATTAAAACAATTCGGTTTAACTAAACAACAAATTATTTAAATTATGAACAATATGAAAGCTAGCATTTAATATTAAAAAGGTAATTTTAATGATCGATAAAATTTTGAATCAAATTCGATAATAATAATTTTTTAATTACCTCTTTTTGAATATAAATTGAAATTTTCATAACAATATTTTATTAAAATTTTGAAATTATTTTGAAAATCTTAAATATCATTATTTTTAAAATTTTAATAGTTTTTGTTTTATAAGCAAATTAGATTTTCACAAAATTCGCAAATATAAATTTTATTGAATGATTTAAAATGTTTAATTAAAATGCAAATTTATTTTATTTGCCGCGTTAAAATTATCAATTTTTTTTATTGTATTTTTATATATTAAAACAATATTTTATTTATAAAAAGATGAATTTTCGGCAGTCATTTTAAATAAACCTGAAAACGAAAAAATGTATAAGCCAAATATTTGTGTAAAATAAATATTAGTTTGAAATGAAAATAAAAAATTATCCACAATAATTTTTAGAGGTATGCTGGTGTACTGGGTGTAATTAATTTGTTTAAATCTGTGCAAAGCTTATTCAAACCTATTTCCCTCTATCAAAATACCTTCTTTTCCTAGGGTCTATGCTGTCTCACCCAGACGCCCCACAATTTTAATCCTACCACTATATACCCATGAGCAAGCTCATGTTGGTACTGTATATAGCAGCTGAAAATTCATGAGCAGATGAGCTCCATTTCTAGAACTACTCCTCATGATATTTTCACTTTCGGGTTCCTGACTGCCGATGGAAGGTCTTACGTCTCTTTCTATCTATACGCTTGTCCATAATCATCTATTTCTACAATTCCTATATCAATTTGTCATCATTACTGTTTATTTATTAAAATATTTTTCAAAAATTTGGGCAGCGTTCCGCCCTTATTTTATGGAAAATTCCTTGTTTCATACAAACGTTAGCCTATGGTAAATTGAAATGAATGCATTATTATAATGTCATTTTTTAGTCAAACAACTCATATTTGCTTTCCTATGGTCGCCACAGTTACCACCATTCGTAAATCTCTATATTATACTCTCACAGATCTATGCCAAAATGTATCGTTTTATTTTAATTTTTCACCACGATGATTATCAAATAATGTACGTGATTTAACCCTACTTTATACTTTCGTTGACCTAAATTTCTATCACTATTCGTACCCTTGAAAATATAATAATCGGCAGGAGTTAAATTAAAAATTCAATTTTCCTACTTAAATATTTACATAAATGTTATCCCCTTAATTATGGCGATCTTCCTGCAGTTTACCCTCTTACCGCTCCGACCAACATTGAAAATGGCCGCCACGGTGAATTACGACGGTGTCCTACCCCGTGATCAGTGCAACAAGGCCTGACCAGACTAAGCAGACACCGAAGGGTAGATTGTGACAAAGCAACACATCAACGTCCTGCCAATTTAACGGCCGGAATTGAATGTTGCCATGCCATTCTCCATAACTAACATGCATATAAAATGAATATAAATAAGTTAGAGGGAACCTGCCGAGCGATGCCAAAAGACATCGCGGCCATCCAGAATAAGTTAAATTAAACAAAACATTAACTTAGAAAATATATTTCTACAAAAAACAATACTTACGATCGACAAGTTTGTCAGTCAAGCATCCAAATTTGAAAAATTGTCATACATTGTGTCTACAAAATTTTCTAAAAGTCTATCAAAAATTGTCTGTCAACAAAATGTCTACCAATGTCTAAAAATTTTATGTCAACAAAATGTCTAACAGTCTAAAAATTTTGTGTCTACAAAATTTTTCTAAAAATTATGAAAATGACTGCTGTATATATAGTCATTTCATGCCTGGGTGCGACCAATCAGAGTATTTTGAGCCTTTTTCGGCTATTTTTCGGGGGGTTTTATTGCTTTAATTTTATTTTAAATATTTTATTTTTCTCCTTATTTTTCTCTATTTTTTGATATTATTTTCTCAATATTTCGTAAATTTTAATTTTAATTTTTTTTTATTATTTAACCATTCTTTTTGATTGTTTCTCTTTTTACCCTTTGATATTTAAATTTTTGGTCGCCGCTTCCGCCTATGTATTTTTTAAACCTTCTTTTGCAAGGTTTTGGCGGTTTTATATTTGAATTTTTATATTCTTTCTGCATCTGTAGGTTTTTTCATGGGTTTTAATTAATTATTTGTTTTATTTAATTTTGTTATATTTTTATTTTGTTTTATTTAATGTTTTATTTTATTTTTTGATTTCTGCTTGCGGTACGGGCTTATGTTACAGCAGCCATATTGATAATTTTCAAACCTCGTTAATTATTTTGTTTTAATTTACACAATTTTTTCATTTTTGTTTAAATTATGGCTTGTAGCCCAACAGGTAAAAAGAACGAATTTATCATATTTATTATATAAAAATTATATTTTTAAATTATTTTAAATATATAAATTACTGTTTTAAAAACCATATTAAATATTCGATATTTGTAAATTTTATTTCCTTTATAAATAGACAATTATGAATATTTTTAAATTTGGTTTTAAAACGTGCGCCAAGACATTTTTACATTTAAAAAACATAATTATACTTTATTAATAATTCAAATGTTAAGTTATATTAAATGAAAATATAACTTTATAAAATCATTTTTAATAAAAACATTATTTTTTCATACTTTTGTCAGTAAAATCATTTATATTTTGTTTATTTTTATTTGTTTTCAGTTTTTTTGGACATTACTTTTTTTCACTATGATAATAAATTAAAAGATTTGCCCTTTTGGAACAAAACTTTCTGGAGTATTTTTTAAGTGTTAATTAAAATTTATTAAAATAATAAATAAATTACACTGAATCCCATGTAAATTTGCGAATATTTTACCTGCATTTTTCCTTACATCAACATAACAAAGGTTTAAAATTCTGTTATTTTTTATCAGTATCCACCGAGCATCAAAACTTCTTTTGCAATCCACGACGGCATTCAACGTACCAATGGAGACTGTTCCGGTAGTTCCGCAAAGTTTAAAATGAGTCTTCTCATATTGAGAGAAATTTGAAATGCTTTTCAGAGGAAAAGTATGTGCCATTTTGATTTTAACGTCTGATAAATGAATATGTGCATCTGAAAGTATCACATTGAAATTAGAAAATATGAGTTTACATAAATATTTTGCTTAAAAATTTAATTTATCTTTATTTACAGATTAATGTTATTTTTCTATTAAACAATAGCAAAATAATGCAGTAAAAATGAACTAATATATAAACTGACGTTTTGGACAATAGTAGCGTACTATGAGCTATCTAAACAATTAACCCCTCCTCCAAGGTCACGGTCAAATTTCTAAGGTAGTATTACGTAATATACCAGGGCCATATAGCATAATATGTCAAGTCCATGTTATGAAATCGCTATTTTGAGTTTTTGTTTAAACGGTGGGATTTTAGTCAAACAACATACATTTAGTCTAATTTTGAAGAAAATGTCAACTTTAGTGTCAGTTTTATGAATTAAAAACAAAATATGTCTGGATATTGTAGGTTTTTAAAGTCAACTCTACTATCATAGTAAAGTTAATTTTCATAAATGACTGAGATTAAAAAATGTTGGTTCTGACTGTGTATTAATAATAGGTCTGACAATATGGGTTGAAAAATGTGAGAGGTCTATTTAACAGATGAAATTCAGGGTCAATTGGATATAATAATAATGAAAAGAAGAAGAATATTAATAATAATTATAACACTAAAACACAATTAAAGTTCAAGGCGAAAAAGGACAAGATCAAATAATTGGTTTTAGTATTGCCAGGTCTACCTGGGTACCATAACTTAATTTTAGTCTAGCTTGAAGCGGAGTAGTAAACTACTGGCACATTACACAACCTTAAAAATATGGTCACGACAAGCATCATTGACCAAATTAGTTTGTGTTTTTAATAGAAACAGAAATATTTGCAGAGGCCTTCAACAAATCAGATTACAGCCACATACCACAACGATCAGCTTGCAAATAAATATTTAACTAAAGGAATTTAATGAACCCACGAAATCATCTTAATACACACAACATCAATGTTATCAATATTATGATCGTCATCAATCAACCTTTTCAAGTCCAAATCCCATTGTACCCTTTTCACATCTGAATCCTAATTTATCCACCAGTACCTTAGCTCATGAATTAAGCAGCGAATGTTATGATGATATGTCTTCTGCAGACATTGAAGAATTGTTAATGAATCATTGGTTTTGCGCTTGAGACATCCGTTACCCAAGAAACTAGTGACAATAAAGAAGAGGTTCATACACTAACCACTGACTTAATTGAAGAAGGTCCCAATTGGCTGCTTGATCCTATTTAGGAAAGAGCTGGAAAATATCAACGAGACTTAAAGTTTTTAATGGGTAATTATGAAGAGGTACATAAAAGTTTTATCAAAACAGGAACATAGACATCGTATATTGATTAATTTATGAATTTTTGTAATGAACATTAATTAAATTGTTAATTTTGTGTAATTTAAGTATTAATCTTTTTACATATTTTGATTATGTAGTCCACAAAGGTATGATGATATCTACCATGGTTTCAAGTGAAAGGAGGTTCAAGATAAAGATTCGTCTTATTGTCTTGCCTTAAAACCAAACTTTGCAAACTTATTTGATGTCCAGTGCATCAGGATAAGTGTATAACATTGTTAATATGGCACTGTTTTTACACTTACCTGGCGGTCAGAGAAATCTGGGCGCCTACCGGTATAGTACTGATGAGAGCCATTAGCTCGAAATTAGTATACTATTGGGAAATGTGATGGGTATCATTAATCTATTGTATATTTTGATGATTATTTTGATGATTAACAACTTTTTTACCATAGAGATGCAGATGACTGACAATGACACAACAGATGATGACAGATGAAATTGATGATAGTGATCAGGGGTGGCTCTATCATATAGGCAAATTAAGCGGCTGCATAGGGTGCTACATTTTTGAAGGTAGAAAAATCTTTTTATAAATTATTTCTCTGAGATTGAAAAAAATTAATTATTGACATATTGCATCAATCTAACCTTATTACGTTATCAAACAGATAGGCTTATCAGACAACTATAAACTATCTGAAAGACTATGCGAATTCATTTTTTGTACTAATTAATACAGTAAATCAGTGGTTCCAGATTCACAAAATTTTCCACAGAACCAAGGAATTTCAGCTCTGTCTAGGGTAATAAAGAAATTAACGAATATCTAGGGAAATTTTCAATTAGCATAACAGCTTTTAAAACAAGAAATTTTACTTCTTTATATAAGGAAAAACGAATTTTCAGTACAAAACATCGATTTTATCTGATAATTTGGCTAACTTTTCCTTTCTTATTCAATGTCATTTAATTGCATTACAAATATTCATATACAAAAAATCCAATAAGTTTTTTGCTACTATATAGATTACTTGTGTTATATAACGTTTCAGATCGTTTTTGGTTACATTCTAAGCTATTTGATAAATAAGCCTAAATTAGTACTGAAAAGTAATCAAACGTTTGTAAACGTTTACACTATTAGTGATCTGATAAATAATTTTGTTTGTGTATTATTGTTGGGCTCAGAGCCAAAATTAAAACAAAATTACAAAACCAATTTAAACAAAAAAGGTGAAAATTGTATAAGTTAAAACAAAATAATTAATGTCGTTTGGAGATTGTCAATATGGCTGCTGTAACATAAGCACTCACCGCAAGAAGAGACCAAAAATAAAATGAAACATATTAATTAAAACAAATTAAAAATATAACAAAAATTAAATAAAACAAATAATTAATTAAAATTCGGAAAAATGCCTACAGATGCAAAAAGAAACATACGAAAAATAAAATAAACTGCCAAAACCTTGCAAAATAAGGTTTAGAAAAAACACAGGCAGAAGAGGCGACCAGAAAACAAAATATTGGGGTTAAAAAATAATATTATGAAAAATAATAATAAAAATAAAATTCAACATTGTAATATTAATATATCAAAAAATAAGGAAAAATATATAAAAAATTATAAAAATAATTTGAAATTAATAAAATAATTTAAAAACCCGAAAAATCGCGAAAAATCGCCCATTGGTCGCACACAGGCACAAAAACACTATATATACGGCAGTCATTTTCATAATTTTCAGACATTTTTTCAGTCAGGTGACTACTAGAAAAATTTTTAGACATTTTTAGACTAGCAGTGAATCATTCTTAGACCAAATTCTGTATGCCAATTTATGCCAATTTTGCAAATCTGGTTGCATGACTGTGGATTGTAAGTACTGTTATTTTTTGTATAAATATATATTTCGAAGTCTTGTTACTTTGATTTTATTCTGGATGGTCGTGGAATCTTTTGATGCCACTGACAAATCCCCCTAAAATCTTATTTATAATAAGTATTTCAATAGACGGTTCATGGGACGGATCTCGTGCCGGCTAGTGGGTGAAAACCCTTAGTTGAGCTCGTGGGTCATGTCTCGTGAACCCCTCGGCAGTCCGCAGTCGGGTCTGGCAATATGCACAGGACCGCTACGCAGGGCGCCGTTGTATAACTCGATGCGGCTGCTGAAAAGTGGCCGGAGCGAGTCGAAATAAAATTCGGGAAGTGCGACTTTAGTTAAGGGGAATAAAGTTTTGTTGGGAAAATTTAAAATATCGTCAGGAAATTAATTGGAAAATCAAGTAAGAAAGGATAGGATAGTATAAGAAGGTAAATTTGAAAATATTGTTCCAATAGTTGAATGATATAACCTGACAGAAGAGAATAGCGTTTATTGAAGTGATCGCAGAGGGTTATAATTACTTAAAATCATGGGAAACGTACCGGGAATTAAGGAATTGTTGATCAAAATTTTAATATAGGGAAAGATAAATGTAAATTAGGAAAAATGTAGTCGATTCCGTGATTAAACAAATGAAATAGGAAATTTACCAAAAAATAAGGGAGGAACGCTGCCAAAATTTTTGAAGGATATTTTTATAAATAATGGGTAAAGATGATGAATAAGTATGGAGATTGTAGGAATAGACGAGTAAGGACCAGGATATAGAAAAAGAAAGACGTAAGACCTTCCATCGGCAGTCCAGAACCCGAAAGTGAAAATATCGTGAGGAGTAGTTCTAGAAATCGAGCTCACCTGCTCATGAATTTTCAACCTCTATGTACAGTACCAACATGCCAATTACCATGGGTACATAGGAGGGATAGAATAATAATCTTGCTGGCGTTTAGGGGGTAGATACACAAAAACCCTAGAAAAAATAAATAAAAACCAACCCCATTCGCCAACATTATTATGGGGTTTGGTGTGTCCGTTTTATCCCGTTATTTAAATATTTATTTGCAAGTTGGTTGTTGTGGTGTGCGGTTGTAATCTAGTTAGTCGGAAGCCTCTGTATATATTTACTTTTTGTATCAAACACTAGTTAATTTTATCAAAGTGCCAATGATGTTAGTCATGACCGTGCGTTCACAATGAATGTTGTGTAATTTGCAGATAATTTAATACCGTTCTTCAAGCTCGTCGTTTTTTGTGTTATAATTTCCAGGTAATTTTTTTACCCCACTTGAGAGATCCATTGACAAGTCTTGTTCGCGGGAACGAATATACAGTGTGTCTTTTATAAAAAAGGTGTTGGTTACCGGGTTTCTTACAGCGTTTGGATTTTTCATTGCATCGGGCTTTCCATTAGCTCTGACTTCCATTAAGGAATTGATTAATTTTACCTATAATTTTTCCTAAGTATCCCTCACTAAATTTTTATTATTATATTGGGATTCGTTTCATGATTTGGCATTCGATTATACAAGTTTCCCTCAACCAATAATAGTTTTCAAATTTTTTACAAATTTTAATTAATTTTTGTACTTTAATTATTTTCAATGTTTTTCGTTTTTACATTCTCAAATTTGATTTTTATTCATTTTACATCAACCCTAACACCATTTACAATATACTAACAATACATTGATGCTATAACAAATTGCATAAAAGGTTGAATAAATTTTTTTAATGAATATTCACATATATTAATTTTTTTGTTTAATACTAGGATTACATAATGAATTTAGTAAGTATTCTTTTTTTCAAGGCTTATAAAACAGCTGAGGCTCAAGTTTATGTACTCCTAGGAGAAACTTTCACACAATACTTAGATCATTATACTGCAAAGTTTAAACATAAATAGATAAGATTAATGTTCCTTAAATTTTATACACCAAACGTTAAGAGATTTTTGTGTCAGAAACAAAAATGGAAGCCAAAATGAGTTTGAAAATATTGTTAACTAATAAAGGATCTTGTTAACGATTTGTCTTCAAGATTTGGTATTTAAGTTATGGAGCTTGGTCTAATTACACCAAAATATTATGTATGATTATTATGAGTATTGTATAGCTAAGGCATATTTAACCACAATTTTCCGATGATCTCTTAGATCTACAGATCGTAAACTATATTCGGCTCTGTAATGATCGTGGAAATTTGATTTGTTGTATTGCATATCATTTCAAAATCCAATTTTACAAATCTTAGAAAATAAGTATTAATTATTGAAGATCATCAAATTAGGTCTTGATAAGGTTTGTTTTTCCAAAACACAATAAAATTTATAAATATTTCAACAAAGTTTTAATTTGAAAAATTATATTTATCAAATTCACAATTCCACTAATTTACCTTTTTTAAACAGAACTATTTAAACATAGCATATTTAAACAACCTGATAGAGGTAAATTTCCAACAAACCTAAAATTTCACGAAAAACTCAATTTTGTTTACACTAAAAACACAAAAGATTTTCATTCAAAAAGTTTTTTAAAAAAAGTCAAATAAAATATTACAATATGAATTGTGCAGCACTATGTACAATAACATACAAGACTAGAAATTTTATAGCTTCAGGATATCTGCGACATTTTTATTATTTCGTTTTCTTAAGTTTGTAGTGTTTAATAATAAAAGTACATCTTAGAAAGATGGTTGTGGCTTTTTTGTAACAATTTTCTAATGTGACTCCGAAATTCATTTATTTCGCATGCCTGGTATAGCTCATTAAAAATGCGATTGTACATACGCTTGAACTTCTGAATGACTTGACCAATAATTGTATATTATTATACGTTATAAATCTTGTACATATAAAATAACAAAGTAATGTATTGTACATGTATGCTGTCACACAGTAGTATTAATTATAATAATTTTAAAAATTATAAAAATAATAATTACTATATAAGCCTTTGCTGTAAAACAAGTATTACTTACGAAAATGTTCTTATTTAATGCATAAGTTGCATCAAAGGCGTATCTTATCATTTACTTGTTTGACATTTAATTTATATTGCTAAATAGAAACAGTTATTTAATAAAAATTATTATATTTATTTTTATACATATTATTTATATTATTATTATTAAAGAACAAAAATTGGAAATAATTTGATTTATTAAAACCAATCTAAATTTGTCTATTTTTCCCCAGTTACAACATAAATGTTTACTATAAAATCAAATAATAATAACAATAATAACATATGTGATTATTTTATTTGTCTTCATATTCATTCTGATTAATAATAACAAACAATATTTGATAAAAGCTAATATAAATATGGAAAACTTTTATGATGATTGACTTTATACTTTGATTTTTATGTTTTATTATTTTTATGACATTAAATTAATGTCAAAATTTTTAATTTCACGACTCTCTCATTTGGTTGAATCGTTCCAATGCAAAAAGTATATAATTATAATAAAAATATTATTACATTTTCTAATTCATTTAAACAATTTATTGAAGAAATACAATACAAGTTTGAAATTACACGGCCTTTTCAAAGCTGTCCTTAAAAATTAGAAGAAGTGAAATTTCTTTTTGTGCTAAATATTTCAAATACCATTTGTTAGTAGTGATGAAAGGATATAGCTTAACACCAAGCCAAATATCCCAGGATGTGCAGTATTAAGCAATTATATACTGTACCCTTCCAATCTAGCAAAACAATATATACATAGCGCTGCCATTGTGTCATAGGCAAATTATTACACCACATCATATACACTAAATTTATATAATTTTATAATTTATAAATATTAAATTTACAATTATTATAAATATCTTACTCTCACTAAATTGTTCTGCAAATAGTCTCAACTGAACAATTCCAGGTACAACAAATCCTAAGTCAAATAAAACCCAAGAAGTACTGATCCCAACCGTCGGTAAGCATTCGTTATTCAAATAATTTGTTGGTTCCAGTCTATTTGACAAGGAATTTGCATAAATTTTAAAATTCGAGTTATCTATTGAAATTAACTCTGAAAATAATTTATTTATACATTTAAACAATTTTTTAAACAATTTTTTTAAACAATTTTGTTTATAAATTTAAGCAAATATATATATATAGAGAGAGAGAGACAAAGAAAAGGAACCGCCCCAGGAAATTCAATGTTCTAGCAATCATGTATACGGGCATCCCAAATGAGAAGTATGGCTAAACCCTTTGTGAGAATATCGAAATAATGATGTCAAAATTTTAATAAAAAATGGCGTATTTCTTGAAATGCAAATGTAAAGTCACATGTCGTTACAAGACATTTGCGGTTTCATACTGGTTTGAGGTGCTAGAAAATTTATAATTGTTGTGGATATTTTGAATTAGGGTAGAACAATAGACTTAGTTTAGATTAGCTAACTTTAAGTTTTTTAAAAATCTTTTATATTATCATAAGATTATCAATTTTTAAAGAGGAAAAGTTGTTAAAACGAAGACAATCATGTTTTCCGGAACTGGAAAACTTAAATGAGAAAAGAAAATTGAACATGAAAGAGGAATAATGGTCATCAATAAAATAAAACAATGAAATACAACAAGGTAGTCCTTAAATAACAAGTGAAAATAGAAAATGAAAAACCCTACAAATCAGTGATTGAACTGAAGTAGAGGAAAAGAGGGGAAGAGTTGAGTGTTATGTCAGGAGATAACTCGAACGAATTGAAATATCAGAGATTGTAAAAAGCCGGAGATTATACAAATGAATGGAAATGCCAGAGATTATATAAAGGAAAATGAAAACAAAATTGAAATTTTCTTAAATGTAAGCAAATAATAACCTGTGAAAAGCAGAGATACTAATTGGGATATCAAACGAATAAACCGAGTAAACAAAGACAGAAACGAAAGCTATTGTTTAAAAAGAGCTTTTTAGAGTTACGAAGCACCTTAAATCAGTTATTAAAGTTATTTAACGCAAGTTTCAAGTATCCTAAAGTTAAAGAAAACAGAGCAATTACAACGATCCACTGATTGTCGAAAGGAAAAGTAGCAGTTAAATAGTTGTAAGTTCCAAAGTGTATTTCAAAGGTGCTGTTCTTCCCGAAAACTCGTGATAAGCACTTGATACATATTGTTGTGATATTTAATAATTTGTATAATTGTAATTTGTTAGTAAACAGCATTGATCAATAAAAGTTTTATTATCTGGAATCCGTAATTATTATTAACACGCTTTGGAGTCAGATTAATAATTATTAGTTTCACCTTTCACCGACAACTAATAATCCAAACAATAAACTTAATTATTTTCGCAAAAACCCTAGAACTCAATTTTAGCAATTTAAAAATTATGATTAATTATTTATATTTCATGATTGTGTTTAAATTCGATCTTATCTGGAGTTTTAAAAATATAATTAATTTTTGTTTAAAATGATGTTAAAATATTAATTTAATGGCAAACCGAAAATTTTTTCTCTGAATTTCATCAGATTTGCATATTAGATCTTGTTGAATGAAATTTGAAGAAGAAAAATAATAAAGATGTGTAGAAAATTTTCACATGTGATTTTTATGTAAATTTTCAAGTTCAAATGCTAAAAATCAAATTTTAAATATCATTTGTGTTTGTAAAATTTTTCGAATCAGAAAACGTTATTTTTATAAATCATAAATCCAGATGGATTTCTTTTAAATATCTGCCAGAATTTTTCTGGAATTGTTTTTTATGATTCATTTGTGAATTATCAATTAATGTTTGTTTTAATTTGAACCTATTTATATCATTTTATCTCAATGATTTTCTGGTTTATATATTTATTTTTAAAACGATAATTTTTATATTTTTTATCCGATATTACATTTGTTGGGTATCACGAAAAAGCACAGTAAAATCGATAAAACACAAAAAATGATAAAAGTGCAATATTAATTAAAAAATGTATAAAATTCGAAAGTAATAATGATCGGGGGGGAAATTGGTATGGTTGAACGCCAAAGTGAGAGACGAGTCCGGAAATAATAATAAAAATTGAGTGAAGGGTCCCTAGAAAATGATATAAAATAAAAAAGGAAATTAATTAAGAAAATTAATTACTAATGGGAAGCCCGAGTCAATGGGAAGCCCGAGGCAATGGAAAAGCCGAGAGATGTGGAAAACCCGAGAGATGTGGAAAAGCCGAGAGCTGAGGAAAACCCGAGAGATAAGGAAAACCCGGCGCATAGACGGAATAATATAGTAGGATAAATTAGCCTAAACAACGTCAAACGTTGTTGACAAATGTCGGTCTGAAAGGTAATTATTAATGATAATTTGATAATGCAGAACCTATTGTTGACAATCGTCGGAAAACAGTCTGAGCAGGAGTATAAAAGAAAGAGGGAAAAACACGAGAGGACCACAACTCATCAGACAAGAAAAGAGGACCAGAATTCCTCAGACAAGAAAAGAGACATTATCAACCAGACAAGAAAGGACAATTATTATTAACTAGATACGAGAGAGCAGATATTATTAACTAGAGTGAATCGACGTGAACGACAGTAGTAGGTTAGTATAGAAATCCAAATCCAAGTAAAAGTCAAGGTTATCTATCAGACAGGGTGGTTCTCCCTTGGACAACCTACCCTAAGATAATCCGAGCCAAACAGTGGTTAAAAGGTGCAAATCAAGTAGTGAAATTGTGATTACAAATATTGAACTAAAGGATTGATTTGTTATTGTGATAAAGTGCAAATAAAATTATTCTGTGTTGGGTTTGCTTATTTGATCGAAAAAGGACACGAGGAGTCAGAGGGAACCGACTTTCAATAATAATAACCCAACACATTAAAAATACGAAATGGAATAAAGGAAGAAAAGAACCAGAATCCATAAACCGGACCTGAAATTTATTTGCAGTATAAACAGCCTCTCATTTTTATTTTTAGATCTGATTTTTTTTCTCATATTTTTGGGCCTTTGAAAATTTGAGTGACCATATAATGAATGTATTATTAATATTTATTTTTAATTTATATAAAAACCTTTTTAGCGGCACCAAAAAACTAAAATGCAGTTTCAGTTTTCACTCAGATTAATTATTAAAACAAAATCATGCTTATTTTGAAGACCGTTCAATAATTTTTTCAACACCGAGTTTCAATTTCTTTTCATTTAAAACAAAACTACAAAAATAAAAACAGTTGATTCTATAAAGTAGCTGATAAAATTATTAATTTTTAGTGAAAATTCAATTTAACAAAACAAAAACCAAGGATAAAATAATAATTTAATTTCAAAAACATTTTTTTAAATATATTGTAGAATCAGATGAATTTTCAAAAAGTTAGTTAAATAATAACATTTTAAAAAGAAACTTTTGAAATTCATTTTTGTTTAAAATAAATCAAAATTCAAATAAAAAATATAGTTTTTTATTATTGAGATTTTTTTCTAATTTTGGATTTATTTTTTAATTCATCTCTGGCCTGTTTGCTTGTGATTATTCATTAATCTAAACTATTAATATTATTTCTGAAATATTAAATTCGAAAATTGATATATCCTTGATCTTTAAGATCCATAATCAACCTTTTTTTATGTTTTCCAAACTTACAAAAATATAACTTTATGTACTTTCATTTTAGGCTTTAAGGTCAAAGGTCAATACACCTTTTGGAAGCTTAAGAGACTTTACTTCATCTTAACTCTTCTTAACTGGATCTTAAGGACATTCTATTTGAGTTTGTGGGTAAATTATAAATCAAGTTTTATTAAATGAAATATGGTAAAAATCTAGGATATATTTCTGACAATTGATCAAACAATTACTCATTTCAAAAGATTTGAATTTATCAATCAACATTAAAATAATAAAAATATTATTTAATTATTTAATTAATAAACGCTAAATGTCAGTTTACACAATAAACGCATTAGAAATCTGATCCTAAAGTAATTAAATGACTTGTTCTTTGAAAATTAGTCTTAATAATAAGAATATTTTCATTAAAATTTCTCATTCAATTCAAACAAATTAACTATATACGTTTAATAAAACAATCTTAAATTATTGATAAGTCATAATGTTAATAATAATTTATGCGGTATTATTTTTATATTTTAAAACGCATTGCAAATAATTGAAATAATAAAATTTTAATGAAAGGAAACTCTCAAAGAATGTAATAAAAAGTTTGAAATAAATCAAGTTTTTAATATACTAAAGTTTTTGTAGACTTAAATTTGAAATTTTATTAAATAATTTTTTTTAAATTAGCAGGGTAAAACACAAAAGATTTAAATATTTGAAAGATTTTTAAAATTAAAACAAATGTTACATATATGTTGAGTTATAATTTTATTTGGTTCGGAAGGAACTGTTTGCTCTGACTCCACGTGCTCTTTAAATAATTCTGAAATAACTCAACACAGGAAAACTTTTATTTGATACCAACAATTTCACAACGATTCAAATGTTTTTTTAACAATATTGGGAGGAATCCCCACGGGAAGCCGCCTTTTTTTATTTTGAAAAATATCCTTGACACAAGTTTGACTAGTTTTATTTTTCAATCTCACGAATTCGTTATGTTTCCCAATTAATCTTTTTAACATTTCTATTGCTCGCAATTTTTTCTGAAATATTTTTGACCATGTTGTTGACTTGAGATTCCCTTATATAGAGAATTTCTCCTCGACAATTAATCTGATTGACGGAAATTTAAATTGGACTCCCGAGGAACTAGTGGAATAATTTGTTTTTATCTTTTGACCACCTCAGCCATTCCCCGGGAGAAAACTTCGGAGTAAATTATATTAGGGAATAATTAGTTCCCTTAATTAAATTTATCAAAATCGGAGAATTTCTCACTAATTTAATTTATTTGTTTTCGTCATTTTAATTAATTAATTGATTTGTATTTTCTTAATAACTTTTTCTAGGGGTCCCAAATTAATTTTATATTATTATTTTCGTACTTTTCTCATCAATTGGCATTTCCGCCAGGAAATATTGATTTTAGTTTTTGATTATATTTAATTAATTATTTTACTTATCCAAATTTTTATTAGAATTTTTTGAAAATCATCTAACCCCAAAATATATAAGTAAATATGAGAGAGAGAGAGATTATTAAATATAAAAATTATACAATAATAAATGTAAAACAATGATTTCTTGAAAGCTGTATTAATTAATAATAGATAAGTAATAATCGATAAAATAAGCCTTTGCTGCAAGTTTCAAGTTCAATACAAAGAAAAATAAAACCGTCATTTATCAGTTGTCTTCAATCGTGTTTTATGAATTATTATATTAATAATAAATGTAACAGAAAATTTATTCTGAAAAATGTGCCGTCAAATATGATATGATTATATAATATTTTTATTTGAAGAAAATTTTCCTTAATTTTTTTGTAATTAAATTTTAATTTGTAATTTTTTTGGACTATTTTGAGAAATAATGGATTTAATGTTCAGATATCTCGTCTTGTTTTACGATGATTTACCAAACAGCCAATAAGTTGTTTTATAAAAATAATACATTTTTTAGTAAATGCATAAAAGTGTACAAAATGTGAAGAAGATTGCAAATAAAAACTCAACATCTGGAATTTTTGAACATGTGGCGTAAAACAAATTTATAATTATGAAATGTACATAGGGTCAAAAAAGCGGTTGGATTCATTCTCACAATTTGGGTTTGCAAATATGATACTTTACTTTCTACACCTGGTCCCATACATTCGAGCCCATGGAGAAGTAATAAACATTTAATAAAACGTTTCAATAGTGCAATGGAAATTTATATGATACCATGGTTACTTATAAAAAAACAAAATATAGGAAATAAAAGTATTTGGAAATAAAGGATTATAATATTGCAAAAAATATTTTAAAGAAATTTAATTTATAACAAATATTTATACTTAAATGTTTAATGCGTGAATAAAAATGTCAGAATATTTTCACATTGAACCCACAGCAGGTATATAATGTCTTATATAATATAACGTCTTTCAGTTATTAATGATTTCTGGAGTAGTGAAAAAAAAGATTCAACATACTAGCCTTACCAGTGGTGACTTTAGTGAAGGAAAATCTTAGAATACATGTGAAGACTTTTGTAATGTTTGTAATTCATTCAAACGAAGAATATCATTATAACCAGTGGTGGGATTCAGTCGGTTTGCACCGGTTTGCACGAACTGTTTCTTAAAATTGTGTAAGTTCTCAAGAACCGGTAGTAATTACTTTGCCTTTACAACAATTTTCAATTTGATTTTTGGTTTTTAAAAAATATTCGCGAGTGTGATCACAAACTTTGTTTCGTTATATTATTTTAATATATTTTTTCTTGAAATCTTTGCAAGTATTTGTACATACAAATTGCATAAGAATTAATTGTAAGTATATATGTATGTTAATAATAATATAATTAATAAATTACTATTTTTAATTTTCAGAAAGTATTTGAATAAAACAAAAAAAGTAAAATAATTATTTTCCGCTATTAAAAATTTATGTATGTTAAAATAATTCATGTTAAATTTATGTTAAATTCTCTGTATTGTTTTAGCCGTCATAAAGCGTCATGGACAACATGTTTTGTCTGATTTTTTTGTAAAAAAATCGAAGACTGGCGAATATATAACCCCAATAACAGACGAGGAGTTACAATTAATCGTACCTAATGTTGAAAACAAAGTAGAAACAGAATCATAACCTTGAACCTTATACAGTGCAAAACAGTGATGAAGTAAAAAACTATCTAGATTGCTGAAAGCTCTCTCAATTTTAGGATTTCCACAACAAATATGATGGTTTAATAGTTCGTAATAAGAAATTGAGTTTTAATTATTGCGTTCAAATAGATTCAACAAAAACGAAATTAATTCATGTATCGTCTGAATAAAAAAGCTACAATATTGAAGCATCTGGAAAAAATAAAACCATTCAGCAAGCATCTCATCGAAAGAAAGGGAAAGAACCATTTTTATTGAAGGCTCACCAAGTGAGTATACAACAATTAAAAGATAGTTCAGAAGGCGTAATTCTGAAATGTTTCGGTAAAATTAATTTAAAATACACCGACTCTACACGTCAAATTTTTAATACTGTTTACAGTATACCAAAAAGGTGCAGACCATTTTATGATATTCAAAATGAGATTGAACTACAAGTTATAAATGGGTTAAACTTCGGAATTGGACTTTATTCAAAATAATCGAAAGAGGTTTGAAAATTTGCATCATAATTAATGAAACCTCGACTATATCCAGTAAATCTGTACTAATAATTTATTTAAAAGTTGAAGATTCTGATATGCCACCAAAAATATTTCTAGATTTAGTTGAATTGGAAGCAAAGATGCTGAGACCATATTCATCACTATGTTAAACAGTTTATATAACGGATAAGTGAGTAACAAAATAAGCCCTTACTGCGAAATAATAATTATATTTTTTGAAAAAAGTTTCGTTTATTAAATAATCCTACTCAGTTTCTTTTGGAACTACTGATATTCGCGAGTGTGGTCACAAACTTTCTTTCATTGTATTATTTTAATATATTTTTTCGTGAATATATTAATTTTTTGGCAAGTATTTGTACATACAAATTGCATAAGAATTAATTGTAAGTATGCATGTAAGTGTAATGCTTGGTCGTAAATCAGGTTTTAGCTCAAGACTTTCAAAAGATGTCCCTGGCACAATCATTTGGCATTGTTTAAACTTTAAACCATCGTCTGCAATCGGTTTTATATGATTCTATTGACACAATGAAACAAATAAATCATTTCATAAAATTTAGCTTGAGCTTATTAATATTTCTGAAGAACTTGGTCTAGAAATTTCAAAAGATTGGCAAAGTTTTGGGACCCAGATGGGATGATTGCTGCTTAAGAGCAAGAGTTTCTGTATTGAGGGCTTATCCAGCTTTATACGAGTATTTTGCATAAAATACGAAACATCCAGGAATGGCTAGTAGACTTCGCAATAAATTCTTTAGATATGACTTAGCAATAAGGATTGATATTTTGCAAGAAATTTCGGATCTAGAAAATCCCCCCCCGGGACAATTAGCCCCGAAATCTCACCCTGGATATTACCCCTACTCAAACTATGAATTCCCCCGGAATTCCCCCCCATCCAAGAAATACAAAGCAAACAAAAAGAAAACAAAATGATGTCGAAAAATAATATTTTGTTAGCGTACAAAATTTAATATTAAAAAGAACTAGCAAATAAATACAAAGCATACAAAATGAAATCGAACAAATTTTTAATTAAAAGCATAAATTACATGAAATATAAGTTGTAATATTTAAAAAAATCCCAAATAAATTCTACAAACTATAAATACAAAGCATACAAGTTGTAATGTTTTAAAAGAGTATGTTAAAAATTTATACTCTGAGTTATTCATTTGAGATAGTCAAAAATACTCTGCTTTTTTGTATACCAACAAAAGATTTACTACCTACTTTTAAAATACAGTGTAATATAGTTATGTTGGTGGGGAGGGAATATCCAGGGAATATTTCGGGGGGAAATTGTCCAGAGGGATATTTCCTGATACCAGAAATTTCATACCTAGCAAACGCTCTTCAAGTTAGAAATTTAAATATTTTTACGAACCGAAAATTTAAAAAAAAGCTCCATATTGACCGTTGAAATGATTAAAGAAAATAAAGAAGTATATGAAAATAAAGTAAATGAAGTTATCAGTTCGGGTGTTTTTGAAGATATTAACTTTATAGAGTATACAACTTAAAGTAGCTTCCCTCTCCAAAAACTAATGGACACAATAATTGCTAATATGAGAAAAAGATTAATAGCTGATGATGACCAATCGCGAAAATTTCTTCATTCCAAAATCAATACAAAAGGCAACAAAATATTATGAATACTGTAGCGATTAGTTCTGCAGAAGCTGAAAGGGGGTTTCTCTTATGAATTTAATATATTCTGAAAAAAGAAACCGTTTAATTTTTCAAAATGTTGCTAATGTTATGGTTATAAATTTAATTGGTCTTTCTTTGGATGTATGGAACCCTGAACCATTTGTTTAAGTGGTTGAGAAAGAATCACACTGCAGATGACGGCAGAGTAAAAAAAGCAACACCAAAATACTATAATAAAAATCAAATTTCAATTTGGAAATACTTAAAATAATTATGAAAACATCATCTAATAATTTCTATAAAAATTTTGTTTTTTGAACTATTTGAAATAAATATGAAATTAAATAATGAATTGAAATTTATTTTTAGGTAGTTCGAACCGGTTCTTAAATTTTATGAATCTCATCACTAATTATAACCCGCATTTTCCCATACTTAATACTGACTTTGTGTAAAAAAAATCTGTTTAAAATCGAATCGTGGATAGAAACCGGCCAAAGATGAAGAAAAATAAATGAATATCTAAATAATTTTCATTTACATTATGGATAAAATTACAATTCAATTAATAGATTTTAAATTAAATTTAAATAAAAATGGAATAAACATTTTTTTAAATACAATTTGTAACTGGTAAAAGCAGTTTCAAAAATTAATTTAAATAGAAAACATTGATCTATCGTAAAACACAAAATGGGGGTAAATAAAATTATTATCAAAATCATATTATTTAAAATTTTATAAAATTTATAAAATTCCATTTAAATATTGGATATTTTAAAATTTAATTATAACGAATTTAAAGTATTTAAAAAAAAGAAATAATAAAGAGCATCGAATTTTAAGAAAATAAAATAAATATTTTATTTGCATATTTAATTAGTTAATTTATTTTTTACTTGCAAAATGTATTTCAAAAAAACAATTACCTTGTTTACTGGCTAAACCGTATGAACTGAGAAATAAAATAATTAATGATAAAACATTAATTAAATAATTTTCATAAATCTTCATTGAATTTAGGGTGGCTTCAAAATACGTATCTAACCCCGTTCAATAAATCTGATCAAATTCGTTTTGATTTTCATATGAAAATATTTGGCATCAAATCTGATCCTAGCCAATCAAGATTTGTTTGTGTTGTTGATTATTTATAGGAAATGTCACATTTCCTATAGGCTATGATATTTCTAGCTGTGCAGAAAAGTTATCTACGCAATCTAATACTGGTATTGGGGAAGTATTGTACTAGCAGCTCAACGATTGGTGAGTGTTAAATTTACCCAAAATCTCCTGTGTCTGATCCTGACAGAAAAAACATGTAATTACTTCGTTCATCAGTAGATGCCGAGTAAAAAAAATTGAAATCTGGGGGAAAAATAATGTTTCTTCTGTTGCACAATTTATGATTCTCATTTTGTAAACCCGTTTTGATTTCAGATCAGGATCACTGATAGGATCAATGCATGCCAGAAATGGTTATACTTCACATACATAATATTTTACTTTTTTTTTATTTAAACGAAATATGAGAATGTGCAGTTGATAATCTCTTTTTTTGGGAATCCAATTATCGGTTGCAAAATTTACTATTAAAATGATATCTGATTTCTAGCAGTCTGCTATTTCGGATTTTTTTTATTAATAAGTGGAATAAATAATAATCATGCTATCTAGAATGTTAATTAATTGGAAAATATTTTTAAAATTAAATTATATTTTAACAAATATATAAGTGAATAATTTTTGATATCATAATTATTTTGTAAATATATCTGAGTAAATATTAGTAATTTTTTTCACCATTGATTTATTATTATTATTATTATTATTATTATTATTATTATTATTATTAATAATAATATTATTATTATTATTATTATTATTATTAATATTATTATTATTATTATTATTATTATTATTATTATTATTATTATTATTATTATTATTATTATTATTATTATATTTACTTTAAATGCGACTATAACTCAAACGATTTTACTTTCTTTTGAATAACAATATAAAGAAAGTGCTCCAGTTTGTATTATATCGAATTGTATAAATAGTTTTAATAAAAATAAATTATTTATGTTGAGTAAACAGATAATAGGAGAACAAAAATTGCTATAAAAACAGAAATCAACAAACAGGAGCCACCGGGAGATCAGAGTTAAATATTTGATATTAAAAGTAGAACAATTTTATTAGTTATCAAAAAGAGAATGTATAGTGCAATGTTGTCCAAGATATGTGACGCGAAAAAAATCTGCAAACATTTAAAATTTATAAGGTTTTAGTACCTTCGAGTTTTGAAAAACAATAAATGTATAACTTGGTTTTTTTCTTCACAATGGTAGTTAGGAATTATACTCAAATCGAACTTTTAAGTATGCATTGTATTGATCCATCTATAGTTGTTTAAGTTTCAATTCAATTTTTCTCTCCACTTTCTGAAATTTCACTATTTTTGATTAAAGTATAACGTTTTTTTCCAGCTATTGCTAATTTATATATCAAAATTTTTACCATGGATTAATTCTTGAAAAGAAAGCAAAAAAATTCAAACAAGCATCAAAATGAAAACAAAACTTAAAATGCAAGAAAAGGCGTAACCTCGAAGCAAAAATAAATCGGATTGAGTTGTAACTGTGATGTTGTTGACAATTGTCTGAAAACAGTCTGAGCAGGAGTATAAAAGGAAAAGTGAAAAACACGAAATGGCCAGTATTTGAAGCAAACGATAAGTCTAGTCAATCTCAGTAAAAGAGTCTAAACCCAAGTAAAGTCAAATGTTCTCTATTATCCACTGGATAACCTACCTTTAGAGAATCAAATTTATTCAGTGGTTGAAGGGTGCAAATAAATCACAAATTGTAATTGCAAAACATTGAAATAAATTGGATTGAGTTGTAACTGTGGTAAAGTGCAAATAAAAGTATTCTGTGTTGCGTTTGCTTATTTGATTCGAAAAGGACACGAGTTGAAATCAAAGACATTTCAGCTAACTAAGACAATCAAATCGTTGAAAACTTTGATGTTGCTGATGAGATTAAAAAGATCTGTGCAATTCAACGTGATATAAGTGGAAAAGCGCAAATTCTCTCTTTTATCAGATTTGCAAAATATGAAAACATTCAGAATCATTTCCTTTAGTGTGATGATTTAAAAGAAACAAGTACAGGTTACGACTTTTAAAAACTTGTAAACAAACATTTTTTAATAAAGGATTACAGTGGGAAAATTGTGTTAGTGTATGCACTGACGGGGCCCCTTCGATGCAACGTCGTAAAACAGATTAGTAGCGCAAGTAAACTCCAAGAAATTCTTTTCCTAATAATTTTCTACCAATAGAATCAATCTGAACAGAACTAATAATAATTAAATAGTATAATTAATTAAATTTCTTACTTCATAGTTAACAATTAATAAGCATCATTCTGGTTAATAGGTCAAACCAATTATGTTTGTACAAACCGATTATTCAAACCAATACGGTTCGATTGGAAGTAATTTGAATTTTTTTTTCAAAAACTCGATTTACAATTACTGTAACAGATTCAGTAAGTGGTGCTCCAAACTTTATATCTAATCTTAAATTTCCACTTTGTGGTAACTGATTTCGATTAAGATCGATTAAATACGAATGTAAAGAATGGATATCTATTTCTAAAGTCTAAAATAGTGATACCACAATTCAAGTTTTTATTAAGATATCCCATATTCTTAACGATACTTTGCATTAAATTTGTACTATAATTTTTATTTTCAAAATCTTGACTATATTTTTCACAATAATCACTTCCTTTACTTAAAGTTATTGATTTAAAGTTAAAGTGATCAAACACAGTAAATGTATCTGAAAACGAACCAATAAATCTTTTATTTCCTTGGAAAATTACAAGAATAAATTTAGGTAAACTTCTATCACCAAATATTTTTTCCTTATAAAAAGAAGAAGATCCAATAAGTAATGAAAATTCAACAGCTTCCTTGCTTCTTATTGGATAAATTGCATTTCTTGCAGCAAGTCCAATTTGATGACCCGCTAAAATAGAAGGTTCAACACGAACTCTTCAAACCATTATTTTGCATTTATTAATACTATTTTAGGTACAAATTTAGTACATGTAAGACTTTTTTCTGGATTTGTTCTTGTTAATTTAATTTGGACACTAACACCTATTAGAAAATATTTGGGTTGATCAAAGAAATCAAATTCGAGTGGGGAACATAAAGAGAATGCTTTTAATTTTGCAATTCATGTTTTTTAATAGGTTCATGTTTAGTGTAACCCATTCCCCCTAAAGATGTATGTTTAGTTTCTTAATTATAATTTATAATAGTTTCAATTAAACAAAGTTTAGACAAAGCAATATTATATGGATATATTATGTAATATGACCTAGACATTGATAGGGTAGTGAGTAGTGTGGTCATAGTATACTACTTAGGAGCCGTCTGTTAATGACGTCACGCGATTTTGGCCTATTTATTCGTCGTCACAAAACATTAGACTCCACCTCAAATATAAAGTCAAAAAGCTTTAAGTATAAAATTATGTTGAAAAAATACAAAATTTTAGATGTGACATCACAATTCTTAAACACCCTTTCCCCTCGTCACACATTGTCACAAATAGGCGACCCCCTTTCCCTTAGGTGCTTGACGTCATTACCTAGTATTACTACTAGATTTCAAGAGTTAGTTAATTTGATTCATTTACGATTTTATTGCAATTTATAAGAAAATCGTAAAAAATAATTAAGAAAAACATACTGATATTTGAAATGATTTCAATATTATTCTTGTCTTCTACCGATTTTGTCGAAAATGAGTCAAATTGACTCATTAAATATTTTTTAAATTATTTGTTCTAAGCACATGAAACTTATTTCTTGAACTTAGAACTTTTTTCGTAAAAATTGTAGTATTCAAACGTAGATGTTTCCTTGGTCAAACTTGTCAATTTATTAGTTGGAAATCTGTTGAAAGCTTTCAAATTGAAAATTTTGCGCATCAAGGTAATTTAAAACTTTTTATGAAATTTTGTCATTTCAGTTTTTCATCTCTTGTGGAATTTTTGAAATAATATTCAAGACGTATGGAATCACTGCAAATTAGTTATCATTGAAAAATATAATTGTATGGCACTAAGGTGTAAGAATTTTAATACAAATACTGCGATTTAATGTTTCCGTATGTGAATATTTTTTGCATGTTCATTGTATTTTCATTATTTACTCCCATCGGTTTCCAGGCATCGAAAATCTTATCTTTTGGGTTCATTACATATTGATTTTTTGTGGCATATCCAATCAATCGTTCTGTATCTGTAAATGCAACATAACTGGGTGTTTTGCAGTTTCCTTGATCATTAACAATTATTTCAGCTTTTCCATGTTGAAATAAACTAATGCATGTATATGCTGCAATTAAATCAATTCCTATAGCGTTACCATATATTTGGGATAAATCGAAAGTAAAATTAAAAATAAAATGAGAGTAAATTTCAAAAATTCTTTATTTGTTAATTCATGTTTGAAACTCCAAAGTTCAAATCAAAAATATTCAATTCAAAATACTAGTTCCAAAAAAGTTTAATACTAAAAATTCAAATTCAAAAAAAACATCTACAAAATTATACAATTTATCCGAATAAACAAATTCAATTATCTTATGCTTAGTGTCTGTGTTCGCATCCAAACAATATCAAAAGAAACTACAATTGCGCACAGACGCGAAAAAATGAAATTGACCAATTACGTTATTATTCTGGTTGAGAAATATTGATTTAGCACAGGCCTAGATAACCCAAATCATAAGAAATAATAATAATCAATAAATCATTATGGGTTTCAATATTTATTTATCAATTAAACATATAATTATACATATGCATATTTGAATAATTATATTGATAAATATAATTTAGATAAAGAACCCAATTACTGCAATATATTTCTACCTAAACTAGGTCCTGATCACTCGAAGACAAAATTTAACAACTCTCGCTTTTTTCTTGTTGATATTTTCTCACTAAACTGTTTTCAAAATATATATTTATTTGATTCTAGGAGGTTTCACCATAGGAGGTTTCACCATAGGGGGTTTCACCATAGGAGGTTTCACCACATCGGAGGTTTCACCATAGGGGGTTTCACCATAGGAGGTTTCACCACCCACAAGGAAGCATTAATTATTCTAAATTCATTTTTCTCAGCATAAGGATCCTTGTTTCCAACAACCACAAGATCTCTTGATATCACCATTGCTTTACACTTTAGAACCTGTCCCTTACAACAGCGCCACACAACCGACCCATTTTTCAACTCCCTATGAAACCAGAATTCAAAACCTCTATATAGTAACGTTTTCTTTCCCCTAATTGACATACCATACGTAGCTTGACTACCCATGTTTATGATTGAATTTTATTATAGATTACTAATCTATAATAGGGTATTATATAGTTGTCTATTATAGTTATTAATTTGCTGTTATATCATATCATAATAAATTTAACAATTGAATTCAAGATGGTGAAACCCCTTATGGTGAAACTACCGATGGTGAAACCTCCGATGTGGTGAAACCTCCTATGGTGAAACCCCCTATGGTGAAACCTCCGATGGTGAAACCTCCGCGTACCATTTATTTGAACAAATTTTTCAAATTAAATTCACCAATATTAAAGATTTAAACTGAATTAAAAATATTTTTAAATTCAATTTTAATTTTATAAAAATTAAAATATTGAACATCTTTAATTCTTCTAGTTGCCAGACCTCCAAATTTCATCAGGATTCTCCCGTTAGGGAAGTATATTTCCCGGCTCTCAATATACATGGCAAAAGCTCCCGATTTTTGCTTGTTTTCTAAAGTTTTTCCTGTAATTAGCATCACTTAACATTTTGAAGTTAAAAGTTTCATTACTCCAGACATGATGTTTTCAAAATCTGGCAACCCTGTATTACCTGGCTGGGGTTTGTTTAGTTAAACTTCAAAATCTCTTCTTTGTTGATAGCGGAATCATTTATATAAACATAGTTTAGATTTACTTAAATTATATTTATATAATGATTCCGCTATCGACAAAGAAAAGTATTTAAGATTTATAATTATATTGATAGCAATCAATAAAACAATCAAATATTTAATCAGTGAGATATTTATATATATATATTACCTTTCACTTAGCTTTTTCAAGTCGATCTCAATACTTATTATCAGTAGTTGATGTTGCAGGTCTTCATCGTGATTTCACTGCCAAAAGTCATGACAAAATAGGAAAAATTTATAATCGATAATTTACAATATTCATAGATCAAAGAAAGAAATAACAATATAAAAGTATATTAATCTCTATTTTATTTCTACAGTTTTAGTTTTTAAAGCCATGAACATCATAATATATCTGGATTGTTTTTTTTCATTTAAAATTTACACTGACTGTCAATTCCAATAGAAAATGCTATGACTGATTTTGAAAATCCATGACCTGCATAAATAGGTGATTGAACTGCTCTTCTATTTGCTCAAGTGAGCGGTCAGTGAAATGTGCTCCTTGAAGATACAAAAATGTGCTGGCAGTTGGTCCGTGTTTCTGGCATAGATTAAGTAAGAGTAAATTATCATCGCCACTCCAATTTTGAGAAGAAATATTCGATTCGAATTTTACGGTGCCTTCGAAAGTAGGAATCTGTAAATTCAGATGAGATTCATTGTTTGAAGTCGACTGTTGTTGGCCTTTGATTTGCCTAAATATCTCTGTGTCCATTGCTGCTTCTCCGTCTTCCAGCACTTGCATATATTGTAAAGTATTGACGTTAGGTAAAACTGCCCATTGGGGCTCTTGTTCGATTTCTCTTGAACTTTCAATTATTTTTGGATTTGTTTCCCGTATTGAAATGCAACGATTATTTATTTGTTTTACTTGAGTGGTTTTCGTCTTGAGAAATTCTAAAACTGACATAGACATTGCTGGATCGGCCTTTTGATTGCTGAATACAAAATTTAAAGCAATTTCAAGTAAAATAAAAAAAATTATATTTTGTGTTCATTTTTATACTTTCGATCAATATTTTTGTTTTGTACTTATTACGAATTTTAAATACACCATGTTTTAAATATTTTTGGTGACAAATTCATTTTATAAACGTGAAAAAAAAATATTGATCTAGTCTGTAAAAATGAAATGAAGATTAAAGAAATTGAAAAACTCAAATATACTTAAGCTGTTTTCTTGTAATAAAATTTATAATAAAAAATATAAAAAAATTAAGGAAGTTGATCATTGCAGGGATGAATGTCCGAATGTGCACATTGCCAAAGACAAGGACACTTCAAATATCAATGTTACGAGGTAAGCAGAAAACAATTCGAGAGACAAGTGGTCGGAATCGACGATGGAGAAACAAAAGACGATTATGGTTATCAGAAACCACGCCCAAATTTCAAAGCTTCTGTGCTAAAGGAGAACGCACAGGAATAAAGGTTTATAATACTCTCATCAAAGATTGTAAAAATGAGAATGAATATTTACTAATTATGATTTGAATGAGAAAATTCGATATAAGACTGTGTTCGACTTTAAAGTTCTGAATAATATAACTTGTTCTGGCACCGTTTTAATTAAATTAAAATAAATTATTATTTGTTAGGGGACGGGCGCATGGGGTCTCAAAAATAGAATTGATCTCCTTTAGTCAATTGCTATATTATTCAAGACAATTGTTCAGCGGATTTGAAGTTTCTTTATTTTCAGATGCAATTCTTACTGGGTTATGTCCAGAGGGTGGTTTATTGATGTCAGAATATTTGCCAAAGTTGACGATTGTTCAACTTGAAAGTTGGAAAAATTTAAGTTAATCCTTATTTTATAACAAAGTTTTTGAAATTCATTGTGGATAAAAATGATCCAGTTTTTGAAGATATTTCTTAGATAAGCAAAGAAACAGTTACTAAATTTTCTAAAAATACTGTCGAAATAAAGAAATTAAAAGGTTTTTTTGTTGCGGAATTATTTCATGGACCAACAAAAGCACTTAAGGATTACCCATTGTTTCCATTGACTTATCTTATTGACAAAGCTATTAAAATTAAATCTAAATAAAATAAAGGTGTTATGAAAAAACAAAATCTGTTAATAGCAACGAGTGGTGATACTGGCAGTAGTGCATTAGAGGCATCAAGATTTTACACGGATACTTTCCCTGTCTGTATTTTATTTCCGAATGATAGAATTACACCAACTCAAAGATTACAAATGACTAGAATAATAGTGAGAACAGCTTTGCAACTGGATGCCCTAGTACTTGTGATGAAATAGAAGACTATATTCGGTATATTAATGATGATAAGGAATAAAGCAAATTATTTAACATTTCGTGTCTCTACTCTATCAATTGCGGCAGAATAATGTCAAATGGCCCTACATGTTTTTATTTACTTACAAATAGCTGAAAAGTCGCCGATACATTGGTGGTTGCCTACCATGTGGAGGATGGGGAAATTTATTAGTGTCACACCTTCAATTGATTTCAAGGTATGCATTTCGCGGTGAACAAACAGTCCATGGTACACCACCAGAAGGATTTATGATTAAAGAAAACATTCAGATACCGAAGTTGCGAGTTTTTTTTAGTTAGCCACAAATGTCAAGCGTTGCACGAAAAATGTAGTAAAACATGTCAATAAATCGTAGCGAAGGGACCAAAAATTATATTAAAGAAGTGTAATTATGGCTTTTGGAAATAATACCAATTGGAAATAATATCAACTGGGAAAAAATACCAACTATGAAGTATAATTATTGAATATAACATTTTTGGCGACAACTTTTATTTTATCTATAAGAAAAAACGGTACCTAAGAACATAAGCAGATAAATAAAACAGATACTAAAAGCAGATACTTAACAATCGTTATTTCAATTATAAGAACAAACGGTACATAAGAACATAATCATACAGATACTAGGAAAAGATACCAACAGGGATAAAATATCTGATGCAATGAATAAGCAGAATAAAAATATTCAATAATTATACTTCATAGTTGGCAATTTTTCCCAGTTGGTATTTTTTCCTAGAATCTGGAACTATTGTTGAAAATGAATTCCAATGAAACAACTAAAGCTTTGATTTTTCAATTAAATGACCTTATCGGTGGAAATCAATGAGTTTTGAATAAATTGAGAGTATCTCACACAACCATTGAATAAATCGTAAATCTATTGAAATTCTATGGCATTAGCACAAAATTGAGTGGTGCTGGGTGTGGAAAAGAGCGAGGTACTTCAAAAAAATAGAATATATAGAATAATCAATCTGATTCATTTAATCAATCACCTCAGCAATATGATAATCAGAATCAAAGGCCTAATTTCAACCGAAATAATAATGGAAATCCAAGATTTCAGGGAGGGCGTGGTGGAAATAATTTTAATCGATTGCAATCGGACATATTCAAACCTCAGCCTCCTCAATCTAATAAAAATTCAGTTGATGATTCGTTGCATAATATGATCAAATCTGCTGCATCAACTGTTCTTTCAAGCTTGGGGGAAGTTCCCGAAAATCAAATGCTAACAATATCAATTTCATAACTGGAAATATATCAGACAGCGTGTCAATGTCTCCTTCATCTCCATAAAATTCTCTACCACCTCTAATCAAGCAATCGTTTAATACTATAATTTCTGAAAATTCGGATTTTATTCTTCCACCTCTTTTGAATTATTCCGATGTTCTTAAAACTTCAACGAGCATTACTAACAACCAACTGAATGTCTCTCCAAATGCTCAAAACCATCAAACCACCATAACTGAAAGACTATACCATTTTAGTTTCAAAATGAGAATTGTAAATCTCAAAGTGGTAAACTATAATAAAAGAATAGTAAATTTCAATATGAGAAATTTAATTTTGATTTAAAATAATTAATCTTTAATTTCTAACCATTACTTGACAATTGCAGGTTTTCATCCACGCTTTTGCATTTTTTTTATTGAAAGAACCTCTTCTTATTTCATAATAAATAAATCAAACAGAACATTAGCACATTTTGAACCAGTTGCTATAGTGGTGCATCTTGTTCCCTTCAATGATCTTCCTTGTTTTCTTGAGATGAATCTTTAAATTCGTTTTATCCATAAACAAAATAAGTTTATTTTGGGACTGAAATTCCAAAAGACATTCCACAAACTCCTTTCGCTTTGGTTTGTTCTCATGGGAGTTTCCCTTTTCAGGTTCATATCTTAAATATTTTAGCGAATAATAGAGAGTATCTAAATGTTTTGAAATTGTTGTTTTTGAAATACTAAACTTAAATTTTTCAAACGCTGCTCCGAGTTCCGTTAATAATTTTTACGACAGTTTCTTACAATAATAAAAATAATCTAAATGAATTTCAGTAATTTTGCTAAATCTTTTCCCTCCTCATTTATCAATGGTTTTTCCATCTGCTATCCAACGATATACTGTTGATTGTGGCAAGTTAATTATAATTGCAAGTTATCGCCAGTCTCCATCCATGTTTGACACGACAAGTAATTGCATTTTTTTAGATTCTTTCTATTTTTTTTAATTTTCGCAGACATATTTTTGACCTTTCAATTTTGCTATACAAACGCATGTACAATTGCAATTCTGTTGGATAATTTAAACAATATGTAGAAAATCAGGATTAGTTTTCTCATTGAAATTTACTAAAGTTTACTCTTCCACTTTGAAATTTACTATTCGCATTTTGAAAGTGAAAAGGTATAGTATTCCCAATGCCAAATACGAATGAATTACTGAATGTATTAAAAAGTGAAAAACATTTTTCGACAATTGACCTTGGAAACGCGTATTACCAAGTGGAACTAGAAGATAACTCGAAAATTAAAACAGCATTTTCAAACAAGAACAAACACTACTGTTTTAATAGGATGCCGTTTGGAATTGCACCTGGAACATTCTAAAAATTGATGAATAAAGTACTCGCAGAATTAAATTAGAAAATGGCAGTAGTGTAGTTAGATGACACCATATTTGTTTAAAAACACCGAAAGATCACTAAATAGAAAAAGAAAATAGAAAAAGCGTGGTTAAAATTAAGCCCTTCAAAATGCTTTTTATAAGAAAGATGAAATCAAATTTGTAGGATTGCTAAGTGTTAATAAGTGCCGTAATAATCACGTAATAGGGATTGTTGTGATATTGAATTATTTGTGTCATTGAAATTTGGTAATTGCTGTATTGATCAATAAAAGTTTATAATATCTGAAATTCGCTGTTATTATTAACAAGCATTAAAGTTGGACCAATAATTATTAATCTCACATTCCACCGACAACTACAATAACTAACAAAACCAAATAAATAAATTTTAAATTCAATTTAATTTAAACAACTAAATTTCAAAAAATCACTCCATTTAAACAAAAAATTAAAAATCACTTGTTTTAATTT
Organism: Schmidtea mediterranea; assembly: GCA_022537955.1. NCBI lineage: Eukaryota > Metazoa > Platyhelminthes > Tricladida > Dugesiidae > Schmidtea > Schmidtea mediterranea. The sequence goes on along the minus strand of CM039679.1, from coordinate 175,179,893 downwards.
TAAAAAATAAATTTTAGATGTGGAGAAAAATTTTCATTTTGGTACAAAAAATAATCTTTTTTAAATCAATAGTTATTATATAAATTAAAAATGCTTACGATGCTTTGACAATATCGTCAAAAAAGTGATCTTTTTTTACCGCCGGAGCCAGTTTGAAATCAACTGTTACATGACGCTTATGAATCTTGCTCTCGTCAATGAAAATACTTCCATTAAAGGTCTATGTTTTGTAAGATTAATTAAACATTTTTATTGATCATTACTTTTAAATTGCATCGCGTACAATGTCGAATAGCATTATTAATATTCTCATGACAACTGCAAGAACAAGAATTTTTCGGTTGTTCTGCAAGATCGGTATAATAATCCCAATTGTCTCTCTCTGAATGTTTGCTAAATTCCAAAAAATTCGGATTGCTTGACAAGGCATCGCAATTTGAAAATGTCTTTAATGAATATTTATTGATGACTATAATTTACTGCACAGGAATTACTTGAGGAAAGTTTGGAAATGGAACTTCCCAACAATTAAGCAGCTGTGCAACTAACATTTGAGCATATCCATTATTCTTTACACTTGAATGCAAATGCTGGATGACTTTATTCATATTATCTATTCCGTCGCCAGATTTATTAAGTAGGCTTGATAACCTGGACCAGAAACGGCGTTTGTGACTCAAATTTATCAACTTAATCATTGAGTATAATTGATTAATACTAAATAAAGTAGAGTTTTTACAACAAAAGTTTTTTAAAAAAAGTGTAATTCTAAAACAAATTCCAATAAAAAGAATGGGTAATGTTTACATGGGTTTATAGGCTTTACTATTTATGCTAATTTTTTCAAGGAAATTGCCCGTCAATTATCCACTTTCTGCAAAGGAAATTTGAAAAATTTTGATGGAATATGGCAAAATCTTTATATAAATAAATTTAATAAAAAAGCAAATAGACCCTGAAGTTATAAATCAAATATTTAATGGAAAATGATTGCTCATTTGAAGTTTTAGATTTCGTTGTATGTATTTTTTGCATTTCATGTTAACAAATATATGTGCGATAAAAAATAGATCATAAGAAATTTCGAGAATCGACAATATTGAGCCTCGTTGCTAATTTCAGAGCACCCAGTAAAAAGTCAGGACGAACTTCTACCTCAGACAGGGAGCAACGGTTGGACAGAAAATCGAATTTCATATATGTATATCCTTTTGGAAAGAATAAGGATTGCATTGTTTGCTCCAAAAGGAACATCTAATAAATAAAATTAATTTAAATAACTTTACAATTTAAACTTAATTTAATTTTATTATTATTCAATGAAATTTGAAAAAAAATTAATTTAAATAATCTCACAATTTGACTTATTTTATTTTATTTTTATTATTATCCAATGAAATTTGAAATAAATAAAATTAATTTAAATAACCTCACAATTTAAACTTATTTAAATAAATTATTATCCAATAAATTTTAAAATAAATAAAATTAATTTAAAATCCCTTACAATTTAAACTTATTTTAATATAATTAAATTATTATCTAATAAAATTTGAAATAAAAAAAATTAAATTAAATATTCTGACAATTTAAACATATTTTAATTTAATTTAATTATTATACAATAAAATTTAAAATAAATAAAATTAATTTAAATAATCTCACAATTTAAAACCAAATTATATTTTTAAAAATTATTATCTAATCAAATTTGAAATAAATAAAATGAATATAAAAAATCTTACAATTTAAAAATTAATTAAATTTATTTGTATACTTTTGATGGATTTTTTAAACGCTGAAAATCTATTTATGGTATATTATTAAAAAAAGCAAAGTGAATATCCTAAATTAAATGAGTGAATGCAAATACATTCTTTTTGAAAATTTAATAAAAATTCAAAATTTTTTTAAAGTAACAAAATTTCTGGTGAAAAATACTTCACAGCTTCGATTGCATATATCATGATCTACCAAATATTATTCATTGTACATAAAGAGCAAAATTCAAATCATGATTCTCCAATATTATGTAATCTTTTTTACATGATCTTATATTGAAAATAGATATTACGATACAAAAAAATGAAGTAACAAATACTCTATTGGATAAATGTTGCTCTATTCATTAAAGATTTAATATTCTTCACAGTTGATCAGAAATTTTATACAGAAATTCGAAGAGAGTTGTGCGTATCAAATATAATTAAAATTACAAATAATTTCGATAAGCCCAAGAAAACTAAATCGACATCATGGGAAGGTTTAGAGAGCGATTGAGATAAAGCCTGATGAAATGACAGAATATGAACAATTTCCTATATTACGAATCAATGAAGGAAACAATTTGGAAAAATAAATAATTAGTGACATTAAGTTTATCAAGACTTTAGTCACGATGAAATATTTAATATTAATACAAGTTCAGTTTCTGAAAGAGTTTTTGACATGTGCTGGCTTTAGTAATCAATTATCTCCTAAAAACATTAAAATTCTAGTCTTTTTGCGACTAACTATCACAATACTGAATAAACCTTTTAAATTAGTATAAAGTTTAACAAATTATATTCAATGTAATTTGCTTTGCAAATGGAAACTGGTGATCAATTTTAATCAATTTAATATTAATTATTTATTCTAATTCTAATTTTAATCAATTTTATTTTTATCAATTCATTAGTAATAATTTACACATATATTTACGCTGATCACTTACTGACTGACTCTAGAACGCTATAAATTTTTGGGTTTATCTCTCATACCGTTTTAGATATCCCTTTGAAATTTTGCAGAGGTGATTAGTATTAAAATGGGAGTGGTCGTCATTTTAAATTTTTATTTTAATGAAGTCTCCATTATTTTTGAACTTTTTTTTAATGGTCGGATTTCAGTCAAACAACATCATTTTTATGTCAATTTTGGACAAAAAGGAAAAATCTGGGCACAAAATAAATGATTTCATGGTACTTCGGGTGGTTTTATCGTAGAAAGGGATAGGATTAAATAGTATAATGTTTATAAGATTAGATTTGTTTACATTTTCACCACAACTTGCCGGTGGGCGGGGGTATTATATCGTCCAGTAGTAAATAATCCCTTAGTAATTAATAATTATTAATCACATCCATATCATAAATAATTTTTATTGATTAACGAACACTAGAAAAGGCCCTGGCAAAAATTTTGATCAAATATTAAAAAAATATTGACAAAAGATAAATGAAATTGATAAATGTTATAAAAATGAATAATCAAATAATTGTAAAAAACTAACTTTCTAACTGTCCACCAATCAATCTCGCAACCCAGTTTTACAGCTTGTTTAAAAGAAAGTAAGCATAAAAAGTCTTCATAATATTAATATTATTGGATTCCTGTTTCACAATGTTCATCAAACATTTCATTAATTCCAAAACAGAATCTAAAATTCACGCTAATATTAGAATTTCTCAAATCATAAATATTAATAAAAGAAAATTCCCCTCACAATAAATACCCACGCCTTCCAATTACTGAAATATGATTTCACTGAGTTGTAGGTGCAAATTCATCAGGTGAAACGTCTATAAATAATAATGTACGATATGTATAAATATGCATAATTGGCATTTTACAGACTTTTATACTGAGTCCAATGGGCTAAAATAGGTTATAAAATTTTATGTTAAAAAATGAAGTGTTTTTCCTATATTCCGGAAAGCACAATGGACTGCTAACTTCCCAGTTGTCATAGGATTTGATTTTATTGTTTGATCTGTATGTGGTTGGATTTTTGTAAATTGTCATATTTGGAATACTTTTATTTTATAGAAAATGATCGTATTTGATCGAATAATGAAAAGAAATGGATGATGATTTAGAAATTTCAATTTGAGTATAGAAATTGGTTTTTAAACATAACCTTTAGTAAATATCATAGGTAAATAAATTTTGGATGAATTTAGTATTTTTGAATTTTACACAAGAGCTGATTGAATCTAATCGAGCTAATGAATGATGCGGTATTGTATCCGATTGAGGGGATCTATATTCAACAATGAAATGGTTTTGAAAATATGAATAAACGGATTTATGAATATGAATAAATGGATTATATGAATAAATGGATTGTGAATATGAATAAATTGCTTTATAAATATAAATAAGATAAGTCCCCCGTTAAGTATCCTTTGGTTAAATGATGTAAGTTGAACAATAGCAACTTCAAAACATTGTCTGATTTCTTCTTGATCAGTTAAATATCCTAACATAAATTGGCAATATTCAAACCATACATCGACACTCTATAATCTTAATTGCACGAATGAATAGAGCACGCATTAATAAACTTTTCATCATTGATCCAATCAATCCACATTTCAGGGGACAATGGATAATAGATGTGCATAGTTTCTCTTGATTCTCTTGCTTTAATCATCTTTTCTCTTATCATCTTTATTCTCTTTTCTGTTTTAGTGCATTAATTAACTTCCAATGAGAATCATAATCTGATTCCGAATCACTAATAGATAAATCATTATCGATCATATGAAACATTTTTAAAATGTTTTCTTTATAAGACAAATTCGTTTTATTGTAAGCAATTTAATTTATTAAAAAATAATTCTAACTACAAAACCTCCAACCTTGACCACAATTCAAACCCAATTTTAAATTTACAATTCCGACAAAAACAAACTAATACATACTATGAATAAATTCTTTATAAATATAAATAAATGAATTTGTTAATATGAATAAATGGATTTATAAATATGAATAAATGGATTTATGAATATGAATAAATTGCTTTTTAAATATGAATAAATCGATTTATAAATATTAATAAATTGATTTATAAATATGAATAAATGGATATATAGATATCAATAAATTGTTATATCAATATGAATAAATAGCAAATAGTGGGAACTGAAAACGAAACAAACGAGCATATAATAATGTATAATATATATACATATATAATAAAATTACCGTCAAAATTTTCATTCAATTGGAACTCAACAATTTTATCCAAGCACCTTTCGTAAGCGTCGGAATTGAGACAGTTGCGAAGATCGTTCAATAAATTTCGGCAAAATACCAAGTCATCCTCGTCGTTGTTTTTGAAAGATGAAGAAGTGAAATCAATAATATTCACATCTTTTTCGCGGCATTTGTTCTTTAAATAATCAATAATCACATATCCATCCGGTAAAGGTGTTACCTGAAATCGCTGCAATCGCGGATTTTTCATGTCCTTAGCCGTGAGCAACTCTTCCAGCCTCAGCTTGAACACAGTGTTGGGAAACAAATTCGCCATTTCAATATTTCTAAAATAATGGGCATATCGTTTTTCCGTTTGAAGCTTTTCCTGTTCCTTTTTCAAAATAAATCTTTGACAAAAATGTTTTGCACGTTTGACAGATTTTTTGAGAAAAATCAAATTTCGATTGCTTGATATTTTCGTGTTTCTAGTTTTAGATAAATCGCTCTTGTCGCAATTATTATTCCACTTTTTCAGGAATTCTCGAAGTTGAGAATTTTTCGGTATTTCATACTGTGGAAAGGATTTTTTGTGGACAATTTTCCTCAACACCGTTTTCACGTAATTTTGTTTGTTTTCGTTCCGAACAAAATCCACTTTCTCTAATTCCCAAGGCAGAGAACTCCAATTACAAAACTGAAACTCTTTAGTTGGATAAGTCTTTTTGTTATTCGCGATTCGATTAGATCGACTCCATTCGTCTTTAGTGCACAAATGAAGATTGTACATTACATTTGGGACGGTTTTCGTTAGAAAGGATTTATAAACATCTGGTAGGAATTTCCAATCGTCTTTTCTTTGCCATATTGGAGAAAAAAGAACTGGAAGCTTTGATAAATCCGAATGGATTCTTATCAAATTTTTTTTTATTGACATTCAAGTATCCGGAATATTGAAATAATTCTGCAAATAATTCGCTTTCTTTATGGTTGAGGTCTTTTTGTCGACGAATGATGTTTGTTTTTCTATTCCGTAACTGATCGGTGCTACGAATTGGGAAAAGGTATTTTTTAATTAGTTTAAGCATTTTATGACATTGGTGACTGAATTGTAAAATTCCCATTGTTAACAATTTGTCCTCACTTGGTAGGAAAGGTATTTGGCGGAAAAAGTCTAGTGGTATATGGTTGTGTAGTTTAAATGATGATGGCAACAGCTGGACATATGGAAAGGCTGAAGAGCACAACAAAGTAGCCATTATGCACTTAGGGAAGTCAATTTTTCTAAATAACGTGGAATTATTGAAGCGACTTGTAGGTATGTAACTAATTCCTTTATAATTGAAAAGTATTTTTTCAACAACACATCGATTTGGTGGGTTGAAAACACTGGTACCCAAATGTTCAGAGATGTTACTGGCCATACGAAAATAGAATGCGAGTTGAGTATCAATAATTTGTTTCAAATGGTGTTGGTCATAAATCATGACATAGACTGTTGCCAGTTGTTGATAGAACATTATAATCTGACGGGACAATCTCTCTCGTTGTTCGTCGGTAAATATCATTTCTACAAGCATTTCTTTAATATTTGAACACGGTTCATTATAAGAGATTTCTTCATCTTCACATAACATTGTTATTGTTTTTTTATTTGTTGAAGAACTTCCATTTCCTTTTACAAGATTGTTATCTTTCAACAATGCCCAAAGTTCCGATCGTGGAATTTTTACAGATCTATCATCACGAAAATCATCGAAAATGTCTTCATCTAAATCATCAATCTGAGCCAAAACATCAAACTCTGGATCATCTTCAGTCTCCTCATTTTTAAAGTCATCACTAATCAAAGATTTTTTGAATTCTGCGTACTGCTGATCATCAACATCAACTTCCATTAGCGAGTTTATATCTTCGATAGATAGCGTTGGATGGATTGTTTCGTTTTTATTAAAAATGTCTTCGAATTCAAACAGTGAATCGTCGAGAAAATCGACTTGGAGATCAGTGATAGTGGCTTTCGAGCGAGTACGATATGGAGAAAGTGTTATTTCTCTGTGATTTTTATTACCGATATCAGAAGTTAAACTCGAGACATCAGAGTCAACTAAATCAAAATTTGGATTTATTTGAATTTGATTTAACTAAAATGTGGTCAATTTTGTTTGTTTTTAAAATTAAAAGAAAAAATAATTTTTATTTTTGTGCCAGTGATACTTTCATCATAATTTGTTTTTAGTTATTTCTACAAAACCCAATATTTAACATCAATCACATACATTTTCCTACTAAAATTTGGATTTTCAGCACATGTTATCAGTACCCATAAGTAACCATGTAGCAATACCCTTTATGAGTTAATTTTGAAGCATGATATTTCAAAAATGCGGAACTTGCTTTACTTCTGTGAATATTATAAGAAATATTATAAGAAATATATAATAAATATAATAAATTTATCTGATTTTTGAATTGATTTAAAATAATTAAAGATTATTTGATGACAAACATCCGTTTTTTATCTGTTTACATAGTTATTTCAATAGATATTCCAAATGAATTGATGGATGCGAAATGTCTCTATATTCATAACGAGAACAAGAATGACTGTAGCTATCGACAGGTAAACACAGGTGTCAGACCAGAGGGTTAGGGAAATTTTACATATTTGAAGTGTATTTTTTATAGTTTAGGCATCAGTAGAACGACTCTAGCTAGTAAATTATTCACAATAATTTGCAGCCGAATATATCAGACACCCTTCAAAAAACATTCCAAAAAGTATTTAGTATTTAATAATAATAACAATCTATATTCGTTATGTCGGGAAGGAAATCAAGTTAAGCACAAAGCCGTAAGCGGAAGAAAGAAACTGAGCAAAGAATTTTATATGAGTAATAAAATATAATAATTTTGATTTCTTGGCCGTGTAGAATTTATAATTTGCGGTGTTTGGTGGGGAGTTAGATTTTAGACTGTCAAATGTAGGTCAAATCATTTTTCCTGGAAAAAATAAGATCAAAAAGTAGGTTAAATATTTAAAATCTATATAGTTTATTTAATTAAAATAATAACAAAAGGAAATTTTTTAAATCTGTATAGTTTACTTAAGTAGGTCAAAGCCTTATTCCGGGCACCAAACACTCTTGCTACGCCTTTTCAAGCCAGTACTGCCTTGAAGCTGTTTTAATGTTGGCACATGCCTAGTTCCGGAACCGCAACTTGCAAATAACAAATCAGTAATAGTGTATCGATTGTAATCAACCTTTTTCTCATTTGAATTGCTTTAAACGTGCTGATAGTAAAATGCTATGAAATTGCTTATTTAAATACCAATTCTGAATTCATATAAACTATATATCAGTGGAAACAAATGCTGGCTACTCGACTCTTATTCCAAGAAGTCATCGAAAGGGAAATATTCATTTTGGCATTTACAAAAATATTCAACCAATCCGATCAATCTATTTATTTCCAGCCCAAAAACAACAGCCCAAAATAAACAAATGCTGAAAAATTAATGTATAAATCTCCACTGCTCATCTTGCAAATCCTCAAGCAGTCAGTTGGAATGTTTCTTTTTTTGGGGGAGTTTAAAAATTTGAAATAAATCTAATTTAAACTAGTGAAATAAAATTTGAATTTTTATTACGGATAAAATTTTACTCCAATTTCCTCTTTTGAAAATATCCCGATAAAAATTGGCGGCAGTTGTAAAAATTAATAAAAATAAATTAATTTAATTTAATATTTTACAATTTTTTTAAAAACGTTAAAATTGATAATTTAGTAAAGTTACAGTTCAAAATTAAATAAAAACAATTGTTATTAAATATAATTTTGATTTTATTTACTTACCGCTGTTTTCAGAATCAGGTAAATAATCAATATCATTGTTATCATCATTATCGAATTCATAGCTGTTAATTGTAGGAGCAGAAAGTATAAGTCGGCCTATAAGATTTGCATCTATACTAGAAAAAGTTGGATCCTCATTTTCACCTACTTTTCTTTTTGCTGATCTGTTACGTAAAAAATACAAACATTGCCGGTATCATTATAAGTATTCAACAGTACCTGGTGATTCTTGGTTCATATAATAAATTAAATTGAGGTTTATCAGAACTAAATAAATCCCTAAACCATTCGACAACATGTGGGTGCTTTAACATTTTTCTAATTAGATATTTTGCTTTCGCATTACTTATATTGTTTCGTTTGATTGCTTCATATATTGTGCTTTCAATTTCATCTTTATTTATTCCACTTAAGTCAAGAACCTAAAAAAACTCTATTGATAATTGTAAATAAAGCAAATATCATACATCAAGCAATTCTACATCATTATCCTCGTTTAAAGAGTTTATAGATTTATTTGATAAATCAACACTTAAATGAATTTTTTTTCTAACTGGTTGTTCTTTATCAAAATTATTTCGCTTTCTTTTAGACATGAGATATTAAATAGATTTTTCAAAGGCTCAGACAAATTTCTGAAAATAAAAAAAATTTATATATTATTTAAACAATAATCTAATTATTAACAGCTGACAAAATATGATTCTTGATTTCAAAATATTTATTTTCAAATTATAAAATCTGAAATATAATTTGGAAAAACCTGGAATTGCATTCAGTTGATTTTTAAAAGGCTTGATATTCGTCATGTAAGTATATATTTAAAAAATTAAATAATAACTAAATATTCATTATTAATTATGTAAAATAATGTTAAAATAGTATTTACAAATTTGCATATTAAATTTACAGTCAGTCCTGTTCAATATAATTATTGGAGACCGGATTTTTGCGTCTTCATAATTCCGTGTACTGTGAACATTCGAAAAAATTGGTAAAAAAAATACTAAAATATGAATATGCTAAACTATAACGACTGTTGTGCCAGAACACAAGCGCCTTGAAAATTGTTTAAATGTATCATTTATTTAGCACGAAAACCCAGCATCAAGATTACTTAAAATACAACTTACAACATCAACTAAACACTCTAAAATTTGAGAGAATATAAATAATTATAAAATCACAAAACACAAAAGTAAAATAAAATAAATACAAAATGCATCAAGAACCGCACAAAATTTACATAAAAAATAACATAATAACAAGAAAATTTGACCGAAAAACGACCATTTATATAATAGTAGAAAATTAATGAATTAAATGAATTAAAATAAAATATTTTTGGTTGAATAAATTTAATTAAAAAATTTTAGAAATAAATTGTCAATTAAAATTAAGAAAATAATAAAAATTAGATAATTTAAATAATTTCAAGGTCAAATTTTGTTTTATTGCAATAAAAATAACACGCAAGGTTAGGGTCAAGTTGTAGGTATATATACTGGTGTGTTTTGACAAATTTTCAGTCTTATTTTTTAGAAAAATTGTCAGTCTAAATTTAATCGGTGTGTATAACAAGCTGAGAGCCGTGCATTCAGGCAATTAACACTGGTAAGTATTTTGTCTGGGCACGATAACTCTCAGTTAGTGTGCATTGACTTATGATTTAAAATGAATGTGTACCTGCTATATGAATGACTTCACTATTAATTTATTGATCGATATTGATTTGTGATGATGCAAATTGACAATGTTTATACCTATTTATGAACTTCCGACAAGTATGTGAGACGAAACATGCCGAATAAATGTTTACGACTGAAATTTTGCATCGAGGCTTTTACTTGGATTTGCTTAAAATGGTATTATTTATTTATTTTCCGGCCCAAAACCAGCACATACTGCAAGTCAATAAAATCAGACACACTATCGAACTGTGTAGGTGCAGTTTCTCTGTCTATAGTTCGTGCCCCTCGAAGACCTAGTCATGAGTAACGACGGTCGGAACGTCAAATCATGGAAATAAATACCAAAAGAGGGTAGCTCAAGAGTAGTTCTTTTGACTCAACTTTCTTGCACTTAATTTTGATAAAATCGACTTAAATTTTCAAACCACACTCGGCTCAAAATCAATAACATCGAGTATTCCAGTGGGCACTTCTTAAATACAATGTGAACACAAATAGATCATAATGACAAAGAAAGGGTGAGGATAGCGGGGAAAATGCGAAATCGTTGCAGCAGTTAAATTAGAAAGCCGCCGGAAAAAAATTAATACGAACGACCAAAATCATGCAAAATGAGTAATTTAAATAACACTTAAGAACTACATAAATTATTTTGAATTGAGATGGAAAATATGGCGGAACCCTGTGAAAATCTTTCGAAATGATTAAAATACTTGATCAAAAGCTGTAAAATATGGGCGGGACACTGTGCAAACTTACCGAAATACTTAAAATACCTTATTAAAAAACTGTAAATAAGGGCGGAACGCTGCTCAAAATTTCCGAAATAACCAAAATACTTTATCGAGAACTGTAAAATAAGGATGGAGTACGGCTCAATTTTTTGTATAAGTAAAATATTTTCATAAAGCTAAGGAATAAGGGCGTATCACTACTAAAAATTTAATAATAATAATGATAATAGTAAGGATAATGGTAATTATATTAATAAAAATAATAATAATAATAATAATAATAATAATAATAATAATCTAACACTTAATAACAATAATAATAATGATGATAATAATAATCATATTAATAACAATAATAATGTAACACTTAATAATAATGTAACACATGATGATAATAAGTATAGAAATACACCCATATAGGTGAGATATTTTGATGTATGTGTTCTTTATAAATCACATACACTTATCATGCAGTGTGAATCATGTGATGATTATTCACTCATTAGCACTGGCTTTGATAAAATTTATTAAACACATAATAATAATAAAACAAAAAATAATAATAACACAAATAATAATAAGTATAGAAATACATACATGCAACAACGATTCTAATTGGTTAATCAGTATCTATCAAGGGTATAAAAGCTCGTCACCACCTTATAAAGATCAGAAATCAAACATGACCAAGAAAATAGTGAGCTCTGCTATCACTGCCCAACCAGTTCAGATGTTCCACAATTATAAAATGTATTTTTTAACGGAGCCTATCAATATGCAATTGTCAAATCCAGTCAAACTCCATCGAACTCAATTTCAATTTCTTGCTGGGACACTCAATGATGGATATCAAGGATATTGATACAGTTTTCAAAAAGATCAATTCGAATTTAAAATGTAATGAAACTGCATTCTTCACCAGTCAATATACTAGATATTATGATGCATTTACAGAAATAGGTTTCAAAGAACAGGAAAACTGGTATTTAACAATAGCAATACAAGGATATAAAGCTGATAAAAATGATGTGCTTTCTCCAATATGGAAAATTGTTACTACTAGACTTTCACAACTATTTTAATGTATATTTTAGTTTTTTTAATGTGGATGTAAATAAATTTATTTAAACAGATTTTGTTTGTTTTCTTTACAACATATTCTATAAACAAAATTATAATTAGTTTTAAAATTGTTTAAAAATGATGTCTGAAAAAGGTAAAATATAAAATATAAAATAATTAATTAATTTTAGTTTAGAATATTTAATAAACTTTTTGTTTGATAAAGTCGAAGAAGTAACCGGTGTAAAAATTAGAGATATGTTGACTCTAGTTGAAGCATTGGGTAAAGAAAATTCATGTTGTGATTCAGAATGTCAGAGTGATGATGGAGAAATTGTTAATGATGAAAGAATTATTAATACTGAAGAAATTATTAATGAAGATACTGAAATTATTAATGATGAAGAAACCCCAATTTTAGTTGAGCCTAACGAATTTAAGACTTTTGTTGACCATGTTATAGTAAATATTATGATAAAATATTGTGGTGATGAAGCATGTACATGTGATAATCAATAAATCTTTAAAAATATAGTTTTTTTATTAATAATTCAGTAAATAACAAAGAAATATTTATTAAAATTTATGGTAAACTTTATTACATATATACAAAACCGATGCTCCAGTTAATAGTTTTAATAAAAATTTGCAATTTGAAATATAAATATCAGAACATTTGGCTTCTGTGGCAACTTGAATAATTGTTATCCATCCACCGTTTGCTTCTACCCATGGATCAATTTTTGTTTCTATTACCTAAATAATGATAAATTAATAATAATATAAAGTAATATACCTTTATAGACCATTGAAAATAATTTTCATAGTCGGATCCGGATTTTAATATCATATGTTTCATTTACATTAATCCTACTATTATTCGTATCCATTTATTATTTTTTATCAAACATGTAACTAAATATCGATTGGAATGAATTTTCCTTTCACTCCAATGTTGGCAAATTGAGAATTTTTTCATAATCAAATGGGATGTCTTCTACGATTTTCTCGGTACGGTTTACCATGAATTTTATGTTTTTAATGATATCATCTTCATCTTCATTATTAGTAACCAACTCATTCAACAAAGTTATAAAAAATTTAGTTTCTGGCATCTTATAAAAAGTTTGAAAGTGTAAGCTTATTTATACTATATTCGACCAATCCGAATCATGTATGACATTGGGAAGTTGCAATGTCTTGATTTAGGAAAATATGTAAAAATATATAATGGAAATGACAATGATGATTTGTTGCCACTGTTAACCGTGTGTTGAACTTCTTTCAATTTGTTGACACTGTTAACATTAACTTCTTTCATTATACGATTGAACTGATCAGTTGTTTTATTAGAATAAAATTTTATACTATATTGAACTTGATTTATCATTTTTTCATTAAGTTTACGATTTTCATTCAATTCAAATATTGATTTTCTTAATTCATTTTTGATAATACCTATGGTCCGATTTAGATATAGAATATCATCATATATTGCGTTCCGAGCTCTTTTTAAAGTTTCATATACGAGTTCAAATCGGACTTTGAAATTACTTATTCTTTCAGATAATCTTTTGACTGGAGTTTTCAAATATCTAGGTCTATCTATCATAAACAAAATATCCATCAACACGGCGGTATCAGGACATACACATCTTGTTGAATTTTTACCTTGAACGGTTACAAAAATTGAGTTAGCCATTTTAAAAACACTAAAAACTAATATTATTATTAAAATTTCTTTAATCATTTTCAAATCTATATAAATTAATATTTATTGTTTATAGCTAAAAGGTTGTGTGTGTGTTTAACTTCTCATTGGTTTAAATTAGTATAAAAGTAATTGTTATTTTAATTTTTATCATTAAAATGGATGTACCGAGCGCAGTTCAAGCTATGAACAAAATTGAACATTATAGTAATATATTATTATTAATATTATTATAAGTTTTGTAGATGATTATTTTAAAGTTATGAAAGAACGTCTGGAATTCTATTATCCAGATATACATGAAATATTGAAGGATAAGCCAGCATAAATGATTCCAGACTTGGTCTTCAATTATACGTATATGGATATTTTCCGTAATCGATAGTAGAGGGATATGAGGACTATGCCCCGTGGATATTTGGCTTGAAAAAATCCTGAGACCCCCCCCCTAAAAAAAATTTAGGGGGAGGGGGGGTTAAATTTTATTTTAATTATTTGTTTTAATGAATGAAAAAATTTTTTTTTTAATTATTTGTTTTATTGAATGAAAAAAAAATTTTGTTTTTAATTATTTGTTTTAATGATCATATTTAAAAATTTTAAAAAATTTTAATTCATGATAAAAAACTTTAAGTATTTTTTATTGATTTAAAAGCCTAAAAAATAAAAATTGGCTTAAATCGCCTATGATTGATCGTACTGATGATTATTTTCGAATAAAATTGGTTCAAACCCGAGAACCTAAAAATATTATATAAAAGCCTAAGTATTTTTTCATTATCCATCAAAAATGGCTCAATTCGCCTGTCGACTAAAAAGCCTAAATATATTTGCTCGAATAAAAATCATTATTATTTTTATTTACTTTAATTATTTGTTTAAGTCAATAATAATATTTATTTATATTTTAATTATATTAAATTTAATTATTTGTTTAAGTCAATAATAATATTTATTTATATTTTAATTATATTATTATTTAATTATTTGTTTAAGTCAATAATATTATTAATTTATATTTTAATTATATTATTATTTAATTATTTGTTTAAGTCAATAATATTATTTATTTATATTTTAATTATATTATTATTAAATTTAATTGTTTGTTTTAATCAAGTCAATTATTTATTTTTTAAATAATATATTTTTAAATTAAATTGTTTGTTTTAATGAAGTGAATTAAATAATTATTTTTTATTTTCATTTAATTATATATTTTATATTATTATTATTATTATTATTTATATCAATATTATTATTTTATTATTATTAACATTTTATTTTTAAAATTTAATTGTAAGTCTAAGAATAAAAAATCATCGATAAATTTTGAATTGTAAAAAAAAAAATAACTTTTAATCCCTACAAATATTTTTATTGACAAGATTAAAAAAGATTAATTTTTATTTCAAATCAAAAATATCCGAGTAATATGTTTTACGCATTTTGGCCAACAACATATGGATTGTTTGGTCACGTTTGAAATCGTGGCAACATGGACATCCATCTGAACATGATACTCTCATACTATCTTTACAAACAATGCAATTTGCAACACATCGGTCACCAGATCCCTGAACGTTGTCATAGTGAATCTCTAGAAGTTCTTCAATGTTAATCCCTGTGAAATGGTAAATTTTTGTTGCGAGAAACTCTGGTGCGCAATAATCCAACGTATTTTTTATTCTTGGATAAAGTTCCTGGAGTTTCTTTAAAATTACTTCAAAGAGATAAACTAAATAATAAAATAAAATACATATTTAAATATACATGATTTACCTTTTGACATTTTTTAATACTTAATAAATTAAACAAATTCAAACAAAATATTTATTAATTTATTAACATATTTATTTCTGATTTAATATTTTCCACATAATCATTATAATCCAAGGATTTTATTCCGAGTATTACTACTTTCCCACTTGAAAATATATTGACACATGATGGATTATATTTTTGAAGACGTAATGCTGGAAATATTTCTGGTTCAAATACACAATTCACCTTTCTTTGTAATTCATATAGATTTATAAATTTCCCAATATCGATTGTTACAGTGATTGATTGAATTTGTAAATCATGTATATTATATTTCAAATCCCCAGTTTTTAGAGGTTGCTTACATCCCATTACCCGACATTTCCCCGATCTGAAAAATATTATCGGATACTTACCTGATCGATCTACAACTTGTTGTGGTTTTCCAAATGGGAATTTCATATCAGGTATAGAATATTTTCCTTTATAATTTATATTACTCAACATTTTCAAATAATTTCAATTCAAGTAATTCTAAAAATTAAAAAAAATATAAACAATTAAATAAATAATTATTAATAAAATGGAATTAAGAAATGATGCTGTATATCAAGTAGTTGGACCAAGTGGTTGTGGAAAGACTTTATTTGTATGTAATTTATTACAATCGAACTTCTTTAAATCAAAATTCAACAAAATATATTGGCATAGAGGAGCTGACGAAGAACATGGACTTACTCAAGATTAATATTGTAAATTGAAAATGACAATAATTAAAGGGTTTGATAAAAATTGGTCATCTAGATTACATAAAGGCGATGTTATTATTATCGATGATCTATACCAGGAAGCTAATAAAGAAAAGGATTTTAATAATTTATTTACAAAAATTGCTCGACATATTGGAGTTACTGTTATTTTCATTACTCAAAACTTGTTTCATCAAGGGGGCAGTCATAGAACTCGTAATTTAATTGTCCAATACTTGGTTATTTTCAAAAACCCTAGAGATGCAACCATTATAGATTTTCTTGCTAGACAAGCTTATCCCAATGATAGAAAATTTTTAATTGATTCGTTTTAAGATGCAACAAAGGTTCCTCACGGATATTTGTTCTTTGACTTTACACAACAATGTCCTGATGAATTACGTATTAGAAATGACATTTTCAATGAGAAAGGTGTTACGATTTATAAACAAAATTGAAATCTGAAAATAATTACTTGAAATGACGTTTAAAAAAGTTATTGTTCAACGTGAAAAATCCACAAAGAAAAAAGTTACAAAGAAAAGGGTTACTAAACGTAAAATAATAAAAACGAGTAAGAAGATTGTTAAAGATAAAAAGTGGATTAAAATATAAACAAAACAACTAGATGAAAAATGTATATAATATGAAAGTTGAACGTAGTCTACCATACTTTAATGCCTTGATGAAGGCTCCTAATAACAAAAGAATGAATATTTTACAGAATTTTCCTTCATTTGTTATAGATGATCTAGTTGAAGTTATTGTTAATGTAGTTCGTGGTAATGTAAACATTACTAAAGTTAAAAAACTTGTATTACAAAAGCATAAAAGATCGCTTTTATCTTTAGTAAACACTAAGAATCGACGTCTGATGCGAAAAATAATATATAAACAAAATGGTGGATTTTTGGGGGCATTAATTCCAATAGTATTATCTGCAATAAGCGCAATTTCATCATTAACTTCTTAATGGGTACCAAGAATTCATTACCGGATAAACATAATTTATATTTAAATATTTTGACAACTTGTTGTAATAATGAAGGAAACATTAACCAAAAATCGAAACACGGTGAAAAAGCTCGAAAAAGTATGGACAGACCCAAAACATCCCGCTGGTTTTGGTGGTGTAAGGAAACTGGCAAAGGAAGTAGTTAATTCAAAGAAAGAAACTCAGAATTGGTTATCTGGGCAAATGGCGTACAGCTTAAATAAACCAATGTTGAAGAAATTCAAAACCCGTAGTTATAAAACAATGGGAGTTGATGATTTATGGCAAATGGATTTGATGGAAATGATACCATTCTCTAAAATTAATAAGGGATACAAATATATTTTGACATGTGTTGATATATTTAGTCGATTCGCTCGTGCTATTCCAACAAAAACCAAATCGGCCAATGAAATGGCTGAAGCAATCAAGGAATTATTTATTGATGGCAAACCTCGTAATTTACAAACTGATTTGGGTATGTAATTAAATAAATAAATTAAATTAAATTTATTCTTTAGGTAAAGAGTTTTATAATAGTAAAGTTAGAGAAATTATCAAAGGAATAAATCATTACTCTGTATTTTCTCAATTTAAAGCTGCCCACGTGGAAAGATTTAATCGAACTCTAAGAGATCGCTTGAAAAAATATTTCGTATATAAAGGAAATAAAACCTGGATAAATGTTTTACAGAAAGCAATTTATAGCTACAATTATTCGCCACATAGGGTTTAAATGGAATGCGACCAATTGATGTTTATTCAACAAATAATATGGATAATTGGATATCACAACAATCTGATTCTATCATTAAAAAGCCTAAATATAAAGTGGGTAATCACGTTAGAATAAGTAAAATCAGTGCTTCTCCATTCATCAAGAATTTCGACAACAATTGGAGTGATGAAGTATTTCAAATCTCAGAAATTGATACGAATCAGAATCCTGTAATGTACTTTATCAAAGATGATGAAAACAATCAAGTTAGTGGAAAATTCTACGAACAGGAACTCCAAGTTATAGAAACCCCTACTGTATTCAGAATTCAAAAGATATTAAAAACCAAGAATGTTGGTAAATATAAACAATACTATGTTAAATGGCATGGATATGAAACTCCAACTTGGATATCTGAAAATCAATTAATTAAATAAATATTATGAAAGAAAACCAGTTTTATATGATTTTACCTAGTAATAGTTGTCCTCTTATTTTTCCTAATAATGAAGCTAGTAATTTTAATGTTGAATTTCAAAATCCTATTTACTTGGATGGTGAGTGGGAAGTTGCTTTGATTGATTTTACTTTTGTGTATAAAACATTTCCGTTTTATAGTAATTCTTACCTAAGTTATGAAACTTATGAATTAATAAATTTTAAACATACCCCTGATGTCGATGTTTTTATTGAAAAATATGAGAACTTGGTTATTGTCTGTCCACATGTTCCATTTAAAGTAACATTCCCTGACATTCAACATGCGTTTAGTTTTGGATTAAAATCTATATCCGTCATTAATGAAGATGATCATTGTCGATTAAAATTACCAAAATTTACAGATGATGGTGTTATGGAACAATTCGGGATAATTATAAGTTATGAAGAAAAAACAATATTTGAAAAATATTTTGAAGATAATTTACTCATAAACACATTATCTGAATTACAAGGACATTTAATGTCATTTATTCCGTCTCCGTTTAAAGAACTAAAAATTGAAAACAATGAATTGGTTAAAATAAAACTTGCAGATAACATTTCAAAAATATATTTTGACAACAATTTAATCAAAACCTTAGAATTAAATAAACAAACTTTTAGTGATAAAGACATCGTTGGTAATAAAGTTCCAAGATTATTACATCATCATCAACAAATGTTCATTTATTCGAATATTATTGAACCAATAACTGTTGGAGATGTTAGAGTTCCTCTATTAAAATCTATTTGGGTTAAAAACTATGAACAAGGGGAAATTGTACAATTAGAAATGAAGAATCCAATGTATTTACCAATTTCAACTTCAACTATAAACAACATTGAAATTAATATTCGCGATGATAGTGGAAAATTAATTAAATTTAGTAAAGATACCAAAACACATTTATCAATACATTTTAGAAAAATAAATGAATAAAGAATTTTACATAAATCTACCGAGTAATAGTTGTCTTCTCACTCATCCAAATAATAAAGCTGATAAATTTAATGTTGAATTTCAAAATCCTATTTACTTGGAAGGTGAATAGCAAGTTGCTCTGACCGATTTCACTTTTGTATACAATAATTTTCCATTTTATAACAACTCAAATATTAAATATAGTAAGAGTACATTACATACAAGTTATGAATATTTTTACTATAACGATGCAAATAATGAATATACAATTAGTCACGACTCTATATTTTATCTAGTATACATTGATGGAAATACTTTAAATATTAATTGTAAATATTTTCCATTTAAAATTTCATTTGATAGTATTGCAGAAGCTCAAAAATTAGGATTTAATAAAAAAGAAATAAATTTTATTGAAAACTTGAATCAAATTAAAATTCCTTCAAATAATCGTAAAATAAAGTTTGACACAATTCGATTAACTATAAATTATTTTTACGATGTCGAGTATACAGATAAATTTGAAGAAAATTTAATCATTACTAATTTATCACAAATAAATGATCAATTAATGACTTTTTATCCGCATCCATTTAAATCTTGCGAAATTGAACAAGGAAGATTAGTCAAAATTGAATTGGAAGATGATGTCAGTAAAGTTAAATTTAGTAAATTTTTGGCTCAAAGTTTGGGATTAAGTGAAGAATCATATTCAGAAAAAGTTATTGTTGGATTACGTTTACCAGAAATTTTGGAAAGTAATCAACAAATGATGATCTATACAAATATCATTGAACCTATTCTTGTTGGTGATGTTTTGATACCTCTATTGAAATGTGTATGGGTTGAAAAACATAAAAAGGATGATCTAGTTCAAATTATAGAGAAAAACCCAATGTATTTGTCTGTATCATCAACATATATAAACAATATAGAAATCAATATTCGTGACGATAGTGGAAAATATATATTTGGTAAAGAAGATAAAACTTTTCTTACATTACATTTTCGTAAAATAAATGAGTAATCCTGACATTGTAAATTTTTATAGTAGTACTCAATCTGGTGGAGAATTACCATATTTTATAGGTAAACAATATGGAACCGGTTGGTTGAAAACAATAGGTAGATTTGCATTACCTATTCTTAGACGTATAGGCAATTTCGGTATGAAAACGGCAAATGACGTAATAAATAATAATTCTGATTTTTTACCTGCTTTAAAATCAAATGCAATATCTGAATTTAAAGAATCTTTATCTAGTGTTATGCAAACTTTACCTAGTGTTATTAATAAAGTAAGTGATGTATTTAATCATGAAAATGAGCAAAAAAGAGGGACACTTAAGCGTAGAAAGATTATGAAGAAACATATAAACAAAAGAATGAGAGGATTCGGAACTATATTTGAAAAATGATTAGTGCAAAATCTGAATTATGTCTTTTTGATAGACCATCCCCTCAAGCCGTGATTGAACATGGTTCATTTGAAGATATTTTCCCAATGAATTCAATAACTGATCTGGTACCTCTTCGATTCAATTTTACATTAACGGATCACAAACAGAATATTTAGATTTGAACGATACTTTGTTATATATTCAGTTGAAAGTTGTAAATAGCTTAGGTGAAAATATTACACAAGAAGCTGACGTAACAGCAAACAATTTCTTTTTTCAAACTCTTTTTAAAGACGCTGAATTAGTTTTTAATTCTACTAAAATTGAAGGAGCAAATGATAGTTTTGCACACAAATCTCTAATTGAAAACTATTATAAATTATAATCAAGATACTAAACATACATCTTTAGGGGGAATGGGTTACACTGAACATGATCTTATGCGAAAAACATGGATTGCAAAATCAAAAGCTTTTTCATTATGTTCACCACTCCAATTTGATTTCTTTGATCAACCCAAATATTTGTTACCACGTGTTAGTGTCCAAATTAAATTAACAAGAACAAATCCAGAAAGAAGTCTGACATGTACTAAATTTGTACCTAAAATAGTATTGCTAGATGCAAAATTAATGGTTAGAAGAGTTCGTGTTGAACCTTCTGTTTTAGCGGGTCATCAAATAGGTCTTGCTACAAGAAATGCAATTTATCCAATGCGAAGCAAAGAAGTTGTTGAATTTTCTTTACCTATTGGATCTTCTTCTTTTTATAAGGAACAAATATTTGGTGATAGGCGATTACCTAATTTTATCCTTGTAACTTTCCAGGGAAATAAAAGATTTAGTGGTTCGTTTTTAGATACATTTACTATGTTTGATCACTTTAAGATTTTGAAAATGATAATTATAGTACAAGTTATATGCAAAGTATTGTTAGGAATATGGGATATCTTAATAAAAATTTGAATTGTGGTATCAGTATGTCAGATTTTAGAAATAAGTATCCATTCTTTACATTCGTATTGGCTCCAGATTTCGATCTTAACCAAAGTCAGTTACCACAAAGTGGAAATTTAAGATTAGATATAAAGTTTGGATCACCCCTAACTGAATCTGTTACGGTAATTGTATATGGGGTTTTTGAAAAGGAGATTCAAATTACTTCCAATCGAACAGTATTAGTTTGAACTATAAACCAGATTGAGATTTTTTAATTGTCAAGTATGAAGTAAGAATTTTTATTAATTATATATTTTTAAATTATTATTAGTTCTATTCAGATTGATTCTATTGGTAGAAAATTATTGGGAAAAGATTTTCTTGGAGTTTTCCCTCTAGATAAAATTCCATATATCGATGTTAACAAAGCTTTGATTGTAAATACTCAATCATCTAATCTCAGGGGCGAACATTGGCTTGCAATTTATGTAAAACCAAATAAAATAAATGTATTTGATCCAATGGGTTTCTATTATCCCCCTATATTAATTAATAAACTAGAATCAATGTTAATGCCAATTGAATACAATCGAATTCGTTATCAAAATCCGATGACAAAAACATGTGGACAGCATTGTTTAGCTTGGTTAAAAACAATGAAAAAATAAATGAATTTATTGAATAAAGTTTCTTTTCAAAATGGTTTTTTAATTAAAAATGTAATGAAAGATGCATTATGTAATATTCCTTTTAAAGGATTAAGTTCAGAGGATTATATGTATTTAAATGTTTTTGATGTTATGTAATTAAGTGTGTTTTATAAACTAAATTTTAATTGGTCCATCATGTAATCACTTACATGTTTGTTAATATATAACTGAATGCATTTTTAAAAAAATTCACTTTTATCAAATACCAAACTTTAGTAAGTTTTTTATCATATATTTAATTATTTTTATTTTTATTTTTAGAAAATGGAATCTATCAATAATATTATTCAAGAATTAAAATCGTTAATAAAAATTACCAACAAAAATGTTAAAACTCAGAGTCGCAAAGTAAAAGAGTTAAATCTAAGTACTATTAAATTTTTACTATTATAAAATGATAATTTTTGAATTAAATTTAATATTAACATTTTATTAATTTAAACACAAAAATTAAAAATAATATGATAAAAAACTATGACGAATAAAGTTAAATAAATTTTATTTAAATACATTTGGCTTCAATAATTTTCCAAATTGGTCGAATAGTCTGGTTTCCTTCTTTATATCCTTGAATTCTTATTTTAATCATAAAATGTTCATTTTCTTTTTTATTTTCATAATTACATTCTTTTTCACAATTCATAAAAGTGAATTGTTCATTAAAACTAATATCTTTGTTGATGGCTCGTAATAACTCTGTTATATTTTTTCGATCAATTTCACCAATTTCACCAACTTTTATATTATATAGGCTTTGTTTCAATGTTGTTGGTTCCTATTAAAATTTATTAATAATATTACTTTTAATAAAAATACTTACTCTAAATGAATAGATGATTGGAAATTTTAAATATTCCATTGAATATTGTAAATACATTACTGGTGAATTTCTGCTTAAACTGATAGCATTTATGGAATTTTCCTCAAGAATTAACTTGATAGCTTCTTTTCTAACCGAGTTTTCTATAAAAAACAATTAATGAATAATTACATAATATAAAAACCATTTACTTTTATTCATTTTATGATTTTAAACTATTTTAAACTACTTATATAAGATTTTCAAAATAAAATTAACCAATCAAATTCATTTATTCATTGTGTGTAAAATTAATTTAATGTTTAGTGATTTATTTTAACGATTTTTAATGATTTATTTTAATGATTTTATACTTATATATTTAAATTTTTCTTTTATTATAACAGGTAACCTTTACCCAAATTTTTGCAATTCTCCACAACATGATGGAAATTGTGATACGATTATGGAGAATTATTATTCTCATACCTATAATCACATCACCTATTTTATTTGCCCCACGTGTAAAACCACCCATAAAAATGAATTATACCGACTTTTATTTAAAGCATAAGGAACATTTAACACAGTTTAACTGTAAGCGAAAATATATTTTTATATTACCATTGAATGATAATAATAATAATAATAATAATAATAATAATAATAATAATAATATTACAAAAAATAAAAGAAAAACAAATAATAATATTAATAATCCACGCTCTTCGAAAGTTCCTAAAGTTATAGAAACTATCATACTTTCAGACTCTGACGAATCAAAGACGGATGATGATGTAATAATCATTTCTGATTCAGATGATGTTTTTCCTGTTGATATTCCTTCTGTTAATCAATATGGTGGCTCGATAGCACCTATTGTTAATTTTG
The DNA here is from genome assembly GCA_022537955.1 of Schmidtea mediterranea. Classification (NCBI taxonomy): domain Eukaryota; kingdom Metazoa; phylum Platyhelminthes; order Tricladida; family Dugesiidae; genus Schmidtea; species Schmidtea mediterranea. Next base: position 175,155,507 of record CM039679.1, on the reverse strand, counting down.
ATTTAAATCAATCACATGCCATTGTTAGAATGGATGTTTCGAATTTAAATTTAAAGTTAATTACAGTACCCACACAGTTAATTAATAAATTAAATAATGTTATCAATCAAATGGGATCTGTTAAGATTCAATTTTGTATTGATGTAGAGTTTGAAAAAGATGGAGAATTTCAATCTTTCATCATTTCAAACTCTGCCAGAATAATGAATGATTCATTTTTAGATGAAGGTGCTACTCTTCTTGACGAAAAAATAACATTAATTAATGATAAAGGTAGTAACTGGGTTATAAATAAAATAAAAGAAATTCATTTTGTTCTTACCAAGTTTTCACAAATAAATCGGCTGAGTGGTCATGGATTTATTCCAACACCATTATCATTATTAAATAAACATTGTACTGTAAATGTTGCTAATTCCGATAATTTATGCTTCATTTACAGTATTTTAGCTATTTTAAATCATGAAAATATAGGTAACCATCATAGAAATGAAACCTTTAGCTACAACACATCTGAGCTTGACTTTTCACCTTCGGATTTACCTATGAAACTTTGTGACATTCCAAAATTTGAAGCTAAAAATCAAAATCTTTCAATTAATGTTCTTAGGTATGATGAAAATAATTTAATTAATGATTTTTCTAACCCTGAAGTTTTCAAACACCCTTATGTCGAAATAATTCATCGTTCTAAAGTTGTTGGGGGACAACCCATTAATTTAATTTTATTAGAAAGCCTTGATTCCTATCATTATATCGCTGTTACTAAATTAGATAGGCTTTTAAATTATAGGAATCATTCTTTTACTGATACTAGAGTTCAAAGTATATGGTGCCATCGATGTCTAAATGGTTTTCGCAATATAATTTCATTAAATAAACATAAAGGGTTGTGTGATAAAAATCAATTAGGCACAACTCTTTATACTTTACCTTTAAATAAAAACTTGGAATTTAAGAATTGGGCTAAAACTGTTACTCCTCCTTTCGTCCTTTACGCTGATTTTGAGGCTATCTTACCTTCAGATGATATACATTTTCAAATACATATGCCGATTTCAGCCGGTTTACTTTTAATTAACAATTTTACAGGTGAAAAATCATACAAGAGTTTCCTGGGTGATGATTGTGTAGTTAATTTTCTACAAGAAATAAATAATATTTCAATTAATACTGTTTTACCCTTTTATCAAAATAATTATAAAAAAAAAATAATATTAACTGACTCAGACATTCTTTTGTTTTCTTCGGCAACTTGTTGTTATTTGTGTAATAAGATTTTATCAGTACCGGTTAAGGACCATGATCACTTTACTGGAAAATATTTGGAAGCAGCTTGTTCAAAATGTAATATTTCTCGACAAATAAGGTTTGAATTTCCAGTTGTTTTTCATAATTTTAGAGGGTATGATCTTCACCATATCCTCAAGTATGGTATGAGTGATTTTAAAATGTGGGAAATAAGTTGTATTTCTGTAACAAGTGAAAAGTTTCTTTCTTTGTCAGCAAGAATCAGTGGATTAACTGTAAAATTCATTGATTCTTGTCAATTTATTAATAGTTCATTAAGTAATGCAGTTAAAACATTGACAACTCTTCCTTTAACTCGTTCGGAATTTGTAGGTAGTATTATCGATACTAAAGGCATTTTCCCTTATAACTTTGCAACTTCTCAAGAAGTGTTAGAAACTACATATGAACTTCCACCGATTTGGGAAGATGTAACTGAAGCTGAATATAGTAAGGCTCAATCTATTTGGGAAGAAACCAATTGTAACTCTTTACTAGATTATATGATGGTTTACCTCAAACTTGATGTTTTTCTTTTGGCTGACTTTTTTCAGCAATTTCGTTCAAAGTCCTTAACTCATAACCGATTGGAACCACTTAACTTTTATGGAATTCCCGGTATGTCTTGGGCATCGGCTCTTATGACTCTTGACGAACCAATTGAACTTCTCACTGATAAGGAGATGTATAATTTTTTCGAAGGGGGAATCCGTGGAGGATTAACCTTTGTTAATAAACATCACGTAGTATCTGATGACAACACCGAACTGCTTTACATTGACATCAATAATCTCTATGGTTGGGCTTTAAGTCAACCATTGCCATATGGAAATTTTGAATGGGTCACTGATACTAATCAATTAAATAATTTAATTAGTTTTTTGAATAAGGATCTTGAATCACTGTCATTTGCTGTCACATTTGAAGTAGATTTAGAAATCCCAACATTTCTTCATGATAAACTTAATGATTTTCCAGTAGCTGCTGAAAAGATGTGCGCTCCGGGTTCTAAGGTTGAGAAGTTAATGCTAACGCATTATCCAAAGAAGAATTATGTTCTTCATTGGAGACTTTTGCAGCTTTTTGTTTCTTTACAAATTAAAATTACACATGTACATAGAGCTATTAAATATAATCAAAAATCAATATTTAAAAAGTATATAGACACTAACACACAACTTAGAGCGCAATCAACCAATGACTTAGATAAAAACTATTATAAACTTTTAAATATTAGCCTCTACGGAAAAACAGTTGAAAATCTTAAAAAACGAATTAATTTAAGATTATGTAATTCTGCAAACAAATTAATTAATTATTGCTCAAAACCAACTTTTCGAAAATCATTTAAAATCGACAATGATTTGGTCTCTGTGTTATTAAATAAGGAATCGGTGTGTTTAGATCGACCGAGTTACATTGGACAAACTGTACTCGATTTATCTAAACTTAGGATGTATCAATTACAATATATAGAGTTAGAAAAATATCGAAACGAATTCACTTGTGAAATTAATATAGTTGCTGGGGACACTGATTCCTTTTTTCTAGAAATTAAGAATTGTAAGTTAGACATTCTTTTATCTGCTATGGTTCGTGATAATCTCCTCGATACTTCTAATTATGACCCAAAACATCCCTTGTATAGTAGGAATCTTGATTCTGTCATTGGAAAGTTCAAAGACGAGAATAAAGGACTTAAATACAAGGAGTGGGTGTTTCTTCGTCCAAAATGTTATAGCCTCTTGTCTGAAGTTGAAAGTATCAAAGCTAAGGGTATAACATTGAAGGGTACTGACTTAAAACATAAGTCATACCTAGATTGCTATAACAAAAACTTAATTTTTTCTGTACCACAAACTCGTATTTCTAGTAAAAAACATCAATTATTTACAATTAAAAACAGTAAAACTGCATTAACAAATAAGGATGATAAAAGGGTTTGGGTGGGGAAAAATATAAGTGTGGCATATGGTCATTATAGAGGAGGTAATGTGGTTTTAGGTAACAGTCCAGAAGAATTTTCAGAGTTTAATGAAGAATATGACCATTATGAAGAATTTTGAATGAATAAATTATTTGAAAATATTCTTTGTTTTTGTATATTTTTGTTGATGTTTATAATTTTTATGTTTTTAAGTTAGTATAATTTTTTATTAAGTATTAAAAAATGTCAAAAGGTAAATCCATATATTGTTGGCCGAAATGCGTAAAACATATTACTCGGATATTTTTGATTTGAAATAAAAATTAATCTTTTTTAATCTTGTCAATAAAAATATTTGTATGGATTTAAAGTTTTTTTTTTTTTTTCCTTTTTCTTTACAATTCAAAATTTATCGATGATTTTTTATTCTTAGACTTACAATTAAATTTTAAAAATAAAATGTTAATAATAATAAAATAATAATATTGATATAAAATAATAATAATAATAATAATAATATAAAATATATAATTAAATGAAAATAAAAAATAATTATTTAATTCACTTCATTAAAACAAACAATTTAATTTAAAAATATATTATTTAAAAAATAAATAATTGACTTGATTAAAACAAACAATTAAATTTAATAATAATATAATTAAAATATAAATAAATAATATTATTGACTTAAACAAATAATTAAATAATAATATAATTAAAATATAAATAAATATTATTATTGACTTAAACAAATAATTAAATTTAATATAATTAAAATATAAATAAATAATATTATTGACTTAAACAAATAATTAAATTTAATATAATTAAAATATAAATAAATATTATTATTGACTTAAACAAATAATTAAAGTAAATAAAAATAATAATGATTTTTATTCGAGCAAATATATTTAGGCTTTTTAGTCGACAGGCGAATTGAGCCATTTTTGATGGATAATGAAAAAATACTTAGGCTTTTATATAATATTTTTAGGTTCTCGGGTTTGAACCAATTTTATTCATCAGTATATAATCATCAGTAAATAATCATCAGTACGATCAATCATAGGCGATTTAAGCCAATTTTTATTTTTTAGGCTTTTAAATCGATAAAAAATACTTAAAGTTTTTTATCATGAATTAAAATTTTTTAAAAATTTTAAATATGATCATTAAAACAAATAATTAAAAAAAATTTTTTTTTTATTTTTCATTCATTAAAACAAATAATTAAAATAAAATTTAACCCCCTCCCCCTAAATTTTTTTAGGGGGGGGTCTCAGGATTTTTTTAAGCCAAATATCCACGGGGCAATTTTCAAGCCAAATATCCACGGGACATAGTCCTCATATCCCTCTACTATCGATGAGTTCCTATGGTTAAAGGATATGGAACCCGAATATCCATGTGGTGATGGATGTAATTGCTGTGCTGCCCGATATCGAAAGTATGTAGAATGGGCTTTGAATACAGCTCTTCGACAATATTATTATAGTCGAATTATTTCTTTATAATAAAAGTTTTATGTTGTTGATTTGTTTTTTATTATATATTAATAATAATAATAATAATAATAATAATAATAGAATAAAAATTAAAAAATATTAAAACACTACTTATAAAAATAAGTAGTAGATATAAATTTAAAAATTTTTAAAAATACTATGACCTTGACTTACTTTTAGAAAAATGATAACTCATCGAATGACCTTGAAAATATGTACTTTTAGAAAAAGTTATGATGACTAATCCAATGACCTTGACCTACTTTTAGAAAAATCTGTACTTTTAGAATAAATATGATGATTCATACAATGACCATGACCTACTTTTGAATGACCTTGACCTAATTTTAGAAAAATGTGTACTTTTAGACTTAGGAAAAAAATTTTACCCCGGGGGAGGGGTATGTGGTCCAGCGGTGACATAACGATATACTCCTACAATATTTCTCATATACTTTTTAGTTCACTGTCGCTAGTTGATGTCGATAGTAGATCGCTAATAGTCGTAAATATTTCATGGCTTTCAAACTTTGCACCTTCACCCACGGTTAACTGCTAGGCCTATGAACACATTCAGCGAATCAACATGTAGTCCGACTTCTGCACTTTAATATGACTTTTTGGACTATTTTCAATTGAACTAGTATGCTCACAAGGTTTTTGAAAAAAGAGAAAAACATTCAATAAATTTACAATTAACAATAAAAATAATTTCAAAGCCATTATGCAGTAAAAAAAGCATTCTATGAAATTTAGTTTCTTAAAAAACCTAGAATATTTCTCTAAATCCAAATCACTAAGAATAATTTGAATAGCGCTTTTGGTTCTCACTATAGAGATGAGAGATCTGGAGAAACAGCTAACATATTACTTGAATTTATAATTTATGCATTTATAATGATGATCCGTAAAAGATCGACTTAAATTTGAGCCAATGATCTCATAAAATGTTTGAAAATATTTTGATATTACGTGTTTGTCACGCTGCAGAACAAGGACCATAAGTCATCACAAAAAGTATAACCAATCAAATTGTAGCTTGATTCACGTCAAGTTAGATCAATTAGTCATGGCGATGACTTATTACTGAACCGATCAGTCATACTTGATTAAACCAGTGTGCTCACATTCTACTATTAATAAAATTGCAGCAAAGGTTATTTGCAAAAATAAAATTATTGTTACTGAGGAATACAAGAGTAATTGGCATAGATATATTCACAAATAACAACTTTCGAGTTGTAAACCAAAACTAAAAGAGGAAAAACTAAAAACAATGGAAAATTCAATAAGTAGACAGCAACCAGTGCTTACAAAAATTCATGAAAAGTAATGAATGTGTAGTAATTAGCAGTAGTAAAATAAGCGATTAATTGAAAAAACATTCAAAATAATTCTTTGGTGGTTCTTTAAATGTAGTAGGATGTGCCACCTCCAGGACACACTTCCTAGAAAAAAGTGTATTGATCGAACAAAAATTTTATGTAGCTCACGAAAATATATATATAAAATTTTTAACACACATTTTCCCTAGGGAACTGTTTAAAATCAAGTTTTTTTGGTTCATTGAACAACTACTCTATATTAAATCACCTAAAAAATAGTGTCACCTCCAGGACAGATACATATAAAATATTTCGGTTGTTTCACAATGAGCATCCTATATAAATTGGTGAAAAATGAATAAATTCATAAAAGTTTCAAAGTTATTTTTAAGTTCATTGAACAATAACTCTATATTAAATCACCTAAAAACTAGTGTCACCTCCAAGACAGGTCCGTTTATTTTAGTTTAGTTGTTTCAGAAATTAACATTTTAGACTTTAAATTATTTTAATAGCAGTTCTATATATAAATCAACTTACAACTAGTGTCATCGCCAAGACACACCATATATAATATGTAGGTCACTTCAATGTTTAACATCAAATTTTATTTTGAAAGTTTTGAAATTCTTGGAAAAACTTGAGGAAATATTTATATATATAGAAAATAATAATACATACATATCCAAATATATACAACTTTTTATAGAAAGTTTTTTATACATGTGTTGAGCCAGAACACAAATAGCCTTGAGAATTGTGTAAATGCATCAGTAATACAGCACGAAAACCCAGCACCAAGATAACTTAAAATATAACATACAACATCAACTAAACATTTTAAAATCTGAGAGAATATAAATAAATATAAAATCAAAAACAAAAGTAAAATAAAATAAATACAAAATGCATCAAGAACCGCACGAAATCTACATAAAAAAAATAACATAATAACAAGAAAATTTGACTGTAAAATGACCATTTATATAAAAGTAAAAATTAATGAATAAAAATAAAATATTTTTGGCTGAATAAATTTAATTAAAAATGTTTAAAATAAATTACCAATTTAAATTAAGAAATTAATAAAAATTTAATTTAGATAACACAAATAATTTCAAGGTCGAATTTTGTTTAATCGCAATGAAATTAACACGCAAGGTTAAGGCCAAATCATAGGTATATTTACTGATGTGTTTTGACAGATTTCTATCTTATTTTTTCAGTATTGATTTAAAATCTTATTTTTCATTGGTGTGTACAACTAGCTGAGAACCGTGGTAAGTGTTGTGTCTAAGCACGACGGCTGACAGCTAGCGTGTCATTATTGATTGTGAACTAATGCCAGATGAATTGATGAAATACTTATTATGATTTTGTGAATTAATGCCGGATAAATTAATGATTAGTTCATGGCAATTTTTATGAATTCCCATTGTCGTATTTGACCTAATGAATTGATGGACGATGTAGTAGGCTTTTATTCAACTCCTATGGTTAATTTATTTTATTTATTTTTTTCGGCCTACAGCCAAAACATATTGCGAGTCAGTAAAATCACACATAGATATCGAACTGTGTAAGTGCGGTGCAAGTCCGCCAATAGTTCGTGCCCGGGAAGGTTCCGGCGTGGGTAACGCAGGAGCCCGAACGTCAAATCATTGAACTAAATAGCGAAAGAGAGTAGCTTGAGAGTGGGTCTTTTTGGCTCAACTTTCTTACACTTAATTTAGATAAAATCGACAAAAATCTTTAACAAAAATCGGCTTAAAATCACTAACACCGAGTAGTCCAGTGGGCACTCATTAACTATAATATGAACATGAATAGATCATAAGGACAAAGAGAGGGAAAGGGTAGCGGGGAAAATAGCGAAATCGTTGCAACAGTTAAAATGAATAGCCATCAGAAAAAGATTAATCCGAACGATCAAAATCAGGAAAAATAATGTTTTAATTATGTTGAATTGAGACGAAAAATATGGGCAGAACGTTGCACAAATTTTCGGAAATAGTTAAAACAGTTATCGTAAAACTGTAAAATAAGGGCGGATCGCTGCTCAAATTTTCCGAATTAATTAAAATACTTATCGAAAATAGTAAAGTAAAGGTGGAATGTTGTTCAATTGCTAGTATAATATTCTTATAAACTGTAGGATAAGGGCGTAACGCTGCTCAAATTTTCCGAATCAATAAAAATACTTTATCGAAAACTATAAACTAAGGATAAAACCGTAAAACAAGGGTGGGACGCTGCTAAAAATTTTCGAATTAACAAAAATACTTTATCGAAAACCGGAAAAATACAAATGGATTACGGCTAAATTTTTGTATAAGAAAAATATTTCATAAAGCTGAGGAATAATGAAGGATCCCTACTAAAATTTTGATAATAATAATGATAATAGTAAGGATAATGGTAATTATAATAATAAATAATAGTAATTATAATAATAATAATAATAATAATAACAATAATAATAATAATAATAATAATAATAATAATAATAATAATAATAATAATAATAATAATAATAATAATAATAATAATAAAGGTAATAGTAGTAACAATTAATAAGGGTAATACATATAACAGTAACAATGACACTGCTAGTATCAATAATAGAGAACATTGTGGTTATAATAGGGATAAAGGTAAGAGAGATACTGTGTGAATATTTAACATAACAGAAGGTGTACATGCCATAGAATAATCCTCAACGCGGACAACGATAAGAAGGACTATGGGAATGGACATAACAATGAATGATATGAGAGTATGGGTTAACTTTTGAAAGAGATAGGAGTATAATGGGACCTAAAAATCGAAATCAAGCACAGGCCTTCTACCGGCAGCTCGTCGGACCCATGGATCGTTCGGTCAACTATAGCATTAGTAATAGCGCTCACTTTTTGCTGCCGATCCACCCACTCGAACACAGTTCCAACGTTGCTTAGCAACGGGTGCCGAGTGGTAAGCGAAAGATATTTGTATGGGGTTGTCTGGGTAACAACCATATAGTTTCAAAATATCAACACCCAGAAACCCACCACATGGAAAATTTTATATTATTATTGTTGTTATTTTAAAGAGGATTATTGATGAATTAAGAGGATATTGATGCAGGTTAATGTCAATAATAATGGGAGTTTTTTATCAACAACAACCAAAAATTGAAGATATACTGGGATATTATCATGATACAAATTTCCCATGGGATAAATATCCCAACTCAAAAATATCCCAAAAATCAAAATCCCTAGAAAAAATTTCCCAACTCAAAACTTAATTTTAATTTTTACAAGTTTTTAATTACTTAAAAAAATCTTGTCAAATATTAATATATATATATATATATATATATATATAAAATAATAATACACACATACAAAAATATATAAACTTTTTATACAAATATTTTATGCGTGGAAAATTTTATATTTTTATTATTATTACATGTATTTTTATAAGGATTATTGATGAATATAGAAGATATTATTAGGAGGTTCATCCTGTAACACATTAAAATCAGTTTTTGTTTCCATAAATTTTATTTCAATAAATATCAAACTCAAAACTTATCTGCTTTAATCTTCCTTATTTAAACAAATTTTCTACGAAGATATTTTTAATTAAAATATTTTCTTATTTTGTTTTTTTAAAAATTAATCTAAACTTTTTAATTTTTAAAATTTTCAATTTAAAAATTTCTTCATCATAAAACTTCCTCATATCCCCCTTCTTAAGAAATTTTTAAGTTTTTCCACATTTCTTTCGATCCTTTTTCCATCTTCATTTCTTAAGATGTATCGTCTGTCATGCACTTTCTCTATCACTTTGTACGGACCTTCATACCTGTCCTGGCCTTTGTGCCGTGTTTCTACTTTTACTAATACTTCTTCTCCTACATTGAATTTTCTCCTTGTTTGTTCTTCTAGTTCTTCCTTTATCGGTATTTCTTTGGACCCGTACCATTTTTCCCTGCTAATCTTTTTTCCAAAAACTATCTCTGCCAGGCTTTTCCCTGTCGTTTTTTGTTTGGTTGCATTTAAAGTGAATTCGACTTCTGGTAATATCTCTGCCCAATCCGTCTTCTTTCTATCCTGTAAAGTAGCATTTATCAAATCCCGTATTGTCCTGAATTGTCTTTCTATCTGACCGTTTGTTTGGTGATGGTATGGACTCGAAAAACATAATTTAATCTCTAACATCTTTGTGAATTCTCTCATCATTCCTGATTCAAACGCCTTTCCGCAATCAACTCTTATCTCTTTTGGGCATCCAAATCTTAAAATCCACTTTTCTAAAATCGTTTTCTTTATTGTTTCTTCGTCTTGTTTTGTTATCGCTGTCAAGACTTGATACTTACTATACTGATCTATTATGCCCAATATATACTTCTTACGTCCTTTTGTTTCTGCCAACGGTCCACATATATCTACGAATATGATTTCGAACATTTCCTTCGAATCTTGTCTTTTTACTGGTTCTTTCGTTGTTATTGTTAAAGCCTTGGTTTTTTGACAAATCTCACAACTTCGAACAATCTCCTGAATCTTACTCCACAGGTGTTTTCCAACATATCTATCTTTCATATAATCGGCTATCTTCTTGACTCCAGCATGACACAATAGTCTATGTATTTCCTTTATTGTTTCTTGTAACTCATTTTCAGGTATCATCGTTTTCTTTCGTACTTCTTCTACAATTCCATGTTGGATGTTGCTTCTTCCCTCTTCTCTGATCGAGTCTAGTAATCTTGTTTTTATCTTTCCTTTCTTAGCTTCTTCGTGGGCCATTTGACATTGAACACACGTGTCACATTTAGTTCTCGACACCATGTCTGCATTTTGGTGATTATTACCCTTTCTGTATTCTACTCTTATATCTAAACTGCTCAAATAATTGATCCATGTTTGGAATTGTGAAGTAATCGGCTTCTTGGTTGTCATCATAAACGTGATTGCCTTGTGGTCTGTCCTGAGCGTGAATCTTCTTCCGTAGAGATAGTGCTTAAAATGAATGCAAAAATAATATACCGCCAATAGTTCCTTTCTTGTAATACAATATCCTTTCTCGTGGCTCGTCATCGAGTGTGATCCATACGCAATTACTCTTTCCTTTCCATCTTTATCTCTTTGTGAAAGTACTGCTCCAATGGTATCGAAACTAGCGTCGGTATCTAAAATGAATTCTTTTTTCAGATCCGGAAAACATAAGATTGGCGCCGTCGTGAGTGCTAGTTTCAATCCCTCAAACACGCTATTCGTTCCTTCACTCCATTCTAATTTTTTGTTACTTGGTCCGCTACATAATTGTTCTAACATCCTAGCCTTCTTTGCATAATCACTGATGAATCTTCTATAATAATTACAAATACCTAAAAAGCTTCGGAGTTTCTTTACGCAGTTAGGCTTCCCAAAGTTCTGTATGGCCTGAATTTTAGATGGATCTGTCTGTACTCCTTCCTTGCTGATTATGTGTCCTAAGAATCTGATTTCTTCCTTTATTATTTGGCATTTTTCTGGATTAATCCTTAGGCCTGCTTCCTCAATCGTCTTTAACACTTCTCCGAGTATTGTATAGTGTTTCTCTTTACTGCTTGAATAAATCAAGATGTCGTCCAAATACACCATTGCTCCCTTTATTTTGCCTAATACTTTTGTCATCATTTCTTGGAACGTACCTGGTGCTGCTGCAATTCCAAACGGCAATCTGTTGAAACAATATTGTCCGTTCTTTGTTGAGAAAGCTGTTTTCTCCTGTGATTCTTCTTCTAGTTCCACTTGGTAATATGCATTACCTAGATCGATTGAGCTGAAAAAGACGGATCCTCCTAACAAATCCAACATCTCGTCTATGTTTGGCATTGGAAATGCCTGCCTCTCTGTTACCGCGTTCAGCTGTCTAAAGTCCAAGCATAGTCTAATATCCTTTTTCTCTTTTTTCCATACACATATTAGCGGTGTATTCCATGGAGAGTTACATTTCCGTATAATTCCATTTTCGTACAAATTTTGTATTGCTTCTTCAATCTTTGATTCCAAATTTAGTGGTTGGCGATATGGTTTTATGTTTATCGGCTCACCTCTTGTAACTATCTTGTGTTTTACCAAATGTGTGCGACCCACATCCCATTTATCTGCCATAAACACGTTTCCACTGTTTGTTATAATTTCCTTTAATTTGCTATCTTCATTGATCTTTAACTGCTCCAACGCTCGTATCAATCGTTCTTCATCCTTTATTTTTCTGCCAAATTTTGCTTCAATGTTACAAATATAGTTCTTGTCTTTTTCACTAGCCTCGATATCTTTAATTTTTAACAGTCTAAATCCAAATGTTTCTTGTAATTCGATTCCTCCAATCACGTCTGGTGTCACTTTCTCCGCCACAATGAATATAACTTCCTTCGAAACATTTCCAATGGTTACTTGCACCTTCGTTTTTCCTATTGTCTCGATCGTACTCTCGTTTGCGCATCGTAACTTATCGTCAATTTTCGTCAATTGTTGTCCTCGTAGCTTGTTGAAACAGTTCACACTCATTACATTGATTCTTGCCCCAGTGTCTAATAAACAGTCGAAATTTTCCCCATTCATCCTTACTGTTATACTAGGCCTTCCTTGCATTCTGTTATACAAAATTTCAACAACCTGCTCCGTTTCGATGGTTCCAATTCTCTCCACTTCATCTTCAAACATTTCTCTCTTTAGGAACCTGTATACTTTCTCGCTTACCCTTCCAACATTCTCCCACTTTTCTGCCCCTTGAGGATATCCCATCAAATTTTCTGTTAGAAAATGGCTCCAACCAACTCCTCTACTGGTGGAGCCCTGTTGTTTTGGTACGTCTTCCTAAAATTATCTTCATTTGTCTCTACACACGATTCCCTTTCTTCTTCTTCCTCGATACCATTTATTCGACTGTGTCTGTTTCCCGTGAATCTTTGTCTCTCCGTCGCTTGCCCGTACCTCATCTTTGTATAACACTCCTCAGATCTATGACCATTTCTGCTACATCTTTCACAGCGTATTTCCTGACACAATCTTCTTATATGACCTTCTTTCCCACACCCAAAACATCTTGGAGCTTTTTTATCTGGACAGTTTCTACTTATATGTCCGCTTCTATGACATGTCCAGCATTCTATTTTACCTTTTATTGGACAATCAATTTTCGTGTGTCCTATTTTGTGGCATAACCAGCATTCTGGCATTTCTCTTCGGATACTTTCTTCTCTCTGCTCTTTCTTCTTGTATTGTACTCTTCCCTGTGGTTCCTGATAGACCACTCTGGCGTAACTTTTCATACTGTTTATCTGTTCTCTCTGCTTTTCTACTTTGTCCATCAGAGTTAGTGTTTCCTTTATTTCTTCTGTGCTTTTTATCTTCCGTAGTATCACTTCTTTCTCAACTTCTTTATTCTCCGCACATACTATTAACATCCTTGCTGTTAATTTCTCTTTGGTAAATTCTTTATTTTCGAACAACCTATCAACAAGGTCCTCCACCTTTTTAAAATACGTTTCTATTTCTTCACCCTTCCGCTTGTAATTCAACAAGTTTTGTAGATCCTTTAAAACATCTCTTTCACGATCGAATGCCAATCGCAACCTAGCCTGGAATCCTTCGGCTTTTTTCAGTGTTTTGGCGTACACTTCCAGGAGATCCTCATCAATCATGCAAGATGTTAATCTTTCCTGGTCTTTCTTCTGCGTGATTCCCTTGGCGTCGAAATAAATTTCGCATCTTTTAATGAACTTTTCCAAATCGTCCCCTTGGCAGAATACCTTTGGTAGCAATCTTTCAGTGATTGCGTCCGTGTTTACCGCTGCCACCATATTAGGAAGTTCATCCTGTAACACATTAAAATCAGTTTTTGTTTCCATAAATTTTATTTCAATAAATATCAAACTCAAAACTTATCTGCTTTAATCTTCCTTATTTAAACAAATTTTCTACGAAGATATTTTTAATTAAAATATTTTCTTATTTTGTTTTTTTAAAAATTAATCTAAACTTTTTAATTTTTAAAATTTTCAATTTAAAAATTTCTTCATCATAAAACTTCCTCATAGATATTAATATAGGTTAATGTCAATAATCATAGGATTCTTTATCAACAACACCTAAACATTGAGGATATACAAGGATAATATCATAATACAACTTTCCGATTGGGAAAATATCCCATCTTAAAATATCCCTTAACTCAAAATATTTTGCAAACCTTTCCCAACTCAAAATTTCCTAAAACTTAATTTAATTTGTCAAGTTGTTAAGTACTTAGAAAATTTTTGTCAAATGTTTATATATATAGAAAATAATAATACATACATATCAAAATACATACAACTTTTTATACTAATATTTTATACATGAAAAAGTTTATATTTTTATTATTATTACATGTATTTTTATCGGTCTTATTGATGAATATAGAGGATTTTGATACAGGTTAATTTAAATATTCATGGGATTCTTAATCAACAACAACTAAACATCGATGATATACAAGGATAATATCTTAATACAACTTTCCCAAAAGAAAAATATCCCAACTTAAAATATCCCTTAACTCAAAATCCATGGAAAAATATCTCAACTCAAAAATTTTCCAAAACTTAAATTCTCTAGAAAAACTTTACCAAATCAAAATTTCTTTAATTGAAATGATTAGAAAAATCTTTTATATACTATTCAGCAACATTTCATTTTGAAGACAGATTTTAATAATTTACACATTTAATAGATATATACAATCATTATAAATTTTTTAGTGCAGCAATGATATTTAGATAATTTTTATATACAATGTGAATTTTTATACACAACCATAAAATATGTGGAATTTAAATTATTATAACTTTGGGATTATAATTTTTCAAAATAAACTTTGGATAACATTGATTTATTATCATTTTTCAACTTTCCCATAGAAAAAAATATCCCATAATTTAAAATAACTAATATATCATTTCTTTATCAGTAAATAAACTTTAGATATATATATTAGGATATTATCATATTTGAACGTTTCTATGTGAATAATATCACAACTCAAATACCCCAAATTAAAAATCTCTAAAAATCTTTCCTAAATTAAATTACACAAAAGTTTTAAAATTTTTTTTATGACTTTAAATAAGTAGAAAAATCTAAATAAGTCATTCCAAATTTATACATGTAAGGAAAATAATACATACATGATATTTTAAAGTTTCTGTTAGTATTATTATTACTTGAGGAATATATTTTTGAAATTTTTTATTTTTATAGGCAAAAGTAAAACAGATAATAGATCAAAAATTTAATAATTTATCCAACAGTCATTATCAAACGTTTCTTCAGCTTTTATAATCATCTGTCTCAGTATATATTATATCCTTGAATGAGCATAGTAAACATGCAGTTAAATATACCTATCCTATCGTCATCAGGCTTAATATCCAAATCACATTTGGCATACAAATTGTATTCATCAAATTGAATAACTTCATGCATTCTGGTGAAAAATTGACCTAATCTCATTTTATCATCAACTTAATTTTTGCGAATCTAACATTGTGAAAACATCTTTCCAAGGTTACTTGTTCCTAGCAATAAAATAAATAAATAATTAAAATAGTTAAATTTAATCAAATTACCTTAAATATATAAGTTATTGCGCAATACAGATAATTTAATTTGTATTGTAACAATTTAACAGGCTTTTTTTGTATCCACTCAAACAAAGAATAAATAATTCAAAGATAAATTGCCATTTTTAAATTTCCGTTTTTCATTCTTTTCTTTATCATTATCAATGTAAATTCTTTTTAAGATACCTAAATAAAACATTAGATATAAAATTTAAATTTTTAAAGAAAAACCACCATTATTTTTATGATCCATCGTAGTTGTATTTAGTATTATTTTTGAACCAACTATTTATACTATTTCATTAGTAAACAAATATCAGATTTTACATAAAACTTTCCAATTATCACTCTAATTATTAAAGTCCAACGTGATTTATTGTAAACAGAGATATAATTATTTTTACGTTAAAGGTTAATTAAGGTTTTAGTATCTCCAATTAATATTATTTCAAATAAAGAAATTTTAAGTATTTTTATTTATATATTTTAATGTTATTATTTTTATCTAAGATTTTACAATACAAATTAAAAAAATTATTTCAAATTAAGGTTCAAATTGTGTTACAATGTGAAGTCGTCCAAATTCCAAGTTGTTGTTGGGCCAGAACGCAAGCGGCCTTGAAAAATGTTTAAATGGATCAGAAACACACACGCAGATACAACACGCAATTTAAAATAAACCTGAAAAACACCAATTAAACCATATAAAATCTGAGAAATAAAAGAATTAAATATAAATTAATAAACATAAAAATAAAATAAAATAATAACAAAATGCACCAAGATCCGCACGATACTTACACAAATATAACAAGAAAACACAACAAATTCGACGAAATTGAAAAAATTAATTAAAGTTCATTAAAATGAAATTTAAATCGAAAATTTTGAATTAGTAATAATTCAATAAAAATTCGAAATAAAAAATTATAAAAATAAATCGAAAAATAATAAAAATAAATAATAGAATTTGCTAGAAAATAACAAGGTCGAATTTTGTTTTACTGCATCAAATTTCACACGTCATACAAATAGGTATAAATACTGATCCATTTTCACATTTAACTTAACCATTTTGAAACCATTTTTCAAACCAGTTTAAAACTATTTGTAAACCATATTTTCAAGTCTTGAAAACCACTTTGAGAATTGTTTAACTAATTTTGAAAATCTTAATCGTTGAAGCTATTTCGAATTTACAGTTATTATTCTAGGTGAGAAATATTTATGTTGGAGCCCTCTTTCCACATCACGTTCATAGCATCTCTGTAGAGCTCTGCTTGACGGCGGTGTGGGGAGAGAGGCATTTATGCTTTCTGTTATGATATTTTATGCTATTATGTGAAAATTTTGGAATGGTTATGAAGGGTAATTCTGTTATTTTGTCCTAATTAATAAATATTATTAATATATTTAAATTGTTCTACATATATCTAACTTATTTTATATGCTTTTATAAATTTTAATGTCGAAATTTTTCCGGCCCACAGCCGACACATAACGCAAGTAAATAAAATCTACATAGTACAGAGGCATGTAAGTGCGTGGAAAATCGCCAATGATATGTACCCGTGAAGACTCAGCGTGCGCAACGCAGCGGTCGTAACGTCAATATTATCCCTATAGCTGAAGCGAGAAATAAGGAAGAAGTCTCTGGCTGCTTCCTCGTTTCTCAATTCTGTAAAATCGACCTAAAATTATGTTACATACGGCTTAAAATTATCACACCGAGTAGTCCAGTGGGCACTCAATAAATATAATATGAACACAATATGCGTCTAAGGCCTATTAAAGGGAAAGGGTACTTGGGTTAAATTAACTGAAATCGTTGTTATGACTATTTTGGATTAACATTTTGAAATAAATAAAATTTATTGGGAATCATTGAACTCGATTAAATTGAAATTATTGATAAACGTTAAATTAACCATTGATTTTAGAAGTAAAGTGTTTTATGGCTTAAAAATTTCAGTAAAGATAATTCATAATGATCGTAAATTATTGATTAAAATTAGGGTAATGACAAATAATTTCATCAATTAAATTATTATAATTCATTTCAATAAAAGTAATCTGATCTTTGAGAAAAACGAGTAATGTTTTGATCTAATCAACCCCCGATAAAAATGAAAGCAAGTAGGAATCGAATTCATTGATTTCAAATAAAGAAATGTATCAATTAAACGTAAAACGATTCTCGAATAAAAGTATGGGATTCCTTAATTAAATTGTTGATTCAAATTAATGTAACACTACATAATGCACTGTTAGTTCATCTTGATAAAATTGAAGAAGTGATTGAGCAAATCCAAGTATTTAGATTAAATTATTGATTAAAAATAAAATGAATAAAAATAAATATATCGTTGCTTCAATTAAATCTATTCATTGGTAACAATTAAAATGAGTTTCGGGTAAACAGGAATATCACATTGAGTAAACCAAGTCAGATAGCTATTGAGTAAAACCCAAATAATCTAGTTTTGGTAAGGTAAAGTATTGAATAAGGATGAATAACATAAGCTCCTTAATGAACTATGGCTAGAGGATTAAAGATTAGAATTACAGATGGATTGAATAACCGTAAGACAGTTTCTTTAGTAAAAATCAAGTAATTTTCGATGTAAATTAAGGTAAAACTAGATGCACGGATTTAAAACTATTAGCATTAAAATAACTTTGTGGGTTAAAGTAATAGTTGATCCAAATAGCCTTAGGGAAGACTATTAGAAATCGGAGTAACAGATGTTGATAATATAATCTTTTAACTAGAATTAGAATAATTCATAAATCGATAAAATAGGTTTCATCAATTATCGTAAATTCAGGATTTATAGCAAATTGATTAGTGGTAAAGTGAATGAATATTTACGTAAATACAATTGAAAAAAAACCAAAGTCTAAGATGAGCGAAAATTTGTATCAAGATCACATTAAATTCCACGCTCCCACAAAGGGTATCGCACCTATTTAGGAATCTCGATAAGCGTAGAAGTTTTTCCTAAAATTTGCTAATAAAGTACATTTAAACTAGTCAACGAAATAACTTACCGGAAATTGAGATAATCGAGTGTAGGCGAACATTTGACCAGTAATTCTGAAAATATGACACGAATAATACAATCACCGGATGTAAACAATGTAATTCACCTTTAGTCAACCGCTTAAGTGGCAACGATAACATCCGCCGGAGAACGTTCGCCCACCAGGATACGCCTACACGCAACTAAGTTATCTCGGATCAACATCCGGCCTAAATCTTAAAGTTCGAACAACTGTAATTAAAAGTTAGTAAACAAACTTTAAATCGATGTACAGATCCCCTTAAGTCAACGTACGAGTATCCGCCTACATGGAAATTTTAATGTTAAGATGCATATATCGAATAAGTTAAACATCAAGTTATCTCACCCAATGGGAAAGGGTGCAGGAGCAGGTAGATTTACAGGTGGTTAAGGCAAGGATGTACCTTGCGAACGTGGTCGAAGACATCCTTGCCGGACGGATTGCAGTCGCCTATCCACCTCATCCAGTTCGAGACACCAGAAGACCCTATACCGTTGAGGCTCTCAAACGGAGCCTGAAGAGATATTGTCCGGACGAGTAATCCAACAATGACAGACTTTATGTAATAACTGATTGAAAATATTAGAAGATTGCGTGTTATTTCTTTTTCTTAGCGCTAGAGTTATTCGTGTTTTGTTTAACGAAATAAACAATTATATAACTTGATCAATAATAACTTAACCTCATCTATTTGATTGTAGTAATGTCTTCCTTACAAATCTTACAATCCGAATTGGACCGCGCGAGGAAGACGAATGCAGAGCTACTCAGTCAGGTCCTGTAATTAACTCGCGAGGTGCAGCAGGCCAAAGCGACCTGTTTAGACCCTAAACGGACGAAGATACTCTACCAACGACTCACCGCAGCTCAAAAGGGCTGGGCCGAAGAACGCCAGCTCAATCGGAGTCTGCGCACGCAGATTCGGGGACTCGAAGTCGCCCTAGCGGTATGCCGGGAAGGTGAAGCGGTAACTTACCCGCTCATCTTCGCCCCAACCCAAATGCCGCAGACAACTACCAAGCCAACAGAACAACCCATCAACAATCGTCGACCGGGACGTAAGGAACGTGCCCGACGTCGAGCAACGCAACTTCAAAACGTCAAACAGTAGATATTCCACATGTGATTGATTCAAATAGAGTAGTTTTAGCCTTAGTTGAGTCGTTTCTTTTGAAATTGCATGTCAGTATTGTCACAAGTAACCTTATTACGTCTCAGTTTTCCACAGTCTAATAAAAACCAATTCCTGAATAGTATGAGGGACAGAGCAAAGCGAGCATAGGTCTTCTATCGACAGCTCGTGAACCCGAGGGTTGTCCGAGCAACTACAGTACTAGCCAATGGTACTCAATTTTTGCGGGCAATCCACCACTTGAACACATTACCAACGTTGCTTAGCAACGGGTGCCAAGTGGCGATCAGTATCATTTTGTATGGCGTTACTAGGGTCACCAGGAGGATAAGCAAGATTTGAAACCCTGTAACCTACCATTGTAAAAATTTTAAAAATTGCAAAGTGTAAATTGTAAAGTTAAAAATAGTGAATTTGGTCACTGTTTATATAGTATTTTCATGATTTTGTGCGACCAATAGGCGATTTTTCGCCTTTTTAAAAGCTTTTTATTGTTTTTATTAATTTAAAATTATTTTTATAATTTTTTATATATTTTTCTTTATTTTTTGATATATTAATTTTATGTTATTGAACTCTATTTTTTATTGTTATTTTCTATATTCTTTTTAGCCCTTGACATTTTGTTTCTTGGTAGCCGCTTCTGCCTATGTTTTTTAAACCTTATTTTGCAAGGTTTTGGCAGTTTATTTTATTTAATATGTTTCTTTCTGCCTCTGCATGCGTTGATCGATTTTATTAATATGTTTTAATTAATTTTGTAATATTTTAATTTGTTTATTTGATGTTTTTATTTTATTTTTGGTTTCTGCTTGTATTGCATATGTATGTACAGTGACCATTTTCCTTATTTTTATTTTATTTTTTGCTTTAATTCGTACTACAATTTTTTGTTTTAATTTTGGCTTTAAGCCCAACAATTTTTTCTTATGCGTGAGAATACTGTTGAAACTGATTGTGCCAATGATATTAGATTAACTTAATGCCGGGTTTTCGTGCTGTGTTACCGACTCGTTTAAACTAATTTTCAAGATCTCTAGTGTTTTGACCAAACAAATTGTTTGATCTGTTTTTGAATTCAGATGTTGAAAAATTAGTAGAGAAAATTTTTTAGTTTTATAAATATGTATATAAAATAAATAAAAGTAATACTATATCAGTTGGATAATATTGAACTGAATTCACTAAACTACATAACGTTTTAATTATTCATGCTTCTCACTGCAAAAAAAATCTTTAAAAATTTGTGTCATGTAACATGCTTGAATCCTATAAGTCACATATAATGGCCTTTTGTTTAAATGGGTTCGACACACATACACGTATATATCAACAATGTTGACAATTTCCAAAGTTCTTGCATGAATTTTCGAAGTAACTGTTGATAAACAAAAACGAATTCGATTAAAACAATGGCATTATCTAACTTTACATTTAATTGACAGAAATATATGAATCACCCAAGCAGCTGCTGTGCCTGATACGGAGAAAGTAATTCTCTCCAAGTGTATCAAGCTACATGCAATTTATCCGCATCTATTAATCTTTCTTTCCAACAATTCGTACTTTTACATGAGCACCACACTCATGTTTCAAACAATCTTTTAACTAAGTAAAGAACTACTTTTAATTGATGACCACATTGTTTGAAATTTTTAGATAAATCACTTTATTTATAACTAAAGGAAACTTGTCCCCCAAGAAAATTTCTGTAATTTAAAATTTACTTTCAGCTGGTAATATTTCCAAATTTCAATAAAATTAATATATAAATTAACACAATAATTAACTTAAACATCAGTAAATAACACTATCGGAAATAGACAAATTGCTAACTTTTTAATCAAAACTGTATTTATAACACTAATTATATAAAATTTCAATAGGATTTAAAAAACAAACAAAATATGCATAACACGTTTCATATCACCGTTATTTTAAGAAAAATAAAAGCTCTTTAATTTATATGATATTGACATTAAGACCTGAACGAGTCACTATCACTAATATGGTTTTTATTTCTTGGTGGTATTACAGGATTTTCATGGGAATGATCATTTCGTGATCGCACAGACGAAATGCTGCTTTTAGACTGCTTAGCTCGTGCTATAAAAAGTAGAAAAGCAAATATAGGAGTAGCTTCATTTTTAATTTTCATTAAACTAAAAATGAATCTTAATGTTCAAAAATTAATTTTTACTTTAAATTAAAAATTATACTTGAAAGCATCTTTACTCATTGGAATCCCTGCATTTGTTGTTAAATTATAGAATAAATGATCAATTTCACTCATTTCATTTTTATTCATTGTTTAAATTTTAAATTTCTTAAATTCAACTTGATTTATTATAACAATAGAAATTTGTATCGAACATTTTAAGAGAAATTAATAAAAAAATATATTTAATTTCTGTTCACTAAAATCTTGAAATATTTTTGTTGATTTACAAATTACTAAACATAAAAGTTTTTTTAAAAATTATTTTTTAAAATTGATCTGGTGTAATATCAACATTTCACTTGTTAGCAAGATGTCTTGGATGATGAAATTGAATTAAATCTAGAGATCTAAATGCCTAGATGCCTAGCAGAGTCATTTATATCCACCATCATACACTTGAGTGAGAGTTTCTAAACACTCGAAATTGGAACTGAATGGTGTCGACGAGTGTTGGCGAATAGGGTTGGTTTTTATTTATTTTTTCTAGGGTTTTTGTGTATCTATCACCTAAACGCCAGCAAGATTATTATTTTATCCCTCCTATGCACCCATGGTGATTGCCATGTTGGTACTGTACATAGAGGTTGAAAATTCATGAGCAGGTGAGCTCCATTACTAGAAATACTCCTCATGATATTTTCACTTTCGGGTTCTGGACTGCCGATGGAAGGTCTTACGTCTTTCTATATCCTGGTCCTTACTCGTCTATTCCTACAATTTCCATGCTTATTTGTCGTCTTTACCCATTATTTATAAAAATATCCTTCAAAAATTTTGGCAGCGTTCTTCCCTTATTTTTTGGCAAGTTTCCTATTGGTGGGTTACTGGGGGTTGATATTTGCCTAAATGTTCTTATGATTCCCCAGTAACGCCATATAAATATTTCTAGCTACCACTCGGCACCCGTTGCTAGGCAACGTTGGAAATGTGTTCGAGTGGTGGATTGTCCGCAAAAAGTGAGCGCTATTACTAGTGCTGTAATTGCTCGGACAATCCCTGGGTTCAACGAGCTATCGTTTGAAGATCTGTGCTCGCTTTAAGTCATTAGGTCCCTCTCTCTTTATGGTGAGTTTTGTAAACTGTATTTACACATACTCCTGATTTGAAGCAAATTAATAAGTATATGAATTAAACTAACTAACGATCAAACAACGACAAAGATTTAATACAGGTGCATATCACTTTTACACAGGGTAAGATTTAGATTCAGTTCGTAGTCTGGGTTGAATTCCGCAATCGCGAGGCTCTTCTTTTGGCCCGCTCTTTGCGTCCTGGACGATAGCTGTTTGAAATAGTTGTCAGGGTCGAAGATACGGTTGTTGTTGGGGTGGCCGTTGCCTCCCGGTAAGCCAGTTGGGCTGGGGCGAACACAAGAGGGTACGTTACCGCAGCTCCCTCTTGACAAGCAGATAAGGCCACTTCTAACCCCTTCACTTGGGTCTTTAGGTTTTGATTGAGTTGCCTTTAGTCTGCCCACCCCTTTTGGGCGGCAGTGAGTCGTTGGTAAAGCACCTTGGCCTTTTGGGGCGCCATCCAGATGGCCTTTGTTTGTTGTATTTCTGCGGTCAGCTGAATGATCTGATCGTGAAGGTCCTTGTTAGTCTTCCGGGCATGGGCGAGTTCGGTTTGCAATATCCGCAGGGGTTCCATTCTATAATATCCAATATCTATATAAAATCTTTAATTGACTCAATCTTTCTACATATATAGTTAACTTAAACATGAGTACAAATATTCTAGGAAAAGAAAACAAAAAAAATATGAAAACTCCGGCAATTATTTTTATTATACTAATGTTTGTCAAAAATTTACAATCGCCGGTCCGGATGATCATAGTTGTTCCAGGGATTTTTCCAACCATTCTTTCGCCGAGCAACCCGAGACTATTAATACGGGTCGTCTTGTATTCCGCACCGGTCCGTGCTTGGGCGGCGGCGCCTCTCTATAAGCTTCCAGGATTCTCCCCGCAGCGACGTCATCTTCCACGTTGGCCAGGTATTGCCTGATCCGGACCACGTGAAGATCTACTTGTTTTTGGTGTGCTTCTAGTCGGTCGAGTAGTTCACGAGCATGTCCTAGAATCTCGCGGGCCGGATATTGTTCGTCCTTTCGCTCATCAGCCACTGGTAATTGCTGGTCCATTCCCAGCATCTGGCCAATTGTTTGACTGGGCCCCCTTGGAGATGGCTCCTCGTAGCCCTTTGCTCGCCATAGTAGTCACCGAGCCTGTCTCCATTCTTCTGCAATGCCAGTGGGGACCCACTTGAGAGCTCCTGATGTTTCTACAAGTGAAATATTTTGATGACATTTCTTATTAGGTAAATTAAATAGGTTAAAAGTATTCTTAAGAACAATTCATTAAGTATTATGACGAGTTGAAATCGTTGAAGTAAATCCGATCAAAGATTATTAGCTAAATATCCCAGAAATTCTTAAATTCAGCATGCTTACCCAATTTTGATAGTTTGATTTATTTAATGAAAATTTTTATGCGGCATAAAAATCGAAATCAATCGGGGTGAAATTATTATGGTTAATTGTTCTTAAAGTGTTTGGATTTAGAGATCGGTAGGATGTGGTTGTGATAAGGTTCGAAATTGGATTTGCAGGGATCTTCTCTCCAACGTGCTGAATACTGATATTTACGGAATCTCAACGCTAGCTTCTCAATTCAAGGACAATTACCCTAGTTTCGATGTTCATGGTAACGATAATATGATAGCTCCTTCCGTTACGTTCCAGTGATGCTTATATTTATGTTATCTATTCGCAGGTACTCCCAACCGGCTAACTATTGAGATTGATGGTAATGATGATAATTAAAAAGAAAAAAAAACTGACATTAATATAATAGGGTTAGTAAATTCTACTGAGAATCGTGATGTCAAAAAATAAAGAGTAATAATATTAATGGATTAAATCGAATAGATTAATAATCGGGTTAATAATAGTGGAATGATTGATGAGGTATTATTACAAAGACAATAGGGGGAATAATTTTCGTAATTAATAATGCTGTTAAAAAATCAGGAGTGATAGGAATATCATTAAAATATTATAAAACTTATTTGTAGTTAAATAGAACTCCTTAAATATTTATCTAATTATTACTATTTATCATTTAATAACCAAAGATATTATATGAAATCCTTACCCTTAGTTTGTAAATCCAGATTCATTACTGCATCTTCGTTGAGTACCCTAGCCGAGGTCTCCTCATCATTCAGAGTTTGTTGAGAATTCATATTGTTGTAATATTCCAAAATTTCTGTTTGAATGGCGATTTTTGACGTCCTTTTATCAAACCGACTGGGTGGGTGTGTCTCGTACATGCTTACTGTTGTAATCATTGACACACTGTGCCTGGTAGTGGTAAGTAATTGATAAATTTCCGATGATCTTATTTATTTGGTGAAAATTGAAATCAGTATGGATTTGCAGTGGACTATGAATGTTTATGCTAAGTATTGTGATAGTTCGATTGGATGACTAACGATCCGGTTTGATTAGTTAAATTACATTTGATTTTTATTGATTTTATTTAGAGATTCGTCTTGTTGGAATCAGGGATTTGGATAAAAAAATATTTTTGGTCCACATCATCAAATTAGTATCTAGTAATACGCATATTTTTAGTTATCGATTTTTTAACCCTTTTTAGTGAATTATTTATGGACATTATGAAAATCTTTAACGCTATTCTAAATTCGAGTTGGTGAGCGGAACCTTATACCGGATAGTTAATTTCTAGGTTATGAAAACTGATGAACCTCCGTCTTCTTGGTTATACCGGTGATAAACGGAATTCAATTTTATAACATTTCGATTCGGATTTTTGGGGTGTCTCTTTCGGTTGTTTTACTAATGGTGAAAATTTGGAAACTATAGTCCTTAGGCGTTCGGGACGTACCAGTGACTTCTATTAATCATGGGTATGGTTTCGTAATTATATTCTTAGTACCTTTAGGAATAATAAAAAATTTTTTTAGCTTCAACCTGTAGGAACCAATGGGAAATCTTATTATTCGTCCTGAACTTTTCGTGGATTTTAATAACGGATTCTATTTTTCACCTATGTGGGTCGTTTTAGTGGATTTTGATATACTCTACTTCTATTAAAGCTAGTTCAATTCGAATTTTCAATGATTATCAATTAGATTATGCCCCTTGGGTGGCGGTTAATGGTTGGAATTAATTATGATGATTTTAGAGTTTCATTTTTATTCTTTTATAATATTTATTTGGATTTATAGTTCAAAAGTTTGGAGTGGTCGTTTCATTTTTTTTCGAACTGTCGATTAAACTATTGCTCTGCGTTTACAATTTATGAAGATCTAACTTTATAATATTATTTAAATTTACAAATTAATTTCAAGAATTATAACAACGATTTCGTTTATAATGCCCCGTTACCTTCCCTCAATTGACCTTAGTCGCACTGTGTTCATATTATAATTAATGAGTGCCCACTGGACTACTAGATTTGATGATTTTGAGCCGTGTGTAGAGTAATTTAGGTCGATTTTAAAGAAATTGAGAAACGAGGAAATAACCAAAAGACCACTTCCTTATTTCTCCTTTCTTCTATACGGAATAATATTGACGTTCCGATCTCTGCGTTCCGCACGCCGGGTCTTCACGGGCACAGATCATTGGCGATATTCCACGCACTTACACGAATCTGAATAATGTGTATGATTTTACTGACTTGTAATGTGTTTCGGCTGTGGGCCGGAAAAATTTCGACAAAAAAAACGAATAATTAATGAAAACGAAATGATTTTATGCTTTGTAAATATTTTATTAATATTAAAAACAATATAACAAAGTACTTGTCCATAACGAAAATCATACAAAAATATTACTCTCCCCACGCCGACATCCAAGCAGAGCTCTACCGAGGTTGCGAGGACGCGACGTGGAGAGAGTTTCCAAATAAAACTCTCACTCACCTAAAAATAGATTTTTAAAAACTGCTAAATGATTTCAAAACACGATTTAATACGATTCAAAACGATTAAAACGATTTTTTTAAACAATTAAAATTGTGTAAAAATGAATCGGTATATATACCTATTTTTTGTCCTTAACCTCGCGTGTTCTTTTTGATTTAGTAAAACAAAATTCGACCTTGGTATTTTCTAGTGTATTCTAATTTTAATTTTTCATTATTTTTTAATTTCATTTGATAATTTTTTATTTGAAATTTTTATTGAATTATTTCTAATTCAAATTCTTTGATTTTAATTTCATTTTCATGAAATTTTCATTTTTTTTTGTTAAATTATCAAATTTCGGTCGAATTTATTGGGTTTTCGTGTTATGTTTATATTTATATCGTGCGGATCTTGTTGCTTTTTGTTATTATTTTAATTTATTTTTATGTTTATTATTTTATATGTAATTGTTTTTCTCTCATATTTTGATAGGTTTAATTGGTGTTTGTATAGGTTTGAATTTTAAATTTGCGTGTTATATTTGCATGTGTGTTACCGATTCATTTAAACATTTACAAGGCCGTTTGTGTTTTGGCCCAACACTATTTCATCTGTTAAATCACGGAATCGACTAAATTTGTCCTAGTTTACCTTTATCTTTCCCTATATTAAAAATTTGATTAGCAGTTCTTTAACTCCCGGTACATTTCCCATGATTTTAAGTAGTTACGACCCTATGCGATCACTTCAATAAACATTTCTCTCTTCTGTCAGATTATATCATTCAACTATTGGAAAAATACTTTCAACTTTACATTCCTACACTAACCTATCCTTTCCTACTCGATTTTCCAATTAATTTCGCACTTCCCATTCGCACTTCCCATGATTTTTTATTCTACTCGCTCCGGCCACTTTTCAGTAGCCGCTACGAGTTGTACAACGATGCCCTGCGTGGAGGTCCTGTGCAATTGCCAGACCCTACTGCGGACTACCGAGGTATCAACGAGGCGCGACCCACGAGCACAACTAGGGAACTTAATCCACCAGCCGGCCCTAGATCTGTCCCATTGATAGCTATTGAAATACGTATTATAAATAAGATTTTAGGGGGATTTGTCAGTGGCACCAAAAGATTCCACGACCATCCAGAATAAAATCAAAATAAAAAGACGTTAAATATATATTTATACAAGAAAACAATACTTACAATCCACAGTCATGCAACCAAATTGGAAAAATTGGCATAAATTGGCATAAAAATTCTTGTCTAAGAATGACTCACAGTTCGTCTAAAAATTTCTACAAATTTTCTGCCTAACTAAAATTGTCTAAGAAAGTCTAAAATTTTGTCTAGTAGTCTCCTGACTGAAAAAAATGTCTGAAAATTATGAAAATGACTGCCGTATATATAGTATTTTTGTGCCTGTGTGCGACCAATGGGCGATTTTTCGCGATTTTTAGGGCTTTTTAATTATTTTATTTATTTCGAAATATTTTTGTAATTTTTTATATATTTTTCTTTATTTTTTGATATATTAATATTTTATTGTTGGATTTTATTTTTATTATTATTTTCTTACAATATTATTTTTTAACCCCAATATTTTGTTTTCTGGTCGCCTCTTCTGCCTGTGTTTTTTCTAAACCTTATTTTGCAAGGTTTTGGCAGTTTATTTTATTTTTCGTATGTTTCTTTTTGCATCTGTAGGTTTTTTCCGGATTTTAATTAATTATTTGTTTTATTTAATTTTTGTTATATTTTTAATTTGTTTTAATTAATATGTTTTATTTTATTTTTGGTCTCTTCTTGCGGTGCGTGCTTATGTTACAGCAGCCATATTGATAATTTCCAAACGACATTAATTTTTTTGTTTTAACTTATACAATTTTCACCTTTTTGTTTAAATTGGTTTTGTAATTTTGTTTTAATTTTGGCTCTGAGCCCAACACTAAGGAGGTAATTCAACAGAGTGATACTCCTTGAAGCACAACCTCTTCCTCACTAAATGTTGAAGAAAGGACTTATGCTTTTACACCCTTATCAATTTTCTTGCTTGGTACTCGCTTCCATTATTTCCGATTTAATTTAGTAAAGAAAATTTCTCAAAACGTTAGGCTTATGCCTTCGGGAGTTTAAATCTTGCTGGGTAACTCATGAGGAAACAAAGAAAGAGTATTGGCGCTCCCATGTTCAAAGAGATTCCAATAAAGTACGTCAATAAGAAAAAATAACCATTCGGCGCGTGTCACAAGTGACGTGAGAACTGTGCTCAAATTGGATAAGTTTTTGATTGATTTGCTGGGCACCTGATGGTGAAAAGAAATAAAATTTTTGGGCCACTTTCAAGGGATTCCCACCAGATGCGCGCATAAGAAACATTACAATTGTATACCCGTCAAAAATGACGTTGGAAATGTTTTTCAATGGGCGGCTTCTAGGAAAAGGTGAGCCATATTACCACGACTCCTAATACACTAGAAAACCTTTGGGTTCACGAGCTACCATAGAAGGTATTCATGCTCATTTCGATTACGGGTCTCTCTATCGCTAATTTAGTGGAAATAACATATATTATTAAACCATTTTATTCTACTTTAAGGGTACTATTTATCAAATAATTTAAGAGGATTTTGTTTGGGTGATAACAAAACATGAATAAAAATAATAAAAATAATAAAATTTTAAAATTATCAAAATCAATTAAAATTAATTAAAATTTTTAAAAAAAAGTAAAAATCAATATTTTTCGGGGGGAAGTGGTAACCGGTGGCAAATTTGATTGTGAAGACGAATAAAATATTATTAAACTGAGATAAGGTATATTGAAGGGTCGGGAGCCCAAAAACAAATTAATTAATTAATTAAATTATTTACCGACGAACCCATTAATCAAGGGCCGCCGAGCTGGATGTCAGCTTAATGTGGTTCCCGGCATTAGTAAAATGGGCAATAAATTGTCCGAAATGCAAAATTGTTTTTCAATAGTAATCCAGATTAATGGGAATTCAAAAATTTAAAAGCAACTGACAACAAAATAAGTTGCCAGTTGGTCGGAGCGCGAAAATAACGAGTCGAAGGAAACGAGTGAATAGCAGTAAATCGATAAAGTTATTCATAGTTTATACCCTCGTGAATATTTGTCAATAAATATTTCTTTGTTGGGATCTTTGTCTTATAAATTATTGAACACGAGGAGTCGGATCGAGAGACCTATTCATCGACGAATATTTTATATCCCAACAATTCTAAAACGATTATAGATTCAAAACATAGAACAATATTATTTGGGGTTGTCAGAAGATGTGACCCAAAATTTCTTTATTTGACTCAGTAAACGAGCTGTCTTCAATCTTCGCCTTCTTTCTCTCTCCGCTTTGCTGGGATGACATTTCTTATGGTTGGGTTTTGATTGTTGGTCGTTCTTGCTTTGCGCATTAATTGGAGTGGAGCTTGAGACGGATCATGTGACATTCGGATCGATACTCGAAACCGTACTTGGATGGTGTCAGATTTCTTTCTTTATCTTTTCTTTTAGCTTTAACTGGTAATTTTCTTTCTTTAATTTGTCCATTTCGACTACCATCTCGGTGTGTAGGGTTCTTAATAGCTTATTCTGTTGGTTCAACCTTTTTGCCTGTTCTGGCCGAGTCCAGGTCTCCCCATCCGGTGACATCTTTGTATCATTGATTTGGCTCGCTTACTCTGTTTCAAGGCCTCATTTTGATAGTGGGCTACGTCTTGCCAGAACCTCTCTGCATTTACAGTTTTAATTTAATTTGATTGCACTAGAAAGTTTTGATCAAATCGACAATAACTTTGGAATTATTTTATAACAATGAAGGGGATGTAAAATTACTCAAGGTATACTTTATGATAAAATATAATAGTTTGTGAAATGATGGTAAGATCTAAGGGGGACTCCGTCAAATTCGAGGAGTTTTTGGTTTAATTTAATAATTTTAAGAGTAGTTCGATCGAGTGACCTATGTATAAGGTTCTAATAACATTCTTTTAATCAAAAATGTGATCGAAATTAAGAAATTCGAATCCCGTCTCCCTTAAAATCCCGAAATTCAAGCTTTAAAAATTATCGATTCAAACAAGAAATTCCTTTCTAGAACTAGATTGGAATTTCATGTTATTGATTTTACCTTTAGATTTAATCAACAGTTTTCTGGATATTTCTTATTTAGAGTTATTATCGTCGTGTTTTTTAGACAAAAAGTTCATTATCTTAGCGTAGTAGGCTTTTCACAAGTTAGAAATTTTTTTAATCAATTTAATAACATTATTCTACGTCTTTAGGCTCCGTGGTAGGTTTTACTCGCATCAATTCGCGCAACAAGATCACTCTAAAGATTCAAACAATAAAATTTTCCAATAATGATTTTAATTTTCAAGCAATAATAATTATTTTAGTCAAAATTAATTAGGTTGAATCGGTTGGAATTTTCACGGCATGCTGTATGTCCGATTCTTTGCTCCTGGCTGGTTCCACCAGGAGAGAAAATGCTTGAAGGAACTGTAATTATTTATAAAAGAAAAATTTCTTAATGGATATTCTCGAGGGAATCGTATTAACATTTCTTTTGATTTTCTCTTGTTTTTTCATGGTAGTTTTCTATAAATTTTGTGAAATTCTATTTGTTGAATAAAAACAAAATATTAACTAATAAAAATAATAAATTATGATTCCATTTCATTTTCCTTTTTTAGCAAAATAAAAATTGGCTTTATTTTTATTAAAACATTGGTAGTCTTAACAATTGCGTTTCTCTTCTTTTCCGAATTTTGTGAGTATTATTAATTTGGCAGGTATCATAGTTTAGAGTGATTTCTGTCTCTATAGACCTCGATATCCATTGGGGTTGGTTTCTCTCGGTGATGCAATTTAAAAAATTAAAATTATTCAAGATTATAATTAATTTTAACAAAGAATTTCGTCAACAAGTTATTAGAATATACAAAATGGTACTGAAAATTATTATGTCCTGAAATGAATTATTATAATAAATAAAAAAATAATTCTTTCAAATAAAAACGATATCTGAACTTATTTTTTCATTTTTAACTTATGAACTCAAATTCAATATGTCTACCTGGGATAAAGCCTTCGTTTATCTTTTCTCTTCTTGTGTTGGCTCGTTCTGGTTATCCATTAAAAATTCATAAGTTATTTTGAATTAATGTTCATTATTCAAATTTCTTTTCATTTGATATTTTTATTTCTTCTTTCTTATTTTTCCATTTCCAATGACATTTTCATCTTCCAATTTGATGTCGTATTTACTTCTTCCTCATGATCATTCGCTCTCTACTGAGGGTTTGACGTTGAGGTTCTTGGAGAGGAGATCTGACCTGGCGAACTACCATTTACTATGGGTACCTCCCACACCGAAGTACTAGTTCTAGACTAGTTGGTTAATTTTCATTTTTTTTATCTTGTATGCCTGTATTTCGATGTTTACTATGGTATTCGATGTCGATGAAATAATGAAATTAAAAGATGAAAATTTTTAATGATAATAATGAAATTCAAAGACGATAATTTTTAATAATCATAATAACAAAATTCAATGACGACAATTTTTAATAAATAATGAAATGAAAAAATATGGTAGTAATATTTAAAAATTTTAATGTAAGTTTTTATTTTGATAAGGGCATAGTTTAGATTTGACCGTGAGGCTTCTAAAAATTTTAATAATGTAAGTTTTTATTTTGATAAGGGCATAGTTTAGATTTGACCGTGAGGCTTCTCCCATAGATTAAGTACCATAGAAGTGAGGCTTTCACAGGACTTAATCGATGGAAGGCATTGTTCTGTGCTTGGAATCAATCGAGCTAATTCGACAATTTCATATTAAAATTTCAATTTTAGCTATAAAAATTGGTGACTAAGGCCTAGCTAATAGTAGTGGTCTCCTAAATGATGTAACAAAAAAAAATCAACCGTGGTCAAAATCTTTTAATCAATAAATATCCTACATGATTCATATAACAATAATAAAATAATAAAAATTAAAATCAAGCATAGGTTTGCCTTACTTATAAGGTTCCAATATTCGTCGTTTCAAAAAGTACTAATTTTTTTGGAAAAATTGCATTAAATTATGTCGATCTGGCATCGACTTATATAGGGGGATTGTAGTGAAACCTAAATTGAAAATTGAATAAAATTAACCATATGACCTGTGCATCAAATGTAAAGTATTCTAATCATATTGTTTTAACTTGTTAATAAAAGTTGTAATTGGTTATCAAAGAAACTTATAATAAGAATTAACAATTGTTGGGCTATAAGCCATCATTAAAACAAAATAAAATGACTATGAAAAAGTCATGTTGAAAAATTGTGAGAATGGCTATTATAACACAAGCACGCACCGCAAACAGAAATTAAAAATATAATAAAAACATTAAATAAAACAAAATAAAAAATAACATAATTAAGTAAAACAAATAATTAATAAATTTCGCACGCAATATACATAGAAAAATAAAGTAAAAATATAAAACCGCCAAAACCTTGCAAAAGAAGGTTTAGAAAATGCATAGGCGGAAGCGGCGACCAAAAATTTAAATATCAAAGAGTAAAAAGAGAAACAATCAAAAAGAATGGTTAAACAATAAAAAGTAAAAATTTACGAAATATTGAGAAAATAATATCAAAAAATAGAGAAAAATAAGAAAAATAAAATATTTAAAATAAAATGAAAACAATAAAAACCCCCGAAAAATAGTTGAAAAAGGCTCAAAATACTCTGATTAGTCGCACACACGCACGAAAACAGTATAAATACAATAGCCATTTTTCATAATATTTAACCATTTTTTAACCTTTAAAACTTATAAAATTTTTGACTTTTGAAATTTGAACTTTAGCTGTGAGTATTTTTCGATTGATTTTTATGTTAAATATATTTTGAAGTTTCAATTTAATTGTTTTTGATCATGAATGGTCGCGATACTTTTAGTATCCGCGACAGGTCCCCCTAAACTTAATTATGTATATGTATACATGCTAATCGTGGGAGAATGGCAAAGTAATATTCAATTCCGGCAGTTAAGTTGGCAGGACGTTGATGTGTTACTTTGTCACAATCCACCCTTCGGTGTCTGCCTAGTCTGGTCAGGTCTCGTTACACTGATCACGGGGTAGGACACCATCGTAATTCACCGAGGCGGCCATTTTCAATGTTGGTCGGAGCGGTATGAGTAAAATGCGGGAAGCTCGCTATACCTAGGGGTTGACATTGATAAGATGTCTAAGTAGGGATATGATGTTTTTCGTTTTAAATGCTTGTCGAAAATTTGGTTACAACAATGGGAAACGACTAGGGTTAAGTATAAGAACAGACGTATAACGCATTAAACCTAAAATCAGTATAATGAAGTCAACGAAAGGAAAAGGTTTAAAAACTATCGTAAATCGGATAATGGCCGGAGCATCAATATTTTCATTTTTCTATTAAATATTATTATCAGCAGATTGACGACAGATTTCTACGCTAAATTGATTACCGTGAAAATCAATATTAACTATGAGCTTGGCGTGGGATTGTGCTGTTTGAAAATTCTAATTAATTATTATCCTTATTGTATTTATTATTAAATTTATATAAATCTATGCTAACCAATTCTCCCCATTCAGTCTCTTTTATTTTAAAGAAAACCGTTGTCAGAATGTAGTCAGGATATAAAATCCCAAAATTAACGCCGCAGAAATCCGGAAAATCCACTTCATCAAATCTCGTCAACACCAATAATCCCCACATAGAATGCCAGAAAAATTATGACCAATTACTCGCAGAACACGAACGCACGCTCGGTACGTGGTTCGCCTCCGAGGCTGTGAAAGCTCTCCATAACCAAATCCACCGGCTTACTAGATGCCGAGAAGACCTAATCGCGGAAAGTCGAGCTCAGCGGATTATTATTAACAATCAGAGCGCCGTCCTGACAGCTTCCTTTAATGAAACGGAGCTAACAAGGCGCTTAGCCGGCCGTGATTTGGCAATAAAGTTGAATCTAATTCCCGCCGATCACATACCCAAAAAAGTCACAACTGGTCCTCCGCAAATTCCGAAAATCAGCAAAAAACACAATCCCAGTAAAAACCGGCGTCGCCGTGAACGACGCCGAGCTGAGGGAGTCACTCTCCTAAAAAATGCAGCCCAGACCCTGGAAGAGGCGGCAATGCTAGTCGCCGAACAACAGTCCCAATTAGTCAAATCGGACGGAAAGCCGCCGGAAATGGAGGAATCCGAAGAAAACGCAACCCAAATCTGTGCCGATGAAACGGACGAATTGCGAATACGAGTAAATATTCCATCCACTTCAACAACCACTTCAGGAACCGACGAAAATCAAAAATCCTCCACTTCCATCGGTTATTGGACGGACGATTTTGGGGACAAGCTCTGCCACTCAGTTCCTCAGGTCGGGTCCAACGAATTAAATGTTAGTCAAAAACGAAGATTTCCCGTCGACATCGACGAATGAAAGCCTGATCTTGTATTTTGACAAAATAATTCAAAACCAATTTATGACATGATTATATTGTATTTTATTTTTTTTTATTGTATTACCTTTTGTAAACGTTATAATTGTAAAATAGAATTTTTTAATTTTGTTAGATTTCTTAATAAATTTCGATATGTCTATAAATAAATGAGAAAGGGATATATGGAGGCTTACCTGAGAATAAAGTAAGATTGGTGAAGTTTGATGCATGCGAAAGGTATGAGTGGAAAGCTTGCTTTAACTTAAATTATTAAAATTGAAACCACATATGTTGAGTAATGAAAGAATAAGTATAGATAAAATGTAAATGTAAACCGTAAGAGGATTTTATTTTCCTTTAGAAACAACCAGGAAACTTTCTTGAACTTAAAACAGCTGATTTAACAGCAAGTACAATCGATTATATGGGAATTTAAATTTTCACCAGTTATTTAAAGAAAAGATTTTTCAAATTAAAACAAAATTCGAGGTTACCAACATTATTTCGTATTTTTAATAATTAATTCGGAAGTAAATCGGAAATTTTAAATAATTTAAGAATCTAAATTTGCAAAAGTTACTAATCAAATCTTTCTTTTGGAAAATGTCCTGCATTTTAGTAATTAAAATTAATTTATTAAACATTTAAAATTAATGTTACCAAATTTAACTGGTAAAAGATAAATAGGTAGCCAGGTCGCAAATGAGTATATTTCCGGCAGTAAAAGTGCACGAATACTTACCAATGAATTGAATGAGACTCTAATGGAATTCTGATTTGGACGTATACATAAAATCGATGGTGACAGATGGGAAAGCGTGTGCCAATGTCGAGAGAAAGGGATAAATGAAATCGACGTAAGTCCTTCTATCGGCCGTCAGGAACCCGAAAGCGAGATTATCACAAGGAGTAGTCTTGGAAACGGGGCTCACCTGCTTGTGGACTCTCGGCTGCTGTATACAGTACCAACATGGGCTTACCCATGGGTATACAGTGGTAATGTACAAATTGTGGGGCGTCTGGGTGAGAAAGGAATTTCCCTAGAAAAGGCAAGAGTGGTTGAGAAAGTAGATTCAGATAAGTAAGAGTAGATTAAAACAAAATTAATTCTACCCAGCACGCCAACACAATCAATATTTTTGTTAAATAACTGTATATTTTATATCTCAATAAATTATATAATTATTAGTTAATTATTAACTTAAACTCTTGGAATACTTAACATTTCCACAAAAATGGTGTCAGAAGCTAAAGAAATCAAAGGAATCAGATTTTATTCTTCCTTCCTTCCTTAATATTTTGATCAACAAACTGATCAAGCATTATAGAAAAATTATCCTAATATTCCTGAAAAAAACTTTTGATGAAACAACAACCCAAGGAAATTCCTTCGACGAATTTTCTCTGAAACAGAGGTACTAAAAGGCTTTTATGAAAAATGGTGGGAAATGCATGCTAAAATGAAAACTCTTTAAAATGATAACTCGAAAATAATCTAACTTCCACAAATGTTATGATGGCATTGAAAAATATTCGATTTATTAATTCAATAATGTCCTTCTTCATTAATATCCAACGAACGATCGAAACATAAATGAACTCTATAATTCGATATATATTTAGTCTATATCGTCAACTGGTAATTTGGAAGCCCGCAAAAACTATGTATATGATTTTTGTCTTCCAACTTTGTAAAGATGTATACCCATAAGAAGCACATATTTCACTAGCAAAAATTAAAAATATCCAATTTGTCAATTGGTATTCTATGGGATCTAAAATAAACATTACCTGTCAATCACCCTCGTATGTCAAAGGCTTCAAAATGGCTACCTCCAATAAAAGTGCTACCTTACTTGTGAATGGTAGCATAATCACACAACCGTTATTGGATTTTGGATAAAGATCTGATATTGTATTGTCAAAACGTTATTTTGTAGACTTATCCGTTGGAGTAGGCATCGAAGAAGGAGAACTAAACGAAGAAGTTGTAAAGACAAAAGAACCAAATACACCAAAGAAACATTCGTCGTCAGCACAAAGAGTCAAAATGAATCGACATAAGGTTTGAACACTTTATTTTTGTACACAGTTATATTTTATTATAAACATAAATATAAATATAAAAATAAATAATAAAATACATGGAATAACAATCCACTTGTCACAGCCCTACATTCAAAAATAAAACTTAAATCAATTACCAACTTATACGCCCTCTCTAACAGGATAATCATTTGCCTAAAAAAATCGCCTAGGGAAAACATTTAACTATCAGGCTCAGCTGTTTACATCTTTGAGCGATTATGAGAGGGAATCAAATCCAAATCCCAAGGACAAAATTAAAACAGCCCCATACTCGCAATCATTACACTCATCAATCCCATACTTTCTCGATGCGGCTGGATCACCAAAATGTTGGTTCATCATATTTGAGTCTAGGCTATCAACATCAAAAAACCTTTCACAACTGGAAAATTTCACATTCTAATTTCATCTCTCCCGCCTGAGGTCCTTCAAAAGTTCTCCCTAAATATAATTGACATAATTGAAATGGAACATCCATATGATAAATTAAAATCTAAAATCTCAGAATACTATGAAACCCCTAAGTCTTCGGTAAATATATGCGCCTTCAAAGTTTAGGTACACAAAAACCCTTGGAATTCTATAAAATAATATCCCACGACATTCAAAACATTTGGTGGAACACTTCATTGCGGAATACCGGTTAAGAATCAATGATGTAACCTATGCGTATGTTGGTCAAAAACTAAAGTTTTGAGAATTTTGTTTATCTGAAATGACCTCCGATAAAATCTGGTAATGGAAAATTCAAATGGACAAAAATTTACCAATACCTTCCATTTATCGTTAAACAAAACAAAAAATAATAAAAAAGTATAATAAGATACAAAAAAAATATAAAAATGATTAAAAACATTAAAAAAAGAATTGCAAAACTAACAAAATCATCAAATTTCATCAAATCAGCTCCAAATTCATGAAAAACGATTATATTTTGGAAAATAACTATGAGAATTAAGCTTAAAATGTAATTAGAAACTTTAATAAAAAAGAGCCATGAAAATCTGACAACTAGGGGAAAAGTGATGAAATATGGTTAAAACGTGTGGGTGTTTTGTTTTGCCGCATTAAAAAATACGTATAAATCTATCACATATAAGTCGATGTCAAATCGACAAAAAAAATATACACACTTTTATTTAAAATTTTTCACAAGAAAACAAAAGGAAATCAGGAGTAAGGACGAGTTTATTTTATTTATATGTCATTATTACTCGTCAGTAAATTTGTAATATTTAAACTAATGCTGAATGTAATTTCTGTTTATTAATTTCAGTCGATATGTGAATCATTTATTTAGGAGTTGTAACCTTTGTGGTTTTCATTAAATTTTATTATCCAATTCGATTTTTTTTATTTAATTCACAATGAAATTTACTTATTAAGAATTTATAATAACCGTTATTCTAATCAATGTTTTTTGTCAATTGAATATCATGGATGTTTTCTTCCATGGTATCCATTAGGCATGATACGAGATAGCAGAATCCCATGATCGGAATCCATCATACTTATTCAATTCAATTAATTTACTAATCATTTTTATGATATATATTTTTTAATTTTTTTAAAATATTTTTATCAATTTGATTAATTTATGATAACCACATGCACACAAGAAAGTAAATTAAAATTTTGACCATCTAGTCTCTAGCTAGTATTTTGGTGGGGAGGTACCCGTAGCGATGGCAGTTCGCCGGGTCAGTTCTCTTCTCCAAGAACCTCATAGCCAGACCCTTAGTAGAGTGCGACTGGTCACGAGGAAGGAGTAAATCTTACACAAAAGAAAAGAAGTATATATTACTAGTAAAGAGAAAAAAGAAAATAGCATAACCAGAAAGAAGAAGTATTAAATCAAATATGTTAATGGAAAAAGATCATGATAATCCATTTTTGTCCAGAATAATTTATAATCTTATATTAATCCAATGAAAACAATGTCCAAAAAGCAGAAAAAGATAAATTTCAGGTAGAAATGTTGAAATTAAATTTAACTAACAAAACATATATAAATGTATAAAAAGTTAATTTCAATATTACTGCAGAAATGAAAACATCAAGTTAATAATACTACCAACAGGGAATCTGCATGAAAAAATTATTTTATAGTCAACACATTTTGTTCAAACCTTTTCGAACAATTATAAAATTAAATTGTTGCAGGATCTCGTTTAACTTCTTCGATATTGTTTTAACCTAAAATTAATGATAGAGGGACACAAATAAAATGAACACGAATACCTTCTATGGTAGCTCTTGAACCCAAAGTATTTTTAGGGTATGAACAGTCATGGTAATGTTGGGCCAGAATAACATGATAACAAGAAAATTTGACCGAAAAACTCCAATTTATATAAAAGTAAAAAATTAATGAAAATAAACGAGTTAAAATAAAATATTTTTGGTTGAATAAATTCAATTAAAAAATTTAAGAAATAAATTTTCAATTTAAATTAAGAAAATAATAAAAATTTAATTTAGATAACACAAATAACTTCAAGGTAAATTTTTTTTATCGTAATAAAAATAACAGGCAAGGTTAAGGTCAAATTATAGGTATATATACTGATGTGTTTTGACAAATTAAAAACTTTTTTGCAAACTTAATTTGAACACTTACTTTACAGTCTTATTTTGGTTAGTGTGCGTAAAAAACTGGGAGCCGTGCATTCAGGCAATTAACACTGGTAAGTGCTTTGTCTGAACCCGACAACTTGCAGTTGGTGTACATTGACGTATGTCTTAAAACGAAGGTATATGAATGAATGCTCTATGAATTTAGTGATCAATTTGATTAAATGCCAGTTGATGAAGCGAGTGAATAATGTTTATGCTAATGAACTTCCGATTACTATGTGAGATATGACATGCCGAATAAACAATTTTATGCATTCGAAGCTTTTATTCAACTTATATGGTAACATTTATTTATTTTCTTTTTCGGCCCACAGCCAAAACATACAGCAAGAAAGCAAACTATATATACCAATCGAGATGTGTAAGTGCGGTTCATCCGCCAATATCTAGTGCCCGTGAAGGTTCTGGTGTGCGTAACGCAAGAACCCAAACGTCAAATCATGAACTAAATAGCGAAAGAGGGTAGCTCGAGAGTGGGTCTTTTGGCTCAACTTTCTTTCACTCAATTTCGATAAAATCGATATAAAATTTTAAACGACAATCGACTCAACATCACTAACACCGAGTAGTCCAGTAGGCACTCATTAAATACAATGTGAACACAAATAGATCATAAGGACAAAGAAAGGGAAAAGGGTAGCGGGGAAAATTGCGCAATCGTTGCAACAGTTAAAATGAATAGTCATCGGAAAAAGAATGATCCGAACGACCAAAATCATGGAAAGGAATATTTTAAATAATATAAAAGAACTAAATAAATTATTATGAGTTGAAACGGGAAATAAGGGCGGAACGCTGCGTAAATCTTCGGAAATAATTAAAATATTTATCATGAAACCGTAAAATAAGGGCGGAACGCTGCTCAAATTTTCTGAACTAATTAAAATACTTTAGCAAAACTTGTGAAGTAAAAGTGGAGCTCGGCTCAATTGTTGGTATGATATTCTGATAAAACTGTAAAATAAAGGTGGAAAAACGCTGCTAAAATTTTCCGAAATAACAAAAATACTTTGTCAAAAACTGTAAAATAAGGATGGAGTACGGCTAAATTTTTATATAAGTAAAATATTTTTATAAAGCTGAGGAATAAGGACAGATACCTACAAAAAGCTTAATAATAATAACGATAATGGTAAGGATAATAATAATAATAATAATAATAATAATAATAATAATAATAATAATAATAATAATAATAATAATAATAATAATAATAATAGTCATA
Source organism: Schmidtea mediterranea (assembly GCA_022537955.1). Classification (NCBI taxonomy): domain Eukaryota; kingdom Metazoa; phylum Platyhelminthes; order Tricladida; family Dugesiidae; genus Schmidtea; species Schmidtea mediterranea. The sequence goes on along the minus strand of CM039679.1, from coordinate 175,113,995 downwards.
GCAGTGACAATGGATTAGAATAATACATATAATGATAACAATGATAATTCTAATGACAATAATAGTAGACATTGTAGTTAAAATAGGGATTAGGGTAAGAGAAATACTGTGAGGATATTTAACATAACAAAGGGTGTACAGGCTATAGAAAATTCAATAATACACACAGGCCTTCTATCGGCAGCTCGTTTTACTCATGGATCTTTCGGTCAATTATAGCATTAGTAATAGCGCTCACTTTTTGAGAACGATCCACCCACTCGAACACAGCTCCAACGTTGCTTAGCAACGGGTGCCGAGTGGTAAGCGAAAGATATTTGTATGGGGTTGTCTGGGTAACAACCATATAGCTTCAAAATGTTGGGCCAGAACACAAACGGCCTTGAAAAGTGTTTTAATGATTCGGTAATACACACGCAAACATAACATGCAGATTTAAACTCAAACCTATTAAAACACTAATTAACCCTACCAAAATGCGAGAAAGAGAACAATTAAATATAAAATTATAAAACACAGGAATAAATTAAAATAATAACAAAGTGCAACAAGATCCGCACGAAACAAACATAAACATAACATGAAAACCTAACAATTTGACCGGAATTTGACAATTTATCAAGAAATGCGAAATTCCATAAAAATGGAATAAAAATCAAAGAATTTGAATTAGAAATAATTCAATTAAAAAATGCAAAAGAAAAATTGTCAGATTAAATTACAAAATAATAAAATTAAGAATAGAATATTATAGAAAATCACAAGGTCAAATTTTGTTTCATAAATCAAAAAGAACACGCAAGGTTAGGGTCGTACAATAGGTATATATACCGATTCATTTTTACACAATTTTAATCGGTTTTTAACCTGAAATCTTGTCAATTCAGTTTTAATCTGAATATCAGTTCTAATCTAACCAGTGGAGAGCGCAAAAATTTGATGTGAGTGAGAGATTGTTCGGTACTCTCTCCACGTCGTATCCTCGCAACCTCGAATGAGCTCTGCTTGGATTTCGGCGTGAGGAGAGGGAGTTATGATATGCTATGTGTGAATACTATGAACAACCATGATGTAAATGATATGACAAAATATATATATTAAATCGAAAATAGATTTTTTTTTCTGTCGAAATTTTTCCGGCCCACAGCCGACACATATCGCAAGCTATTAAAATCAAATATACAATCGAAATCGTGTAAGTGCGTGTATTATCGCCAATGATTTTGTGCCCGTGAAGGCTCCGGTGTGATGAACGCAGGACCTGAAACGTCTATATCATTCCATATAGGGGAAAAGGGTGAAGGGGAAAAAATCTTTTGGCTGTTTCGTCGGCACTTATTTCCTGTAAACTCGACCTAAATATTGCTTACAACTCACGGCTCAAAATCACCACACCGAGTAGTCCAGTGGGCACTCTTAAACTACTAATATCGACACAAGCTTATTTTAGGATCAATTTGGGAAAGGGTACGGGAAAAGCGATGTCATTAAATTGTTGCTATGATCTTAAATGAAATTTTAAAAAGTAAAACTCTATCGATTAGTAATGAGTCCAAAGTCAATTCATAGTTAAAAGGTCGAGCTTAGTTAAAATTAATGTTTAAAAATCTTCATAATGGTCCACGCAAAATATATGCCGTTTACTCCCAAACTTATCAAGCACAGAAAAAATCCAACGAATTAAAAATATGCCCTTTAAATTGTTAGCAATCCAAAGTTTTGTGAGAAATTATAAATGAGGAACGTGATTCAAAATTCATCACTTTAAATCATTCAAAAAATACCAAAGTCTAACATAAAAATCCACCCTAATACGAATACGCTATACGTATATTAGTATCACATCCCAAAGGAACTTAGTCAAACCCAAAGTGTGAAAAGCGGACTGCAACGAATTTTGGTGTAATCAAAACTACAATTAACTATAAATGTTTGGCAAATAATCACGGTCGTAGTTGACGAAATAAAAGGGAAATCGGATATAGTAAAAAGGTTCTTTTTCTGAAAAAGTAATTCCCAAAAATAATGGTTAATCAGATACCAAAATTCCGCAGAGAGCAATCTAACTCGCCATAACTAAAATCAACGTCAATTTTAAGACGAAGTCGAGCCATAAACTACAAAAATTCAAACAAATTAGTCGGACCCACTCTAGACCTGATCACTCAGCAAAGTAAGATATTCCCATGATAGGAATTTAACTTACCGCTCACCCATGGAACCTCTAGTACATATCTACTAAAAATAAACAGTTATTTAGCATATGTTGATGAAAAAATTTCCAACATCGTCTCAACAAACAAGGTCCGAAACCATTTATTTATTAAAAAACTTTTTAACGGTTTTTTCACGTACTAAAATATGAATAGGGATATGCCATCATGAATCCCGTGTCCAATAACACTTACGCCGTCGTCGTCATCAGAAATTGAGAACCGTCTAATCAGTTCTCGACAAATCTCATTACTGAGGGTAATATCGATCCTCATAGATAGTATGGCATTGTCAAGTCGAGTCATAATTAAAATTGTCGGCCACCCTAGAATAATCAACTCCACAAATCACATACAGATCACCATAGTAGCCATAGTAAGATAGAGTGAGCCCATGGAAGGTAGAAATTGATCATGAATATTAAAACCCTGAAATACGCAAACGGTCATCTACCAAAACCATTAACTACTTACCATAGAGTGCAAACCATAAGTCCCGTAAATCTCCCAGCGATATTGGAATTCACACGATACCTAATCAATTGCGGCCAGAATGAAACCGTTAATCGGCTTGAACACTACTCTCATCAAACAATACCTAGCGAGATATAACCCGAATAAAAATGAAGAGAATTAAAACTAATACTTACTGTAGAAACCCATGGTAATTATTCACTATAAAACGTGTTCATAATAAACTCTACCAAATTTAATAAATGAATTAGATTAACTAGAAATAAAGTTATTGCAGGAAGATAACTAAGTGTGTGCCTGTCCTTTTCCTAAAAGATCAATCAATAAGTGCGCCGACACACAATCACATACTGATGAGAGAGACATGTCAATAATCAGTAGGCATGTCATGTAGAAATTTTGATTCACCGGTAACGTGTGTGCACACTCATCCCTATATAAGGATTAAATCGAATGACATTAATCACAAAAATTACAAAATCTAACATGTCAAAAGCACCAAGTTATAATACCGCCACAACCGGAACAGTAAACTCGCGATATCCTAGTACGCCCGACAACGCATCACGGAGATCCAGACCAAGCTCGGAGAAGCTGAGGACATCGGAGGGTAAGAGTTAGCATTATTAATAGTCAATGTAAACAATTCCTCGAGCATTAATTAGACGCAGCAAATCATCCAGAACGGCCACCGCCCAGCCCATGACCTAAGGAGCGACGACAATGAGATTGACCATGCTGTAAAAAGATATAAACTTTACACCAAGTTGCGAGATCATTATCGACAAATCTTTATCATCGCGCGAAGCCCAGATTCCACCCTTCCAACACTTCATAAGCAACCGATTGTCCCATGCCACCGTCGCGCTCGTGAACCATGTACCGTCTCTGAAGAGAATGCTCGATGATAGTAATTAGATTGCACTTAAACCATATGAACAATCTCATTTTATAATATGTATAGTAAGAATTTTATTAATAAAATGAATTTAAATACATAGTATTTTTGATTTATTATGTTTGACAGGCTATTTCCGCAGATTTTTGGAAATGATAGATTTAATGGTTACTAGTATAATGGGAATCTAAAGCGAGATAGAAAATTTTCAATTGTAATTTGTCTAGAAATGAAAATAACTACTTCCAAGGATTCTGATAATTTCCTTGCTTAAGAATTCTCTATGGAAATTCGACAAACTTTTGTATATTTAATGTCCCTTGGAAGCAGAAATAGTCCTCCTTAAATTTGGAATAATTAAATGATCTAATTGTGTAATGGAAGATAGGATATAGACTTAGATTATCAATGAGTTAGAGAACAAGTAACTTCGGAAAATATTTTCAGTCAATAGTTTGCGTTTTCTCCCATTAGACTATAAAAAGGAATAAATAAATTTTAAATATTAATTTTAAAAAAAAAAAAAATAAATTTTAAATGTATTTTAAATAATATTTTACGTTTTCTCCAATAGAATTATAAAAATGCATAAATGAATTTTAAAGGTATTTTAAATAATATTTTACGTTTTCTCCAATAGGATTATAAAAATGCATAAATAACTTTTAAATGTATTTTAGATAATAATTTGCGTGTTCTCAAATAGAACTGTTAATACGAATAAGCAAATCTGGAAGATATTTTTGACAATAGTTTTGCGATTTCCAAATAGAACTATTAAAACGAATAAGCAGATTTCAAGTATATTTTGTCAATAGTTTTTGTGTTTTCTCAAATAAAAGTATAAAGATGAGTAAATAAATTTTGAATAATTTTTAGATAATGTTTTTTATGATTCCCCAAAAGGGTTAGCAAAACGGATAATTGAATTTGAAAAATATTGTTGTTGGACAATAATTCTTTGCGTTTTTGAAATTTAATAAAGTTACTATTGTTTAAAAACGGAGAGATCTCGATTTTAGTGACCAGAAATCTTACTCGTCAATTTAGTTTAATATTTAAGCCGTAAGATTGTTCATATGATTTTGTTTTTAGGTTTCACCCATCATAGCTATCACTCCTCTACTTTCTTTTAGTGAGAAAAGTTGCAAGAATAAACCGCTCTAACCCGAATGTGTAGATTCTACCATGCTAGGTCTTCCCCTTTAAATAGAGAATACAACTCATAAAAACGATGAGTCTTCTCTACTCGTATGACCCTACCTTAAGCTCCTGATGCCCTATCGCGACCATCAAAACAACCCTTGACCGAGGACACCTGACCGCCAGTTCCATCGCTTATACCTGAATGACGATAATATGTCCATTAATGTATTATTTATTGTTTCCAGAGGACTCGTGGATTGACGCGTCCCGGGTTACACTTCGCTTCCCGGCACATTCAGCTGCACGGTGCCGGCAGGCGATGTGGGATGCGGGATTCTCAATCTCACCGGTCAGAGAATTCCGCGGAGAAGATCAAAAGACCGGAGATGACTTGGACCTTCCTTTCGTTGCGATCAAACGAGAGCCCGGCCGAAATCCGGCATGGGAAATAAGAGGTCAAGCGGACCACCTCCTCGCACGGTTGGAAGAACATCAACGACAAACGGCCCAGCAAATCCGAAAAGCGCAACGGCACTTAGATGAGATCAACCGGGATATTGCGGCCGGATTGATCCCAAGTACGGACGGGTACGCCCTGCCGTACAACACATCGTTCAATTTGGACGATCCCAGAGTGAACGGGCCAATGGAGGCGATCAACGTGGTAGTTCCACGCCAACTATGGACAGAAAGAGGAAAACGAACGAATGAAGGGCCAAACGTCCATCGCGAGCATCCATAAGCTCGGGGGTCACCAAGAACCAGCTACGATCGGCATCATTAAAGATTAAATTCATTACAATAATTTTCCTTGTGTGTATGCAATATAAATGTCTAGTTAGGTTATTTTTGTAATAGTATTAATTACAAAATTGTTTAACCAAGAATGAAAAATATCAGTTCCAATCTGACGCCATGAGATATGGTGGGTTACAGGGTTTCATTATTTGTTTGAATTAACCTGCGGTTGCCCTTTAACGCCATACAAAGTGATTCTAATCGCCACTTGGCACCCGTTGCTAGGCAACGTTGGTAATGTGTTCAAGTGGTGGATTGTCCGCAAAAATTGAGTATTATCGCTAGTACTGTAGTTGCTCGGACAACCCTCGGGTTCACGAGCTGTCGATAGAAGACCTGTGCTCGCTTTGTTCTGTCCCTTGTAGCAATTCAGGATTTAGTTCTTATTTGTCTATGGAAAGATGAGACGAAGGTTCGGTGACGTAATGCGAGTACTTATGATGACGCTGACATGCAAATGTATCCAAGGAGTAAATAATTTAAGAATATGACTACTCTATTTGAATCAACAACACACGTGGCATTTATGAGTTAGTGAGTTTTAAGCTGGGTTGCTCGACGACGAGCACGTTCTTTACGGCCCGGCCGACGATTATTTGCTGGAGTGATGGATTGCTCTGCTGATTGGGTGCTTTTCTGCGACATCTGGGATGGGGCGAAGACGAGCGGATATGTTACCGCTTCCCCCTCCCGGCAGACTGCTAGGGCGACTTCGAGCCCTCGGATTTGAGTACGCAGGCTCTGATTGAGCTGTCGCTCTTCCGCCCAGCCTTTCTGTGCCGCCGTGAGTCGGTGGTAGACAGCTCTCGTTTTTGCTGGATCTGACCATGTTGCCTTTATCTGTTGTGTTTTTCGGGTCAATTGGATGTTTTGGGCGAGTAGATCCGCGTTTGACTGCCTCGCGTGATCCAGTTCAGTTTGTAGAATTTGTAGGGAAGACATCACTATAACAAAAGAGAACCTTTTAATTTCCTATTGACTTAATTAAATCATAATTTATTCAATTAAACAAAATTTATGGAACAAATTTATCGATAAGGATAAAGAACACGAACGCCATTTAATTTTTAATCAATTAAGACATGAACATTATGGTTATTATAGTTATTCCTCGGGAATTTTCTTCAGAGCCGCCACCGTATAGGGCCGTCGGGTATCACGGGCTGGGTGGGGTGGATATGCCTCCGCGATACGCCCGACGCGGATGTCCTCCTCCACGTTCGCGAGGTACATCCGGGCTTTTATTACATTGAGGTCCACTTGCTCCTGCACCCTTTCCCAATGGGTCAGGAGGTTCCGGGCATGTTCGTACGTCTCTTCGGCCGGATATTGTTGACCGGCTAGTCCGCAAGGGTCCGTTGCGAGACCTAGTAATCTCCAAGTGGTAGGGTAAGGCCACTGTGATCGAAGTTTGTTGACGACGTCTGTGGCTTGTGGGGCCTTTCTCGGGTACTTTGCGTTAGTTGCTTGGGTTGTAGTTTGATCGCGTGGCAAGATCTGCAACGATATTAGGGATAAATCATTTGGTACGTAAAATTCGAAATGAACTTTATTCAACCTGGCTACATGGTTTGATGGTCGTTAATTAATTGTAGAAGCACCATGGCGAAATAATTATTAACGTCTATCGGATTCGTGATGGTTATGGGTCGTTCCGAAAATTGTTAACGCTCGCGAATTGAACTCGTTATCAGCGGTCATGGAAATCTTACTTATGACGATCAATATACTGTACTCTACGGGTATTTCAGGTTGACTTTTGGTTCATAGACTAAACAATATTTCTCGTAGTTAAGATATTGAATTTATCCTGTATCTGAGTAACCAGTGATCGGTACAGTATTGGAGGGACGAACTATATCGGGGTGTCTAGGAATTATTCGATATAAAAGCGTTCAAACATTCATTCAAGTTTATGCATGTAACATTTAGAAGCGCGAGGGGATAACTATTACTCGGACTTTCAAATGCTCACGGGTGTTCTTGTTTAGAAGATTCGAGAGGGCGGAATAAATTGGTAGTTTGGTGCAATGCGTTTGGGAGTCAATATCTGAATCGGGTATGCTACTAATAGGGGTGGTTACAGTTAACTAAATGCTTAAATCTTAGTTGGAACTGAATTATGAGGGGTTATTATTTATTAAGGATTTATAATTCTATACGTGAAATTATTTATTTACGAAAAAGGATATTTTAGATTCCTGATTTAATCGATAGTGGCGCGTTTCCGTTGGTTAATTTTGTACGTTATAAAGTTGTTAGTAATGATTGACCGGATTTCCGGTTAAATGGAATCGTGATTGATCGTCAGTTGACTTTAGGTTTGGTAGAAACTTAGTCCGGATGTTATTTTACTAGTTAGTGTTGTTCGAGGATGTTTTGGTAGATTGGTATGACCTCGCAGTGAAACTTCCGTCATAATTCAATATCCGGCATATTTCCGCTGGTTGGTTGATTTGCTACCTCGCTAGGTCATGGCATTTTTATTCATTTCGAACGGGTTGGAATCTTAGTTACATTTACTCGATTCATGTTCTAACTTTTGGACTGGTTTACTACTTCGCTCTATCGGAGTTTTAACTTTATCGACATGTTGGTGGTACGTCTATTAGCGCCATTGGATTTTACTAATGATTAACCTTATCACTCCGATGTTATCAATTTTCAAGGCTTTCATGTTATGGATGATAAACTGGTTCAGATTAGTAAGCCAATTTCGGTATGATTTTTATTTGATTCATATAATACATTTTTAGTCGTTTGGTTTAATCTTATAGGGAGACAGTCGTGGAGCTTCTGGGTCCTCAATGGTTTTAGGGTTCTAATCAGTAGGTAAACAAATACTATCGTGAAAATGATTTTGTCCTTTCTCACTCACTTCCCTGATTCTCATCAATGTCGATTGAATTTAATAATGCTGCAAAGTTTTTAACTCCTATAACAGTAATCTTGTGTCAATAAACTGATGTTTATTTTTTAGTTGTAGATTCACTTATCTTTATCTTAAAGTTTTAATTTATAAATTACCCATTTTTATTCTACAATTACCATATTTCTAATTCGAATGACTTAAATTAAACATTGCCTTAATAAATTATCTAAAAGGAAATGTTCAGCCCAAGGATTATTTGATTTTCGTTAGCAATTACACTAATTCTAAGCGATGGGTTATTTTGGTTTCATCTAACTGTTACTTTGGTTTGAGGCAACGAATTTCTTTTACTTTGATGGGCGAATTACCTTAGGTTGACCACTGAATTTATCCACGAGTTAATTTGCTATTAATCTATTTTATTTACTTTAATTTTGCTCCATGGATCTATATTAATTTACCGAAAAGTTTGTTTACCAAATCAGTACATTTGGTGGGTTACAGGGTTTCAAATCTTGCTTATCCTCATGGTGACCCTGGTAACGCCATACAAAATGATGCTAATCGCCACTTGGCACCCGTTGCTAGGCAACGTTGGTAATGTGTTCAAGTGGTGGATTGCCCGCAAAAATTGAGTACCATTGGCTAGTACTGTAGTTGCTCGGACAACCCTCGGGTTCACGAGCTGTCGATAGAAGACCTGTGCTCGCTTAGCTCTGTCCCTGTGGAAGTAAATTCATGAGCGAATGTGGAGAGATGACTTAAAGTTGCGACGCGGGTACTCATAATAACATCTACGTGTAAGCACCTTTTAAGAAGTACTGTAACCGTAAGCACAACTATTTTATTTAAATATACAGAGATGTGAATTATCAACAGTTAACGAGACGGTTTTGATTGCTGAGCAGCTCGGCGTCGAGCACGTTCTTTGCGTCCCGGCCGACGATTTATTGGTTGAGTTGAGGACTGCTCCACTGGTTGAGGGTCCTTCTGCACCCTCTGGGTCGGGGCGAATATGAGCGGGTAGGTGACCGCTTCCCCCTCCCGGCAAACAGCTAGGGCCACTTCTAATCCTCGTATCTGGGTGCGCAGGCTCTGATTGAGCTGTCGCTCTTCGGCCCAACCTTTCTGTGCTGCAGATATTCGGTGGTATAACATTTTGACTCTTTTCGGGTCCGCCCAAGTCGCTTTGATTTGTTGGACCTCTCTTGTCAGTTGGAGTATTTGATGGAGGAGATCCGCATTTGTGCTCCGCGCGCGATCTAATTCCGCTTGTAATATTTGGTTAGTGGCCATAACTATAATGGATAAGTTCGTTAAATTTAACGTTAATAATTTATATAAGTTATTTTTATCATTATCGCAAACTTATCGATTGAAACGAATATTCTTAAACAAATGATCAAACGCAAAGACAAGGTAAAGAACATTTCTATTTCACTAATAACAAACATCAAACTAGTTCATATTAATTGTTAGGGTCTCTGGAGTTCTAATTTTTTCGGAAAGGACTTCCTTCGGCTCTTTCTCGGAGGAACCACCGGGTATGGGCGTCGGGTATCTCGGACTGGGCGAGGTGGGTATGCTTCTGCGATTCGCCCGGCGAGGATGTCATCTTCTACGTTGGCGAGATACATCCTCGCCTTGATCACCTGTAGGTCCACTTGTTCCTGCACCCGTTCCCATTGGGTGAGGAGTTCTAGCGCATTCATGTACGTCTCTGCTGCCGGGTATTGTTGTCCGGCGAGTCCGCATGGGTCGCTGTTTAGGCCCAGTACCCTCCAGATAGTGGGGTACGGCCACCGCTGTCGAATCTTATTGAACACTTCTGGGGTTGGGTGTGAGTCCTTCCGGCATTGTTCGTCGGGCATTCGGGTGTTGGTCCATTCGAGCGGCATATTCTGAAAACACACCAAAATCAGTTATTGGCATATGGGGATGAAACAAACAATTCATTTGAATATTTCACTTAGATTGTATACTAAACTCACCATCGACCAGGTTGTTAGTATCATTGGGTCTATCACCAGGTAAACTTATCGAATGCTAGCTATCCATATCATCTTTCGTGGATTTAATGGGTGGTGCGTCTCTGAAGCTATGTAATCTACCACGTCTTCATCACGGCACTTCTATTTTAGTGGTTGCCCTAATTGCGAGGCGTTAGGAAATTCTACTGCTACATTAATGAGGGAGTCTATACCTACAAATCTACCGGTATTAATGTTCGTCAAACCAGAGTTTGCCGCGCGTATAGTGGTGCTGTTTATTTAAATTTCATTTAGAAATCATGGAATACCTAATATTGAATAACATTTATTATCAATTGATTCTAAATTTTAATAGGAGCAAGGCTTACCATTTATCGGGGTGGGTTCAGTACCTATTAAATACGTAATATCAGTTAAAATTGTTTACGTTCTACGAGTTGACGTTGCACGTGATAATTCACGATATGGATAAGTGTTACTTGGACTTTAACGGGTCTATTTCCGTAGTGATGTTTATCGATTTGTATTTACTAGTCAAATGACATCGACATCACGGCCTTTGGTAAGATTTACCTTAACTTGGGTTTCCGTTTCTACATCCGTTGTGTTTCGAATTGTACTACAATACCTAACTGGCCTTCGCCCTAGGTTATCTCACTAGCGTAGGCGTCTACATCCGTTATCTAATGCGAATGCGTTAGTGAATGACCTTCGCTCTGTTTATCCGGTACGTTTATTGTCGACGGAAATTTCTAATTCTCGGATGGCATTAACTTACTAAGATTTGGACTTACAATTTCCGGTCGACTGGTTTACTAATTCAGATAACTTTGGTTCTTAATTAACTACTGTCTGATATTATGGCGTGGCATCTACTATGGTCGTGCTGGCGATGAGGCGAATTTGGAATATGTCAGATACATCTGTTATTCATATTTAAATATTTTATTGTTTAATTTTAGAAAAAACCAGTGTCTTTGATTTCCTTATGGTATTCTGAAATTATTTGATCGTTTCGAAGAAGACTTATCTGTGGGATTCTCACCTTACGCCTATTAACGTTTCGCTTCGAATTCGCATTGGGCTTTTATTATATTGTTACGTCGGTTTTCGCCTACGAGTTTAACGTGAATTGTATTTGGAATTTGCATAAGTATTTGAGTGATGCAGGTTTTGTGAACTTTACGGGTGTGAGACATTATTATGATCAGGTTCTTAACAAATTTTTTTTTTTTGGATAGTATTATACTGCTAGCTTTCTCTTACGTCAACGACTCTTATGAATTTCGTGTTGATCGGTTTAGCTACATTAATCCCTTCTCAGCAATTTATTTATTTGGTTTACCTTTGAATGATGAGTCGATTTATGATTTATGTCATTCTACCCTTATACTTTTCATTAGTTCAGCTTCACTCAATAACTTATCCGTAGGTTGAGTTTTATTTCAAATTAATAAATTCTTATTCCATAATTTATTCTGCTGTTACATTAATTGAATCAGTGGCTTGCTTAGTTTTATCTATAGTTGCCTTACCTTTAGAAATTGAATTGCCTTATGCTAATTCAGAGGATTAGTTTATTTTAACCCATGACTACTTTACTCAATGATTTTCGATCAATTCACCGGTAATTTCAACTAATTTAATTCAGCTACGTATTTAATTTACTTTTACTTTTACTTAACTTGTTTCACAATATGCATTGATTTACTTTAGTAATGCGTTTCCCCTAATCTATCTCAACCATAAGTTTAAGTTACTTCTAGTAATATAATTTATCAATTCAATTTACATTTAGGAATAAGATTTATTAGTTTAATTTACTTGTAGATATAAGATTTATTCATTCAATTTACTGTTAAAAAGAAACGCTTGATTGATCTAATTTACCTTTAGGAATAAGTTTTATTAATTTACTTTTGGGAATTACTTTAATTTACTCTTAGAGAATGAGATCGATTAATTTACCTTTAGAAATATGATCTAATAATTTAAACAATTTATACGTTTATAATTACACCATTTAATTTACCTTTAACAATAAATTTTAGCTAATTTATTCCAAAATATTAGTTAATTTACTTCTAGCAATAAGTTTTACTTCATTTAATTCAAATTATGAAATTAATTTACGTTAGTAATAGGTTTGTCTAATTTATAAGAATTTAATTTCCTTTTAGTAATAAGTTTAATGATTTCAAACATTAACACGGAATCAGTTATATCAACGAATTTCAATTTAATCTATCCCCGTACCCTTTCCCTTTAATAGACCTTAGGCGCATTTTGTGTTCATATTATATTTACTGAGTGCCCACTGGACTACTCGATGTGATGATTTTGAGCCGTGTGTAATATAATTTTAGGTCGATTTTACAGAAGTGAGAAACGAGGAAGGAGTCGGAGACTTCTCCCTTATTTCTCGCTTCAGCTATAGGGATAATATTGACGTTACGACCCCTGCGTTTCTCAACGCCGAGTCTTCACGGGTGCATATCATTGGCGATTTTCCACGCTCTTACATGCATCTGCACTATGTTGATTTTACTAACTTGCGTGATGTGTCGGCTGTGGGCCGGAAAAATTTCGACATTTCAATTTAGTTTATGAAAAATATATATCAAACAATTTATGTATATTAATAATATTTATTAATTAGGACAAAATAACAGAATTACCCTTCATAACCATTCCAAATATTTTCAAACAATAGCATAAAATATCATAACAGAAAGCATAAATGCCTCTCTCCCCCCGTTGCCGTCAAGCAGAGCTCTACAGAGATGCTATGAACGTGACGTGGAAAGAGGGCTCCAACCAAAGTATTTCTCACCTAAAAATTCGGATTTTCACAATAATTTCAAACAGTTTAGATTTTCAAAACAATTTTCAAAATAGTGCTAAAAATAGTTAAACTTCGAAATGGTTTTAACGATTTTCAAAAATGGTTAAATTTTCAAAATGGTTGAGTTTCGAAAAACGGTTAAGTTAAATGTGAAAATGAATCAGTATTTATACCTAATTTTATGACGTGTGAAATTTGATGCAGTAAAACAAAATTCGACCTTGTTATTTTCTAGCAAATTCTATTATTTATTTTTATTATTTTTCGATTTATTTTTTATAATTTTTTATTTCGAATTTTTATTGAATTATTACTAATTCAAAATTTTCGATTTAAATTTCATTTTAATGAACTTTAATTGATTTTTTCAATTTCGTCGAATTTTTTGTGTTTTCTTGTTATATTTGTATAGGTATCGTGCGAATCTTGGTGCATTTTGTTATTATTTTAATTTATTTTTATGTTTGTTAATTGATATTTAATTCTTTTATTTCTCAGATTTTATATGGTTTAATTGATGTTTCAGTGGGTTTATTTAAATTGCGTGTTATTTTTGCATGTGTGTTTCTGATCCATTTAAACATTTTCCAAGGCCGTTTTACGTTCTGGCCCAACACATTTTACTACTTTTTAATTTATAGTTACCTTTAATTTGATTCAACGATTTGTATCATTTACAATCACTCGAATAAAGTATTTTAAGTAATAGTCTACTTCATTTTTATAAATTATTTCGATATTATTAATCAAAGCTATGCTTACTTTTACTTGAAGATTTATTGGGTTATTTTTATTCATATTACTTTAATTTTTATCAATCAATTAACTTAAATTTTAACTAATGTAATGCTTATTTTTACCCCCGTAATCGCTAATTTTAATCAATGATCTAATTAAATTGATAACTACTTATTAGGTGATTTTATATTTTAATCATTTTAACATACCGATGATTAATTTACTTCTAATTTATTTATATCAACGATTTCGATTTAATTTATTCCCGTACCCTTTCCCTTTAATAGACCTTAAGCGCATTTTGTGTTTACATTATATTTACTGAGTGCCCACTGGACTACTCGGTGTGATGATTTTGAGCCGTATGTAATATAAATTTAGGTCGACTTTACAGAAATGAGAAACGAGGAAGCAGCCAGAGACTTCTTCCTTATTTCTCATTTCAGCTATTAGGGATAATATTGACGTTACGACCCCTGCGTTCCGCACGCTGAGTCTTCACGGGTACATATCATTGGCGATTTTCCACGCTCTTACACAAATCTGTACTATGTAGATTTTGCTTTCTTGCGTTATGTGTTGGCTGTGGGCCGGAAAAATTTCGACAGAAAAATTTAAGTTTAGTTTATTTAAACATATAAAACAATGTATTTATATTAATAATATTTATTAATTATAAACAAAAAATGAACATAATTACCACCCATTGCCAATCCATAAAATCGCATAATATTACATATATTAAAATAAAACAAAAATACCTCTCCCCCCATGCCGACATCCAAGCAGAGCTCTATCGAGGTTGCAAGGATGCGACGTGGAGAGAGGGTTCCAAAATGAACATTTCTCACCTAAAAATAAGTTGAAAACGGTTTGAAAATAGCTTTAAAAACAAATTCAAAAATGGTTTGTAAAATGGTTTTCAAAATGGTTTTCAAAAAATGGTTAAGTTAAATGTGAAAATGGATCAGTATTTATACCTATTTTCCTCGCATGTTAAATTTGATGCAGTAAAACAAAATTCGACCTTGTTATTTTCTAGTAAATTCTATTCTTTAATTTTATTATTTTTTGATTTATTTTTATAATTTTTCATTTAGAATTTTTATTGAATTATTACTAATTCAAATTTTTTGATTTAAGTTTCATTTTCATGAACTTTTATTAATTTTTCAATTTCGTCGAATTTGTTGTGTTTTCTTGTTATATTTGTGTTGGTATCGTGCGGATCTTGGTGCGTTTTGTTATTATTTTAATTTATTTTTATGTTTATTATTTTATTTTTAATTCCCTTTTTTCTCATATTTGATAGGGTTTAATTGGTGTTTAAGAGGTTTATTTAAATTTGCATGTTGTATTTGCGTGTATGTTACTAATCCATTAAAACATTCTCCAAGGCCGTTTACGTTCTGGCCCAACAGATATAAGTCCTGATATAAATTTAACTAACCTCTATTATCGATAAAATTGATTTTTCCTCTGTTGTAGGGATGCATTCCCACGAGATTCTACGACAAGAACTGACAAAGGCACAAATGACAATTAAAAGATTTTCACCGACAAATCTTGCAACTGACGACCGAAGTTCAGCTGACAAAAAGTACTTGGCTCGAACCGAATAAGGCCAGACGCCTGTATCAAAAATTAACAGCGATGCAGAAGGGTTGGGCAGAGGAAAAGCAGCTCAACCAAAGTCTGAAGACACAACTTAGGGGCTTAGAGGTGGCGCTGTCTGCATGTCAAGAAGGAGCAGCAGTGACCTACCCCCTGGTCTTTGCCCGGCGCAGCTAGCATATCGAGAGGCCCTCCACTTCGAAACCTGCAGCCAAACCAGTCAAACACCGCCCCGGTAGAGCTGAACGGGCCAAACGTCGGGCCATTCAAGTAACAGACCCAAAGGCGTGAAATGTGTATTAAATGTTTTATCAAATAAAAATTTGTTAAATATCGTATTCGATTGATGATTTTTGAATTCCAATTAATACAGTTTGAATTGAATTAAACCCATGCAAATGACGTCAATCAGTCAACGAGCCAGAGACACAAATATAACCGTCTATCATCAGTAAGGGACGAAAATGACAAATCGCACGTAAACCTTCTAACGGTAGTGTGTTGGACCCAGTTTGAGGTCGGGCCAGAGCAGTTCCCGCGTGGCGCTCACCTTTGGCGACCTCAAAACCCATGGTTACATTTCCAACGTTGCCTAGCAACGGGTAACCACTGGGAGTAAGAAAGAAATTTTCATCTGTGGTCAAGGTTTCAAAGACCATAACCCCACAAAAATATCAACACCCAGAAAGCCACCAGTAATATGGCTCACCTTTTACTAGAAACCGCCCATTGGCATATACTTCCAACGTCATTTTGACGGGTATCCAATAGTTTTATATCTTGTGCGCGCATCTGGTGGGAATTCCTTGCAAGTGGACGCGAAAATTTTATATCTTTTATCCATCAGGTGCCCAGCACATAGATGATGTTAAATCATTTAATTATCGGCTTTAGGGATGACGATTTCTAGTTTTAATAAATTTATTCATATACATGATTAAAATCAAATAACATTTGGCTATGATTTATATTTTAGTCCAAGATATGATTCTATTCATCAAATTTAACTCATAAAACACTACCCTAACCCAATGCTGACGAGTGGATATTGATGCACAAAAAAGCTTCACACAAATTTCCGACTATTGTTCCTTTTCCTTCATCATATTCAATGAAGCAATTATTTAACGAATAATTATAATTGTCCAGTAATTACGTTTTAAATCTATAATTAAATTGTTTAAATAATAGTATAATTTAAAATAGGTTTGAATTTTTATCTTTAAATATATTTTTGTATTCAATGGAAAAAGATTATCCCTATATGACAGAATATGCCAAAAGTTCAAGATCTTGTTGTAAGTTATGCAAAATTTCTATAACGAAGGACTCATTAAGGATGGCAAAAATGTGCCAAGTTATAATTTTTATTGAATTATTTTATTGAATATTATTTGTATTTGTTTAGTCTCCACATTTTGACGGTAAAATACCAAATTGGTATCACTTTGATTGTTTCTTCAACAAATTCAAATTAAATTGTCTTGGCGATATTAACAACGTAGATACTTTACGATGGGAAGATCAGGAAAACATTAAAATGAAACTAAGTAATATAATTATGTTAATCATAATTTGTTAAATATAATTTCAATTACAGATGAAGCCGTTTCTGAGCCACCATATGATCTCACCATAGAATACTCCAAAGCCAAAAATAAATGTAATGGTTGCAAAGAAAAAATAAATAAAGTAATATAAAAACATTAGTATTTTTAATCTTCAAATAAGGGAGATATTCGCATATTGATCATGGAAAAAGTAAATATTACGTCCAGGGTGAAAAAGAGTTGGTATCACATAAATTGTTTCATTGATTTGAAGAATGAAATAATAAAGGAAGCAACATTTGATATTGAAAAGCAAGTCATTTATTTTATTAAATTTTTATTATAACCTTAAATTATAAAATTATTTATTATTATTAATTATATTTTTGAGCTTTTTAAGTTGATTTTATAATAGAATTAATGGATTCGATTCACTTAGTGAAGATGATAAGCAGATTTTGTCTAAATTTAAAACTTCGAAGTTTGTCTTTTCTCATTAAATACAAAATCAATATCCATTTCTAGTAGATCGAAAAAAAGACCCGTTAAAGATGATAGTGAGCCATTTACAATAATCAAAAAACCGAAATTGGAAGATGAATTAGATAATCAACTAAAGGTATAATTTAATGTTTTTGAATTCTAATTAAACTAGGATAATGGTAAAGGAACAAAACCTATTACTTTGGGATGTCAGGGACAAAATTAATGCCGAAGTATCCAAAGCTGCATTGGTTCATTTATTAGAAATAAACAAGCAACACATTCCAATAGGAGAGGCTAATTTGCTGAATTCGGTGGCCGATTGTATGGTATTCGGCTGTTTAAATGCATGTCCAGAATGCGGTGGCCAATTGCATTACAGTTCGAGCCGCTACAAATGCAAATCCATGGTCAATGAATGGTCAAAATGCCTTTACACAAGCAGAGAAGTTATCAGATCGCCATTTGTCATATCGGAAGAATACATGGAAGCAGATATATTGTTAGTGCATTATTATCATTTAAAAAAAATCCATTCTAAAGTGGTAAAAGGCAATTTATAAATAATTAAATCCGTACCGATATTCCTTACTTTTGCTGAATTTAAATCTCAATTGAAAAATTAAATATTTATATAAAATATTATGGGGAAAAATCGATTTATAATATCGATTATTATTATTCAATAACATAAGATAAATTACATTTATATTATTCATATCGCTGATTGTGGGAAATTAAATATTTTTATTTCAAGTATTTCCTGTTGGTTTCATATAGGAATTTATTTCATTTATAGAGCAAGTAAATTATTTTAGATATAGATCAACCCATAATACGAAAAAAATTTTAAGCTTTTTTTGTTAAATAAGTAGGTCAAGGCCGTTTTAGGACCAGATAAGTAGGTCAAGGCCACTTTAGGGTCTAAAAAGTAGGTCAAGGTTTCGTTAAACCGATACTATTTGATGTTATCTGCTATTAAAATATGCAACTAAAGGATTTTTTCTGAAATATTTAAGTAAAATTAAAGAAATAATATTAATAATATCATTTTTATGCAGGAAAAATTATCGATATAAAAAGTTAACAAGAATTCTTCCGCCGGAAAGTGAAGAATGTAGCAATATAAATCCTCTCAAAGGATATTACGTTACTATCGATCAAGTAAACTTCCCAGAAGAATTCGGAAAAGTCCAAATACAAAATAGAATTAAAGAACTAGGAGGACGTTGTAACAAAACACTAACAACATCATCCTTGATATTGATCTCTACTATTGAAGGTTTAAAGACCAAAAAATCCCATAAAACAAAAGCAGAAAACTACGGAGTCGATGTTGTTTCCGCCGAGTTCCTAATAAACGTCAAAAATGCAGATTTAGTTGAAGCTATAAAAAAAAATTCCCTCGTAAATTGGGGTCGCTCGGTAATAACGGCTATGATCTCATTTATCTGTTTCATCATTATCATTTCCAGAAGGATGAAATCGCCACATTATACAATTCCGGAGAAAGAACTGCTGACAAAGATAACTGGCAGATTCAAACTATAAAAGGCGGCGCTGCAGTTGATCCAGATTCAGGACTGATAGATAAGGCTCACCTTTACCAGGACCGCAAAACCAGGGATCCGCTTAATGCCATTCTCGGAACGGCGGACATTATTACCGGCAGCAATTCCTTTTATAAGTAATCTATATGATGATTTACAATAAGAATTTCCATTAAGAATTCAATTGCTAGAATCGGATAAATTATCAAAATGGTGGGTATTTCGGTCCTGGGGCAGAATCGGCACAGCGATTGGGAGCAACAAGCTGGAGTTATTTCATGATTTAGATAGCGCCATCAAAAATTTCTGTGGAATTTATCTTGAAAAAACCGGAAATAAATGGGAAAATCGCAACGAATTCAAAAAATGTCCCTATAAATTTGTTCCGCTTGATATTGATTATGGAAATGTAAATCTTCATGATTTTTTCTATGTTGTTTTCGATTACTTAAATAGAGGGCGAAAGTTATTGAAAATATTACAGAGGAAAGCTCAAATCTTCCACAGACTGTTGAAGGCTTAATTAGATTTATTTTTGATGTGGAGAGCATGAAACGTGCAATGCTGGAGTTTAAGGTAATTTTTTGGGTTTTTAATAATTAATTATTTTTTAAACAATAATTAATATAAAAATTATTTTTCATAATTTTGCTCAAAATATGCGCTTATTGATTTATATATTTTTATTAAATCTATTATTAAATAAAGTAATTTCAAATTGAAATATAAAATAATAAATGAATAAAAAATAGTCAATAATAATTTAAAAATAAATTTCTATAATTTTTAATCAATAAGTAATAAAATTAATTAAAATAATAAAAAATATTTCAGTTAACAACAAATCAAAAATAAAATAATAAATTAGCTTTTTAGTGAATTAATAATAAAATTAATAAAAAATAAATTATTAATAAAATAAAAAATATAGTTAATTATTTTAAAATAAATTACAATAAATTTTTAATCAATTAGTAATAAAATTAACTAAAATAATAAAATAAATAACAATATTTTACAACATATTAAGCATAAGATATAAAGAGTTTGTACAAAAATGTTAAATGGTTTTATTGAGAAGAAGCTTATTAATGACGAGGTAGGTAAGTCTATTCGTCCAATGGGATCGCAGCCAGCAAAACTATATGGGCTACCAAAAATCCATAAGGATAGTATACCTATGACACCAGTGTTGTGGATGGTTGATACTGCCCAGTATAAAATAGCAAAGTTTTTAGATGAATTATTAAAACTGTTAATGCGATCAGAATTTGAATGTAACGATAGCTTTGAGTTTGTGTCTTGTATTGCACAGTTACAAAAACGAAGTATGAATGATGTTATGGTTTCGTTTGATGTTTGTAGTTTGTTTACGAATGTGCCACTGGTTGAGACGATTGACTTATGCTGTGCGTTGTGGGATGAAAATGATTCGGAACATCACATAGAAGGGCATTTCGTAAACTTCTTGAATTTGCTACTACAAATGTCAATTTTCTTTTCAATAATGAATGGTATCAACAGATAGATGGAGTCGCTATGGGTTCCCCTTTAGCACCAACGATGGCATCAATATTTTTGGCTAGTTTGGAAAAGAAAATTGCTTCTTTCCAATTTGAAAAACCTTTTGTTTATAAAAGGTATGTGGATGATATTTTTCTTATATTTGAAAACCAGAAACGTGTAGAGCCATTTTCGCATTTTATGAACATATCATCGTTCTGCATGGATGGTCACATATATTTCGTATGAAGAAGTGCTTACACCTGTTTCAGTTCATTAAAAACTGCTATAATAAAATGAAAAAATCAATGATGTTATAATATAGGGACATATATACTTTCCCGTGTCTGCATGTAATTTGTTCAACTGAATATAAACTTATTTTATAGGAACGAAGGAATTTGAAGAAATTTTTTTAACAATACATAGTAAATAATTCATGCAAACTTTTTAAATGTAGAAAGGTTTAGTTCAAAAAAAACTCTATAAAACTATTTTTAGTAACTTTTTAGATAATTTTGTTTTAAATTTTTGAAAAAAATACCTATAATTCTACTTTGAGTTGTAGAGAAAATTAAGAAATAACTTCGTAAGATTTTTCATGAAATTCAATCAATTTAATATTTTTACAACATTTCAGATATTTTAAAAATATCCATCGAAACTCTAGGTTTTGGAGGAGATGAAGAAATAACAATGTGTAACATTTAACTTGTACTTAAAATAAATTAATTTTTTACCTCATTTGCAATTTACCAGATTTTTATAAATTTTGGAAATTAACGAAAATTTCGAAAGCCTCATAAAATCAATAAATATCAAAAATTTGGATTTGTCAAAAAATAAAAAAGATGGCAGCCAAAACGAATTTCCTAGGAACAGAGAAATAGTTTATACGAATATAGAAACTTTTTAATAATAAATTTTATTTTAATAAATTTCACTTTTCAATTAATCGGACTTACATTTATTCGAAAATAATTCTATTAATTTACATAAAATGGCATAAATTCCTAAAAAAACAAAAGAAAATTAATAAAAGTAATTGTAAAAAACACGTTGATGAAAATTATTATTTAAGAGCTTGAATAATGATCTCATAAATATACGAGATCACAATCCAAGCCTTAAAATATACTTCATTAAAAAATTTACATGTCAGTCATTTTAAAAATGGCTAATTCATAAATTTAATCATAATCGTAGTTGAATGTTCATTAAAACTTCTATTAAAAGTTTTAATGGATTTATAATGAGATTATTGTCGTTCAAACGTGATAGAATGTGTCAGAAGAATGCTAAATGTGTTGTTTTGTTTACGGAAAATGAATATATTGTCTAAGAGCAGTCTAATGAAATCTAAACCTATGACCACTTGACATGACTTTGAAATAACTGTGCTGCGTTGCGTAATCCAAAGGGTATTTTTGTGTATTCAAATATCTTCGGAATACATGCATTTTGTGGTAAGCTTTACCGTAAATCAATTTTCCAGAATATGGTTTTACCGTTTTAAAGCAAATGATCGTAATTGTGTATTGATAATCACCTCTAAAAGTCTAAACGAGCCGACGCTTTTTGTTAAGTGTACCACAGATACCCATGGGGAATAAAATCGTCCTACCACTCAGTATTTTTCTATTGCCTAATATTTAAATAACGGTATTTAGTGTGGTAAAGTTCGGATGGGGTTTTTATAAAGTAATGCAAAATGTTGTTTTGTGGATTGGTATTTTTGTTTAAATGTAAACAATTAAAGAATTTTTAAGTGTTATCATTTCCTATATGATTGGGATGAAACCTGTTTTTGTCTGTGATTTGGAAAGCAGGCGTACAAAGATCACAAGTAGGGTCTTGTTGAAACAATTAGGTAAATTAAACGTGGAGCCGTATATTTCTGGAGATTATAGGTTTATTTCTACAATGTACTGAGCATAATGTCTATACTTAGGAGTGGTTGTTTGAGGTCTTGTTTTTTTTTGGTAGCTGCAAACGATTAGACGTTTTCAGAATGAAAATAACTAAATCTTTACATTGCCTTTCTTAGGCCGATTACAGCCTATGCAACATTTGCTTGTTGAATTTCTTTGTCTAAAATGAACACTGCATAAAAGCCCTAGGCTTGATTTCTTTATCTTATTATTATTATCGTTATATTTTGGAGTTTCTTGAGCTGTTCTAATTGTAAAGATGCTACTTGATCTGATGTAGTTTTTTATCATATACATTAGTTGTTAATCTGTATTGATATATTTAAAGCAGTGGTTCTTAACCAGGGTTACTCGCATTCCCGAGGGTGCGAATTTACAATTTTACAAATTCACTGTTTCTAGTAGGTACTTATGCACTTTATTACCTTCCGGTTTCGAATTCAAAAAAATGCAAAATACTAACCCTAACTGGATTTTTTTTGGTCCAGAACTGACCTAACCCTGTTTTATTTTCCAATTTTTAGCACTTTTAACTTAGTATAAGATTTTCAAAAAAATTAATATATATGCAGGATCCTAGCGCATAAAGAAAAAAATTTCAAAAAAAAATCTATCCCTTGGAATTCGAGCTCGGGGTACTAAAGTACATGTGTGCTTGTAAAATAAAAAAAATTAAACTTAAAAATTCATTTTGGCGAGTAAATGTTTTAGATAATAAAAAAGATTCCACGGTTTGTGACAATAATTGAGCAAAAGCAACAACAAAAAAGTCATTAAAATAAATTTTATAATTGATTATTTTAGAATCTAAATTTTAGATGATAGTTAAAATTTTTAAAAATTGTTATGCACATAATATTAAAAAAATATATTGTGCATTGTTTTTTTTTTCAATTTATATAATTCCTTATTTTTGGTAAGGGGTGCGAGGAATTTTATTTGAACACTTTATATATATATATATATATAATTTGAATATGAATCAGTATTGGTATTCTTTTTTATTGATATTCCCAAATTTTCGGCACAGCCTTTATCAAGTGATTTAGATTTAAATTTAAAATCATCTAAAATTTTTTGACATAGTTTTAATATTTACATTTAATATCTTTTGATAAATCTATTTTTAAAAGTTGAATTGATTTAAAATTTATAAAAGATATTCAGAAATTAAGTTTTGTCATTTTTTTCAAGAACAGTTTTTTATGGTAAAAATGAATTTAATTTCATGTTTTGGTTCTTTTAATTTTATCAAATTTTTTTCTAAATGTAAATGAATATAAAAATGTTGGGTGCCATGCTACGACCGCGTTAAATCCGAATTTGCGTTATGGCGGGGTGCGTTATAGCGGGGCTCCATTGTATTTTTAATAACTATTTTTAAAATTTTGAATTTAAGGATGTGCATATTCAGATTTTTATTTAATATTTATCATACTTATACAGACACAAAAACTTTACAATATACATTGAAATAAAATTGAAATTTATTATTAAAAACATAAGATTGATTCAAACAAAATGCCTCTTGGAAAAGTGTCTCAGAAACAAATTGACATTTCCTACACAATATTAAAAGAGCTTCAAGATTTATTAATCAATAGTAATCCAACAAAGACAAAATTGTGTGAATTATCAAATCGATTCTATACAATGATGCCACACAACTTTGGAATGATGAGTCCACCTTTAATAAATTCCTTGTCAATGGTAAAGGATAAATGTGAAATGATCGAAAGTTTAATGGAAATTGAAGTAGCCTATAAACTGATGGAAGCAGAAAAAGGAAAAAATATAATCGATTCTCAATATGAAAAATTGCATAATTGTATCAGTCCATTGGATAAAAGCTCTGATGTATACAAAAGATTGGAAACATATCTTCAAAATACTCATGCTCCAACTCATAACTATAAAATTATGATTGAAGATATTTTCGATGTCAGCAGAGAAGGAGAATCGAATAGATACCATTCTTTTAAAAGGTTACCAAATCGAATGATGTTGTGGCATGGTTCTCGTCGGACTAATTGGGCTGGAATTCTGTAAGCTCTATTTATTTGATATATTTTATTTTTATGAGAATCAACTATTTAATCCTTTGCTTTTATTTCAATGTTATCTGAAAATTGAATGATAATTAAATAAATTCAATTTTTATAAATATTTTAGTTATGATAAAAAATATATTAACACGTTGACGGACAGTAGGAACAAGCGAAGTTCGAAAATTGACACTATATGTCACAACCACGTGCATACTGAATCTGCAACTCGTATAACAGGTGAAATATGAACTTCAACCTAAAAAGATGTTTTCAAAACACGACACTATGCTTCTACGTATACGCCAGTAAGTGCACATTTGTGCTGCTATAGCCGTAGTGTCTAAAAACGACCGTTTCGTTTTGGACGGCTATAGCAGTCATGCCACATTGTGAACTTCGCTTTGACGGCTATAGCCGCAATTGTCCGTCAACGTGTTAAAATCTTAAAATAACTTTCAATGTTATCTGAAAAACTTTTTTATTAAATTTCCAAAAAATTAATTTTCTCAAAATTTTATTTACTGGCATGACATTTTTTATGAAGATTTTCATAGTTGATTATCAGTTATTTATATACGCCATGGCGCCCGCAGTTCCAGCGGTGCACATTTGACACGATTTCTCGAAACAATTTATGACTTTACGACGGTGCAATCATGTTGAATACCTGCAACATCTTCTATGGTGTCAAAATAACAATATTGATATCGACTTTTAAAACTTAAATGAAAAAAATCAAATGCAAATATATTACTGATTAAATATTTAATTGTTTTATTGATTGCTTTCAATATATTAATTTATATATTGATATATAGATAAACAATTAAATAACGATGGCAATGATTTTATTACTGTAATTTATTTTTTATGAAGATGTTCATAGTTTATTATTGGTTATCTATATACACTAGGGTGCCCGCAGTTCCAAATAACAATATTTAGATCGACTTTTAAAAGCTAAGTGAAAGAAAAAAGATGCAAAAATTTCACTGATTAAATATTTAATTATTTTTTTGATTGCTATCAATATAATCATTAAATTAATTAATTTATATATAGATATATAGGTAGATAAATAACTAAATAAGGATGGCAAATATTTTATTAAAATAAAGCGCATTTTTGTCACGTATCGAGCTTGTTACCTATCTTTTTCTTTCCTATCAAAACCATAATGGCTGTTTATCTTATGTATTTCAAGCTCTCAAGGATTACGAATTGCTCCCCCGGAAGCTCCGGTGACTGGTTATATGTTTGGTAAAGGAGTTTACTTCGCGGATGTGGTATCAAAGTCGGCCAACTACTGTCACTCGAGTTCCACTTCACCTGATGGTATTCTATTGCTTTGTGAAGTAGCTCTCGGTAAAATGACCGAAAGATACCAAGCTGACTCAAATATTGTGCTTAAACCAGGCGAGCATAGTTGTAAAGGGGTAGGATTAACTGAACCAGATCCAAATGGCAATTTCGATGACAATGGAGTCATTTATCCGATGGGGAAACTCGTTCAGCAAGATATTAAGAGTTCATTATTATACAACGAATATATTGTTTATGATATTGGACAAATCAAACAGAGATATCTATTCAAAGTCAAATTTATTTATAAATAGATTTGATGTGTTAGTGTCATATTTTAATAAATGTATAGTTGTTTGATTTTCTTTTAATTGCATATTGTTACTGTTGTATTAATTCTTAATAATTATAATTTAGTTTCCATCGAGTTTAAAGTACCATGAAATCTTGTATTTTGAGACCATATTCGGCTTTTTCATCCAAAAATAACCTCAAAATGGTGGTTACATCATACGACCTTGGCGTATTACACCGTATGACCTTGAAGGATAGAGTACGAGCTGGAGAGCTCATCGTATTGTTACTTTTGTATTCTTAACAATTATTTAAGTTTCCATAGATTTTTAACAGATTAATAATCCGAATGCCATTCGAGCAGGTGAGCGCTATTCCTAGTGCTACTCCTCGAAGGACCTTCGTTTTCCCTGGTTCTTGGCTGCCGTTAGAAGGACTTATGCTCTCTACCTAGAAGTCACATGTACCTAGGACCCCTTGAATCTATTAGTATGTTACTCTTGGAATTGTGAGAATCCGAACATAACTTTGGCCTAGTCGAGTATTGTCAGCCGATGACCCGTTTTCCCGTAGTGAACACGTCGTTAATCATCCACTTTTATCAACTATTAATTTAACACTAACATTTTATTATCAATAATCCAATTATTTGCTATTAATCCTAGAAGAGAGTCTTAATTACACACGTTTTATTCAATACATATACATATAGTCCAAGTACATACATATAACAGATAAGAACCGTTCGCGAGATTATCATGCAATTTGAATTATAAACCTATAACTATAGTATAGGCTAAGCATTTGGAAGATCATTAATGGATGATGGCTCCTTATTAGCGAGTATAATGGTGTCCCAAAGGAAAGCAAGCCATCGTGATAGATCTCGTCTAGTATGAATTAGCTGTCTGAGTCGATGTCTACCGGCAGACATCGGCGTTTCGGTTGTTGATAGAGAGGGGGTTATTATTTAAATTTGATTTCATTTGGGTCGAGGTTCCGGGGACGCTGGTAGGAGTACGACTCGTCGGAACATGCCCGCTCAGAATGGAAATTTCTTCCACATTGAGACCTAATCTTTCTAAGGCCTGATCGACTGTTGGAGCTTCCGTTATGTCTTCTACCAAGTCAATATAGACGGATGGCGGTGGGGTAATTACTGCCATTGGTGCATAGATTATATCCGGGTCAAACTCCGGAAACTCAAACTCCTGATAGACAGGAGGTGGACCACTGATTCCACTGGTTGTTCCTACGGTTTCGATGGCCCTGAGTAGGCTGGCCTCTGCTCGACGTCGTTCGCGGCGCCGGCGATTGCGATTCGGCCGCCGTCGAAATGCCCGGACATCGAATCTACTGTTGTGCTCTGAGAAGGTTCGATTAGTAGAGACGGAGTTGGGTTTGACGAAAGATGCTGGGCCGGTATGATATTTAGGCTTTCGGCCAAGCCGCATCCCGGTAGGCGGGCTCTTAGCTCAGCCTCCGTAAATATTTGCCCGAGAGCAGTGCTCTGCTCAGCGTTGAGGATTCGCTGGTTGCGTGATTCGATTATTAACTCGTCTCTAGCTCGAGACAAGCGAGCGATTTTTTGAGACAACTTCCTCGTAGATTCAGGCGAGCTCCATGTCCCTTTTAACTTTTGATATTTAGTTTGTAGAACTGCATGGTCTTTTTCCAATTGTTCCAGCCTATGACGGGTTGCGATGATTGAGGGAGATAGTCGTGGAATTCTGGGCAGCTCTGTCATATTGGTTGTTCGGTGAGGATCTATGTGTAAATGAAGACAGTATTATATTAGTTTATTCAAAAATCACGTCGAGACGTCAGTGAGGTGATCGTAAGTTAAGTCGTGAACGAGACGACAGTGGGGTAGAGTCAATGTCAGTAGTAGTAGGGGCCTTCTGGATTATTCCGTCACGATGCTAGCAATCAGGGGAGGTGAATTGACACCGAGTCAGGTGGATTGGGGATAATGTCAGGGGTTGTCACAGTAGTTGAATTAATCGAGAATTAAATGGGACCAGCGTAATTACGTTGAAGCTTATCGACTAGGCACGTTCCCTATTAGTAGGCAATCAAAACGGTGATAATGAAGTTAGTAAGGCCAATCCTAATATTCGTAATGGGCGTATGGAAGTTCTAATGGCCTTAGTATCATTAATAATTACAATCGTAATGGGACAATAGTAATGCTGTGAGTGGTAATCATACTAATACTAAGGTCGAAAACAACGATAGTAGGGACATTAATTATTATGATAATACCTGTAATGATGATAATAATGATATTAATAGTGGTAATGTTAATAATAATCATAAAAATAGCAGTAATGATAAGAACAATAATAATAGTAATAATAATAATGATAAATACGATAATAATAATAGTAATACTGATATGAATAATAAACACAAGGATAGCAATAATCATAATAATTATAAGAGTAATAGTAATGGTGACAAATATTAATAACGATGGATGTAATCCCAGTAATAACAATAAGCGTGTTAGTTACCATAGTAATGATGATGACAGTAGATGATCACAACATAACCATTGGTTGGTGGCAGCAATCTTAGCAATTAAACTCCTGGGGTCGATATTCATTAATCGCGAAATTTGAGAAATGACTATTTCAAAAAATTCTAACTGCGGGGATGATTTTAACAGACCAGCAAATTTGAGGTCAATGACACTTCTGTGATTGGGCATTGCATATTTGGCTATCGAAGGGAGAAAGAAAATCAGAAGCGTCGGCATAGTAATTCGGGGTGAAATGAGGTGAATTGTTTTTTCCTCCCTACTGATGGTGATGAATTTATGGGAATCTATTATCAGGAATATTTTACGAAAATTGATAGCGACGGACAATTATTATGGTGATACTTTCGGGATCGTCTATGTTTATTTTCCTAATAAATTAAACTTGGAAAAATTCAGACATTCAGTTCCTATCAGAGGATCTACCAATTTCTTGTAATTATCGTCTTAGTCGTAGCATATTGGAAATTTGTTAGTATTCGTTCTCAATCTCGATTCTAGGCAGAAAATATAGTTTCGGGAACACTGATTTACCATATCTATTCTGAAATTTTGTGATAATTATTACGGTTGCAATGCTACTGGGATTTCATCATGTGGTATTTAAATGTGCTGGAAATTACAATTGATTGTGGTAGTTCAATTTTTAATGTTTAATACTGAGTTCTCGTTGTGATAAAGGTGTCTGACACTTTTCTGTGGCTTTTATTTCCCTTTTATATTATTGAAAACTTCTATTTCCGTCATTGCCTATCACTTCTACCCGGTTAACTCGTTTCCGAGGTTTTCAGAAAATAGTCCTAAAATGATCGCTGCACGATCTTTCCTATTTCCCTTAACTGATAGCGCCCTTCCCGTTAGTTTAAGACTTTCTGCTCGTCTCGACCGACGTTTCCATCAGCCGTTGCGAGTAGTTTAACGATGCCCTGCGGGAAGGGTCCTGTGCCATTTTGCCAGGCCCCGTCGCGGACAGATCGAGATTCGGAAACAAGCGCGACCCACAATCACAACTAGGGAACTCAATCCACCAGCCGGACCGGGATCTGCCTGATCGAGGACTATTACGATACATAACATATAAATATGATTTTATTAGGGACCTCGTATATATAATTGATATGAATATAAAATCATTGAACATAAGCATTATGAACATCAAGAATATTATTATTTTCATATAAAATTACATTAACTTAAAAATAAAAATAAAATACAAGAAAACTTCCTTACTTTCAGATAAAACTTTCGAAATTGTAAAATGGTATTAGAAAAGTTGAAATTGTAAAAGTTTTGAAAGTCAAAATTGTAAAGTTGAAATAATGAAATTGGTCACTGCTTATATACTATTTTTGTGTCTCTGTGCGACCAATGGGCAATTTTTCGCCATTTTTAGGGTTTTTTAATTATTTTATTAATTTCAAATTATTTTTATTATTTTTTATATATTTTTTCTTATTTTTTGATTTCTTAATATTTTATTGTTGGATTTTATTTTATTATTATTTTCTTACAATATTATTTTTTAGCCCCAAATTTTTGTTTTCTGGTCGCCTCTTCTGCCTGTGTTTTTTCTAAACCTTATTTTGCAAAGTTTTGGCAGTTTATTTCTTTTCTCTTATGTTTCTCTCTGCAGCTGTAGGCTTTTTACGATTTTTAATTAATTATTTGTTTTTATTTAATTTTGTTATATTTTTAATTTGTTTTAATTAATATGTTTTATTCTATTTTTGGTTTTTGGTGACCATATTCCGTATTTTTCGTTTTTATCTTTTTATTTTAATCTATTGATACATTTTGTTTTAATTTTGGCTCTAAGCCCAACAATTTGAAAAAATTTAAAAATAAATTTCTATAATTTTTAATCAATAAGTAATAAAATTAATTAAAATAATAAAAAAAATATTTTAGTTAACAACAAATCAAAAATAAAATAATAAATTAGCTTTTTAGTAAATTAATAGTAAAATTAATAAAAAATAAATTATTAATAAAATAAAAAATAGAGTTAATAATTATTTT
Source organism: Schmidtea mediterranea (assembly GCA_022537955.1). Classification (NCBI taxonomy): domain Eukaryota; kingdom Metazoa; phylum Platyhelminthes; order Tricladida; family Dugesiidae; genus Schmidtea; species Schmidtea mediterranea. Next base: position 175,083,184 of record CM039679.1, on the reverse strand, counting down.
AAAAAAAATTACAATAAATGAAATATAATGAAATAAATTAGTTTAATATACGAATTTCCTTAAGCTCGAATTTTTGTTAATATGCATCAACGAAGAAACACCATTGGTGTGACACCAACCAAAATAGTTATAAATACTGATAAGCTTTTGCTTATTTTAATCACTTTTGACTTGTAAAATTTATCTTATAAAAATAAAGAACTCTCAAAAATGTTTTTAAAAAATCATTGAACATCTTGTCACCAAGTAAAATTTTCTAGCAAAGTATATTACTTGGGCGAGAAAACAGTTCTTCTAGTTACTATTACTTCCGAATAAGCTGAAAATAGACTTGCGTCTTGTGTTTCTGAGGGATTATAGTATATCCTTTGGACATGAAATTCTGCCTGTTCTATGAATTACCCATTATGAATTACAATTTCTAATCTGATAGACTAGTGCAGCCGTCAGTCTTCTCAGACGACATGATTCCTATACCTCCTGTATGTAGCGGTGATTTATAATACATATTGATAATTTTCAAATCATTAATGATCAGGCCACTGCGGCTCCTACTAATGTCATATCTCTAGACGTAAATGGCACATGTAAGTCTATTTCTAATAATACTGAACCTATAGAACAAACTTCTAAATTACTTTATCATCTGTTACCCTTAATTCGCGCCTCCGCAAACTTCTTTAATACAAAAATCTCTCAACCTCATTCTCCATGAACTTTGACCCTTCCAGATAGACTGAACAGCCCTAAGACTAAAATTCCAATAAACTTCTTTTCAATCCTTGATATTCAGGTTGTGGACCCCGATAAGGTCTTTATTTCTTGTAATGACGATGCTCCTACCGATAAATGATGATGCTACTACAGAAACTGAACTTCTAGTATTTATGCATCCTACACTTAACCTTTCAGTCTTTTCTGAATCAGAATATGATTTCGATGATTACTACCGTTAGTTATTACCGAGCATGTTTATCGATGCAAGCAATACAAGAAATACGAGCATGAATTGAATCTCAAGGGAATATCCTTCTCAATAAATTTGAATTGAATAAAAACGTTCTGTAGGCAGAATATAACTATAAAAATAAATGTCTTCACCATTAATGATGAGAAGAAGTTAGGGATTATATACAGAGATCACCTGGGCTACAAAGGATATAATCTAATATTATATAACATATGGCCAAACTGCGGCTCTCGAGCCTCTAGTTGTTCTTTAGCATCTTCTATGGGCTCTCATCGACTCTCACGAAAGGACGTGAATTAAAGTTATTTAAAAAATATATTTTGTTTATTATAAATTAAAACATATGAAATATTAAAATTGCAATGATTGAAATGTTCTACGATTTTTTTGTTTTCTGATTTAATTTTCAAGAATTTTAATTTTTCAAATTCTATTTTACCGTTAAAATGTAAAATTCTTGAGTTCTTTCAAGTGTTTCATTTGCTAGGTGATATATATTATTCTCTATCGATTGTATATTTTGATTAAGGCTCTCCTAAATTTAAGTCAATGAATTATGACTCCCGTCGGAGTAAAGTCTGGCCACCCCTGTTATATAAAGACCATTAAATAGCTGTTTTTCTCGGGAACAGTAAATCCGATATAATATACCTGTGCTTGAATTGCTTCGCGTCAGTCAAGGTTGAGAATGCGCTTAAAACCCACCAGGAATTATGCGAACAGAACGAGGAAGGGGTTGCAACATTCCACAGAGATAAGTATCATGAATTCAAAAAAGTAATGGATAATGATCATTATTTGAGGACTAATAATTACCGAGGAGCGGCATATAATTCATGTAATTTAAAGGTCAGAAAAAATACCTTTGTTCCGGTTTACTTTCATATAATGGAAGTGGGTATGATAATCATTTGATATTCTTACTATTAGCTCCTAATATCAAAAAGATAATTCCAAGCACTGATGAGAAATATATTTCCTTTACTGTCAGATTAATGAGGTTTTTGGATTCGTACAGGATGATGCCTTGCGCTCTTGATTATCTCGCGTCTCTTTTAAAACTTGAGGATTGTAAGATATATTATAAATATTATAACTTCCCAGCGAAAAAAGAGATTTAACAGTACTAATATGTTACCGGGAAAACCTTTGAGGAGACTGAGAAGAAAATGAAGGAAACGAAATTACCGGACATGAAAGATTTTTATAATCATTTGAAATTATATGATATTCTCGTTGACGATTAAAAGTACGCTCAAGAATCGTGGAAATTATTAGAATGTAAAACAATGAAAGATTTTACTATGCATTATCTGAACATTGGTGTTTTCCAATTTGGCGAATGTTTTCGAGAGTTTCTGGAATGTTTGTTTGGAGAATTTCAGTATTGATCCTTGTTATTGCTATTCGCTTTTGGGATTGACTTGGGCTAGTGGAATGAAATACACAGGTGTGAAACTTAAGTACTTCAAGAAAAAGCATTTGATCAATTATTATTAATAAAAGAGCGGGTTAGAGGAGTGCTTAGAAACCAGCTTGTTGAGGTTGATGAAAGCGCAGGGAATTACTTATACTATTTTGACGCCAACTCCAAGTATCCAACAGCCATGATTGAAGAATTACCAACCGGTGAGATGTAATTCTACAAGGATAAAATCATCCAAAAGGATACATTTTCGTCGTGGATTTAAAATACTCCGATGAAATCCATTATAAAACAAGATACTTCTCATACGGCCAGAGGAAGGTTAAAATCCCAGGAAGGCTGGAAATCTAAATGGCAAATGGAAAATAATCACGATGGGTACGTAACAACTGAGAAATTAATTCAAACCCAAGATGTGAAAAATTTTGTGATTGAAGGCCGGTGCTTGGGTTGGTACTTGGAAAACGGATGGTCTTGGAAAAGTTCCATGAGAAAATCATGTACTAGAAATCATATTGGCTTAAACTATATTTAGAACTTAATATAAAGAAACGGAATGGCTCTAAAGCTGAAGGAAATAAATTCGGTGATTTCTTCTATAAATTAATGAACAACGCTTTTTACGTGAAGACGCTCGAGAATGTACGGAATAGACAGTCGATAGAGATTGTAGCCGATAAGAAAAGATTGAAGACGATCGTCATAATTGCTACTATTTAAATTTCAAAGAAGTACATGCATGCAAGATAATAAAGTTAATTTTCACCAACTAGTCTGAGACTAGTACTTCGGCATGGGAGGTACTCGTAGTAAACGGTAGTTCGCCGGGTCAGCTCTCATCTCCAAGAACTTCAACGCCAAACCCACAATTTAGAGCGGATGATCTTGAGGAAGGATCAAAGATCGAAAGCCACTAGTAATGTGCGTCAGGTGAAAATGAGTAATGATAAAACCGAAAAATGAGGAAGAATAATCAAAAATTGCTAGATGCGAACAATTGAAAGAGGCAATGAATATGTTTTATTTTGATAACTTCAATTTAATATTGGTTAGTATAACATGTTTGGAATAAATAACTAACTGGAAAGTGTGTTCGCTTCGAAAAAGAAAGAAAAAAGGAAAACCTTACAAAGGTATGTCATCTAACTGCTTTAGGAATCAATTAACTAGAATCATTCACCATTCCAACCTTTGTTATAACTATAAACCATTTATTCACCACTCATTAATTTATTCATAATAATTAATTTGTCTTATTATCATTAATCAAAATTTTTCATTGATCAAATAAGCATTCTTAATAATTAACCGTTCCAGGTTTATTTATCTATATCATTCGATTAGTGAACATTAGTTATTCTTTATTTTTTTATTAAAAATTATTCCTATTTATTTCTATTAATATATACTTCGCTATTCCTTCCTTAGATATGATTTTGTAAAGATTATTACTCATACTTTATTATTATAATTAATATTTTATTGCCCAAACCATACATGGGATGGCTCATCAAGGTCGAGAATACAGAAATCATTCGAAAATTGCCAATACTATACGGTTGAAAAGTCCAGAGAAATTGAACATTCCGGATTTGTTATTAAAAGAAAGAAAAAATAAACTGCTTTAATTTGATTAAAAAGAGACGATTTGAAATTATTAATTGGGTTTAAGTATTTAAATAAAAATTTTACCATATCATTCTTATTAAATAAGAAATAAGAAAGTTAAGCCATATAAAGGAATTTTAATAAATTACAAATAAATAAAAGGGGATGAACTTACTAATAATCCGATGGAGAAAAATGACAACAATCCACAAATAAACGGATAAAATTCCATACAGAAAGTAGTCTGAGGAAAAATCTAAAATAAAAAAATCAATAGAATTAGGGGTAGAACATAAAATAAATATCTCACCACGAGTTTGCGTGTGTAATTGTGAAATTCCGTTCTAACAACAGAACACAATTTCTTGTTTTAATCGATAAAAATTGAAAGTTTGAATTTTGGGATTTCAGGGGATAGGGTGCGAATTTCATAATTCCGATCACATTTTTGCTTCAAAGGATATTATTAGAACCTTTTACTCGACCTAACTATTTGAAAAATGAATAAATTAGCCAAGAAACTCATTGAAATTGACGAAATTCCACGTAGATCTTACCGTCACTTCACAAACTATTATATTTTATCATAAAGTATACATTGACCTTGCGTAATTTAAAATCCATTTCATTGTTAGAAACTAATTCAAAACCAATTATCTATTTGATCTAAAATCTCTTCTCAATTTTTTAGTGCAACAAAATCAAATTAAAACTGCAGATGCTGAAAAATTCCGACGAGACGTGGCTCAATACCATAATGAGGCCCTGAAATAAAGTCAGCGAGTCGAATCAATGATTAGACGATGCCGCCGGATGGAGGAGACATGGACACGGTCAAAATCGGTAAAGAAATGGGTCCAACAGAACAATGTAGTGAAGGCAAAACATGCCGAGATGGCAACCGAAATGGAGGAACTGAAGAGAGAAAACCAACAATTAAAGTTTAAAAAAAACAATCAGGAAGAAAATCGAATACCACCTCAGTACGTTTTCGAGTAAGGATCCGAATTTGACATGACCCGTCTCAGCTCCCCCAGATCAATACACCCAGCAATACCGAACGAAGACCAAACCGGAATCATATGAAATGTCATCCCAGCAAAGTGGAAAGAGAAGAAGGCGAAGATTGAAAACAGCTCGTTTACAGAGTCAGATAAAGAAGTTCGGACCCACATCTTTTGACAACCCTAAATAATATTGTGATAGATCTAATAAATATGTTTTATGATTTGAATCGATAATCGTTTTGGAATCAACTTAAATTATTTGATAAACAATACCATTAAAATAAAATAAAATGGTTTAATAATTGATATTATTTCGACTAAATTAGCAATAGAGGGACTCGTAATTTAAATGAGCATGAATACCTTCTATGGTAACTCGTGAACCCAAAGGTTTTAATGGATTAGCAATCATGGCGATATGACTCACCTTTTACTAGAAAACGCACATTGGATTACATTTACAACGTCATTTTTGACGCGTATTTAATGGTTATGCTTCTTATTCGCGCATCTGGTGGGAATCCTTTGAAAGTGGCCCCAAAAATTGTATTTCTTTTCACTCATTAGGTGCTTAGCACTAGAGTTTTGTGGATTGAAGGCCAAATTGTATTTTCTCAATATAAAGGATTTAGCTAAAAATAGTTAAATACAAGATTGAGGGTGGTAACAGTACTTATTTTCACAAAGCTCTAATATAAACTATTTTAAATTACGATAGTACACTAAAAATACATGTCTTACCCTTATGGGTTATGGTAGTGATAATGATAGGAAAAAATGGATTAAGGGTTCAAAATTATTCACTATGTGCTCATCATTGCAAATATATTTTATGGATCAACCGAAATATTTACTCCCAGGCGTTAATGTACACATTAGATTGAAAAGATCTGATTCGTCATTATCATTAACTAGTGCTACTGGTCAACCAATTTTTCAATTAGTTGATGCAAAATTATTGTTAAGAAGAGTTCGTGTTGATCTCTCTGTATTAGCCGGTCATCAAATAGGGCTAAATTCTAAGCATGCAATATATTCATTGAAAACAAAAAAATTGTTCAATTTGCTATTGCTAAAGGTGCATCTTCTTTCTAAAAGGAACAAATATTTGGAGATAGAATAATGCCCAAATTTATGTTGGTAACATTTCAAAGTGAATCTCAATATAATGGATCATACACTGCATCGAGCTCGATTTTCAAAAACTTTGGCGTAACATCTTTAACTTTATCAAAAAATAGTGATTATAGAGAAACATACACTCAAGATTTTGAGAATGATAATTATTCTGCTACATATATGCAGAGTTTAGTGATAAATATGGACTTTTTGGATAAAAACCTTAATTGTGGGATAACTCTTGAAAAATTCAAAACAAAATATCCATTCTTTACATTGGTTTTGGCACCCGATTTCGATTTCGAACCAGAGTCAATTACCTAAAAATTTAAATTTACGATATAAAGTTTGCTAAAGCTACAATTGAACCAGTGCATGTTATAATATACATAGTATTTGAAAATAAGATTCAAATTACTGCAAACAGAACATTACTGGTTTGAATGAACATTAATGGTTTGAACAAAGTTTTTGTATTAATGTAGTAAAAAAGTATGATAATTTGTCATGGAGTAAGTTTTTCATGTATCATTGAAATTTATTGATGTAGTTCCGTTCAGGTATATCGAATTGGAAAACAAATACTGGGGCATGAATTTTTAGGGGTTTTTCCTTTTGATAAAATTCCATATTTACGCAATAATCAAACCATAATTTGAATGACCTTAAACTTTCACCTTGAAAATGTACTTTTAAAAAAAATTATATATTTAGCCAGCAGAGTCCCGATTTTGAGAAATGAAAAAATATGAACTTAAAATTTTTTTTGTATTTTTAACTGTGCTACTATGTGTAATTGACCTTGAAAATGTACTTTTAATTTTTTATATATATTGAGGCAGCAGGGTCACGATTTCGAGAAATGACAATTATGACTCATACTTTGACCTTGAATGAGTCATGGTCTTTTTTTCAATGACCTTGAACTTTGACCTCTAAAACTTTTTGTACTTTTATCTATTTAAAATTTTTTTCCTGGGGGGCGAAGGGGATGGTAAGCCAGTGGATTCTGATCCAATGGAGTCCTTTCTAACTACTTGCCTATTGTTGCTGTTGTATTAGTTTTTTTATTATTTTTTTCTTTTTATTATTTTTTTCTATCACTTTCTCACCTGATACACTACATCAAATAATAAATATATAAAAATCAATAAACTCAGAAACACGCAGACTTACCAATGTGATTCTAGATATTTTTGTACCTGCTTATAGATTCAACTCTTCTTTCACTTCCCTTCGGCATAATCGAACTCCAAACTAGCTTAATTATTTCATTATTTAGTTAATTGTGGCTATAAATGTCGAATTATTTGCAGTTTTTATAAGTTAACGGTTTCAGTGTCATCACTTTCACAACTTTAAGTTCCTACGTGTGCTGGTGTACAAGGAACATTTAAACAACTAGTTAGCAGAGCTTCTTATACCTTTCTCCATATCTAGGATCTCTTTTTCCTCGCACACTACACAATATACGAATTACTATCGTACACCCATGTTGGTAACGTGTATGACAGCCGAATGTTACTCAAACAGATGAGCGTCGTTATGAACACTGGTCTTTGAATAACTTTCGATTTCGGGTTCGAAGCGGTTGTTAGAAGGTCTTACGCTTTACTCAATTGTTAATATTATAAGGTAAATCAAGTTTCCCAGATTGTAAGCAGAAAAATGTTTATGAATATATCGAAAATCTATAATGTACATCAAAATCTCAATTTAGACTTTAGTAAATTTCCAGAGATGATTTAATCAAACTCCTTGATTTATTTTACAAATTTATTATTTTAATTTATATCTTTATTGCCGAAAATATTTTAAAATGGTTGATTACTTATTTAAAAGAACTTTTACATTTTTATCACTCAATCTAAATTAAACAGAAAATAATAAAAAAAACCAAACTTAAGATTAAAGGTTATATTCTGATAGAATAACGCAAAACGAGTACTAAAAGTTTTGTTACAGAAAAACGTAGTTTCATCAAGTCATCAAATCATCTCTACCAATCTTTGTCGTCGATGTCCACTAGTAGATATTTTCTTTTGAGTGGTCTTGTCGTGGAGCTCGAAGGTGCTCGGGGAAGATTATTAGCTCTCTGATCTACATTACGGTGCATCGTTGGCTCTACGACGGAGATAATTTGTGGCGAAGATCGCCCACTGGAAATTTTTGTCTCTTTCGGGAGTCGTTCGAGTGGAAATGGAGATCTGCACACTCGTCGGAATCTTTATAGAGCGGCTATCCATTAAAATATTTATTTGCGATGGTGTCGGAGCTGGTTGCGAAAACTCAGGCTGTTGAAGAGCATAAATGACATTTAAATTTTCCTCATCGTTCAAAGATATCGGCTCTCGCAGAAATATCTCTGCACAATTTATTTTTAAATAGTTTGTTGATAGCTTCAATATTTTTGCTTTTTACTACTCAAAGAAAACTATTCATGCATATAGACAAATGATTGTTATTGGAGAAATTTATCGATTTAATTTAGTTGATAATAATAAAAATGATAATAATAATAAAACTAATAATAATAAAAATAAATAATTAAATAAATTTGGCAACGATTTAATTAAACGATAACGCCAATAAAAAACCTTTCGTACGATATATTTCGATAGCACAGCTATCATCTTCAGGTACTCAAAACCAACTAAAAATATTATGAATTAACATTTAATTTAAACAAATTATTTTTTATTAATTTAATTTTTTAATAAATAAATATTTTTAAAAATATATTTTAAATTAATTTTAAATTTTTTACTTATATTCTAATTTTTAAAAATTAATGTAATTTAAAATTTTCAATTATTTTAATAATATTAAAAAAACAAACATGATTTAACATACGTAAACTATTTAAAAACATTCAAAACATTCGTAGTCACAGCACTCTGCACATTAATCTTTGGATCCAATGACCTTATCAGCAATGCTTCACATATCACTCGTTCCCAATAACTATTAAAACTTCTCAACAAAATTCTAAAATCAGACATTCCTATATCACTTTTACAGCCTCTATTGTGTTCACTAATATTGGTCAAACCCTTCAATCGACAATGCTCTAGAACTCGAGTACAGAGATGACGGGAAGTCTCTCCAATGTATGTGGCATTACACCCATTACATGTAAATTGATAAACAAGATCAGAACACAATCCAACCGGAGTTTTTGATTTATTAATAAACATATTGCGTACCTTACACGAATTAGAGACGATCTTATACTCTAAATTTCCCATCTGTTTACTTAACTTCCTTTTATAATTTGTAAAATCTTCAGAGTACGGCAATACTAACACATATTTAGGCTCAATTTTTTTATATCCATTTTTACCATCACCCAGACCAACACTCAATTCACACCCATCCGACAAATTACATTCAGACTTTCCACAACATGGATCCTTAGGATTTTTAATCAATTTATCAACAGTTTCTTTTATCATCAACAATAAAAATGATTTAGAATATCCATTCTTTATCAACAACTCAACCAATTTATCAACACTTTTTACCGAATTAGCAAAAGTAGAAGATAAAGACCATGAACGATAAATCAATCCTTTCACCATATTTCTCTTATACTTAAATTCACAAAAGCTTTCTGGAGAAGTATAAAGACCAGTATCAGTTGGTTTTCTATAAATCTCTGTCTCATACTGTTTATCTTTGCGTTGAATTAACAAATCCAAAAACGCAATTGATGACTTTCTCTCCGTTTCACATGTGAATACAATGTTTTTATGTAAACTGTTCATAAAATGCAAAAACGGTTCTACATGTTTCTCGTTTTCAAATATAAGAAAAATATCATCCACATACCTTTTATAAACAAAAGGTTTTTCAAATTGGAAAGAAGCAATTTTCTTTTCTAAACTAGCCAAAAATATTGATGCCATCGTTGGTGCTAAAGGGGAACCCATAGCGACCCCATCTATTTGTTGATACCATTCATCATTGAAAAGAAAATTGACATTTGTAGTAGCAAATTCAAGAAGTTTTCGAAATGCCCTTCTATCCAAAATGTGATGTTCCGAATCATTTTCATTCCACAACGCACAGCATAAGTCAATTGTCTCAACCAGTGGCACATTCGTAAACAAACTACAAACATCAAACGAAACCATAACATCATTCATACTTCGTTTTTGTAGCTTTGCAATACAAGAAACAAACTCAAAGCTATCCTTACATTCAAACTCTGATTGCATTAACGGTTTTAATAATCCATCTAAAAACTTTGCTATTTTATACTAAAAATATTTATTTATTAAAAAATTAAATTAATAAAAAATAATTTGTTTAAATTAAATGTTAATTCATAATATTTTTAGTTGGTTTTGAGTACCTGAAGAGGATAGCTGTGCTATCGAAATATATCGTACGAAAGGTTTTTTATTGGCGTTATCGTTTAATAATAAAAATAATAATAATAATAATAATAATAATAAAAATAATAATAATAAAAATAATAATAATAAAAATAATAATAATAAAAATAATAATAATAAAAATAATAATAATAATAAAAATAAAAATTGGAGAAATTTATCGATTTAATTTAGTTGAAATAACGTTATAATTTATTTCTGAAATTTCTGGGCCGTTATTATGGTTAATTATAATTCGTCATTACGGATTGATATCTGATAGTAAATTTTTCTGCCTAGAGCGTTTTTCAGGTTTGTGTATTTTATGTCATCAATAAACGTATGGGATCGTTCCTATAACATACTTTCTATAGATGATATTTAAAATTATATTCATTTGGACTATGCATCTGGGTATCAAGAAAACCTTATTTTATTTTAAAGAATTTCTTTAGGCCATCCATGAATCAGATTATTACAAAGTATTTTAATAAATGCAAGATTTGTGCAAGTAGAAAGCTTGAGCAAGGATGAGCAAAAGAAATTTTATTGCCCAGAACAGGAGAACGATTTTTAGAACACATAGTAGTGGATATTGCATATATGGAGACAAAAGGAAGTAAGAAATACATGATAGTGATAATAGATCGTTTTAGTAAATTGTTCAGTTTATCAGCATCAAGTACACAGGATGAAGCAACAATTTTGAATGTCATTTTGAATAATTGGATATATCGTTTTGGTAGACCTGAAAGCATTCTTACAGATAGAGGAAGAATTTTTGAAGGATCAATGTTTCGTGATTGGATGGAGAAATTTGGTATAAAACAAGAATTTAGTTCACCGTAAAAACATCAATCGAATGGTTTAGCAGAGCGAATCATAAGAACAGTTCGAGACATGTTGGCAACATCATTGACAGAGATTAAAACAAGGATCAATTAGTGTAGATTACCAAAGATTGAATTTAGTTTGAATGCTCCAATACAAAACTCTACAAACTTCTTACCTTTTGAAATTGTATATGGCCGGAAAATTAATTTAGGCGAGATTCAGGCGAGATTCAGGCGAGGAATTCAGGCGAGACAATAAACACTTTTATAACTCGCATAATTGATTTTGAAATTGAAGTGCTCTGACAAAATTATTCTTGGAGATTTTACGTAGCTCCAATGTATTTTAGATCCTAGAATCATATTTTCCTTCACACACAGATTTCTTTTACAATGTACTACCCAAAGCATTACACCTGTTTTGGATAATTGCAACTCTTATAATAAAATGAAAAAATCAATAATGTTGGGGATAATATAGTGTTGGGTTATAGGTGGTTAGCATGACCTTGACCCCAATCATAAACTTTCCTCTACCTGCCACTGGTTACCCGTTGCTAGGCAGCGTTGGTACTGTAACCAATGGTTCTGTGACCGTCAAAGGTGAGCTTTGTTTCCAAAACTGCTAAGACCCGGTCTACAGCTGGTTCAGCGAGCTACCGATAGAAGGTCTGTGCTCGTCCTATCTTCTTTAGATCCCTTACTCACTTTACTTCACATCGCATTGTCTTTACTCCCAAAGAATTATTCTAATATATTTACAGTGTGAGATCGAAAGAAGATTTTATTCAATTATGTATTACTATTAAATTAATTTCTGTCCCAATTGCAATTTACATTGTTTCTGCCGTTTTCTCTCTGCTCGTCCTGGCCTTGTGCGGGACTTTGGTTGGAATGGTGGTTGCGCCGGATTGGTCGTATTCTGGTAGTCCACTTGGGTTGGGGCAAACACCAGAGGGTAGGTAACGGCCTGTCCCTCCTGGCCGCCGCTACGGCTACTTCCAGCTCTCGTATCTGGACCTTCTGGGCTTGGTTCAGGGCTCTTTCTTCCTGCCAGCTCTTCTGTGCGGCGTCGATCTTCTGGTAGAGTCGCTTTACTCTGGCCGGCTCGGACCAAGTAGCTCTCACCCTTTGCAACTCGCGGCTTAGTTGAAGACACTATTGGTGCAAATTTGCATTTTCCTTCCGGAAATTTTTTAATTCTTTACTGATTTTCTTCATAGAGTCATTCATGGTTTCACCTTAATAACAAAATAGACATAGGATAAATTTCGGAGACAAGTTTAGCAAACAAAACAAATTAAAAAATGAGCAAAAACTTCAGTCCCCAACCCATTATCATCCCCTGTCTTGTCTACTCTGGAAAAATCGATTCATGTTTCCTTATGCAGTTCCTATATACTAGTTTGTAATTTAAATTTAAAAAAAACTTGCTAACACAACGAGTTTATTAAAGATACAACATACAAAATAAGCATTCAATGGTTGGGCGGTCGTTTATCTACGTCGTCGCGAATACGCGTGCTCCTCGACGCCCCGATCCTCCAGGATGTCTCGGATGCCTGGTTGGAGGAGGCTTTTCAGAACCACCAAGTGAACTGGCGCGTCACTTTTTAGGAGGGCCGGATCTCGATGATCGTAAGCACTCCGTAAGGAGGCTGGTACCCGTCCGAACTAGGAATACGCTCGCTGGCGATATCCCTATTGATCCTGGCGAGATTTTCTTTTTGCCGCTTCACTAGGAATCGGTATCGCCACTCCAGTTGTTCCAACCTATGAAGTTCACCTTCTGCTTTTTGTCGAATTTCTCGGGCTGGATTTCTGCCCGGCTCCCTCCTGATGAGGATGCTAGAGAGCTCAACATCGGTTGCGAATCTATTTCCACTCCTGTTCGGTCACTCAGGGGTCCCATAAGTTGATATAGTGTAGCCCCGATCCCATAGGGCTTGCCGATACCTCCCGGCGAATCTGGTCGGCACCGTTAATGTGGTGCGATCTGCGTCTTCCCAGCTGTTGTCCAAGATACCTGTTGATGATATATTTATAGTTGTAATTAAATTACTTTCTTTACAGCCGTTCAACTAATGAATTCACCTAAGGGAATGTTTGTGGGAGTTTAAATCCAAAAAAAAATCCAAAATTACGGGTTCGACTTTGACTGATCAACCTGGTTATTACTAGATAATTACGATAGTATCTAAATTAAGCATCCGTCTCTAACGGGTCCAGCTTATTCCTGATGACTTGATCTATTGATTAACCTGAAGGGTAAACCTTCTTATTCACAAAAAAAAATTTAATCCTGATACTCCCTGAGTGATTAAGCGAAAAGGGAATTAATGAAATTCTAAGGATTTGGGTGTCAATTTACTTGCATCTGCTTGAGTAAATACCCAATTCTCGACTAAAAGGCAATATTAAATCGTATTGAATTCACCTAGATCGATTGGAGGGAGGGTTTTGTAAGGAATCAATTCACAATCATAAAATTACTCGAACCCGAGAACAGATGGGGAACTTGCGAATAAAACCAAAGAAAAATTCAAATGATTCGCGAATCACCAAGAGAGCTGGTCGAAATATTGGAGATTAATAGACCCTCTTTTCTATCATGAATCCTATTCATTTTCCTATTTCCGGTTCGTAATTGGTGTAGGAATCTAACGAACAGTGGCGATTGATTATTTTGAGGCGTCGGTTTAATAGAGATACCACACTCAGATGAGATTTTTCTTATGATGGTCGGAAATTTTATCTATTCATTGATTTTCGGAACTAACTGTTTGCAATCAGGATTTATTTTCTAGTCACTTGTTCGTAATTTATATCGCATAATTAACACAAGGAAAGCATAAAATAAAAATGTTGCATTTATTAAACATAAAATGTGGCTCAGGTAGCCATACTTGATGCAGGATCTCTCTTAGGGGGTTGACTTCGGTCATGAATATGTCTCGTTACTCGGATGATTTCTTGCCTCGAATATTTGTCTACTGGAGTCTTCGATCAGCCGTCTTCTACTCATTTTCATTTCATTGGTTTTATTCGTTGACATTTTTGACGTTTGCATATCCGACATAATTTCCAGTCGATTTATAGTTTTTCTCACTATATATATCCATTGTGCCAGTTTGTGTGTACTGCCACGTGGCAGAATTGATTCTCCTGGCAGAATATGATTGGTTGATTTCTTCTCTACTTCTATTATCGATCTGGGCAGAAAAAAAATCTACTGACCAGTGTATGCACACTCCCATTATTATTGACAAATCCCTTCGTTCAGTTACGGTGCGGGCATGCCACATCGCCTGGAGTGAGCAGTCGCGCGTGTACATGCCACTTTCCTGATAATTGGGATCTACTGAATTATTGCTCAGAAAACTTCTTCCGATGTTTTCAACCATCATTTCATTAGTAGATATCTACTATACTCCGGGTGTTTCTAATTGATCGTGTAATTATCTTGTCCGACATGTATGTCTGAGAAGTATTTATACCACCATTGTCCTGACTTTGTTGGCATTATCCTTACCTCAATATTTACGATGGATTCCAATGACTCGGTGTTATTTTTTCAATTCAATTAGAACATTATTCCACGTCTCGACCCGTCAGCACAATTTCGGAACATATTCGCCGTTTATCAGCGTTCGAATGATTCTCCTGATCTCCAACAAGTTGCAATCGCATGACCTCTACCCACCACGATGGCACCATATTCTCTCGGAGAAAAAGACCTTTGGGCGGATTTGTCAGTCGGATGGATTTTATCTTGAATCAAAATGGGCTACGATTGGAGGTGTCGACATACGACTACAACGTGCAACACTAGACGAGCTGATGATCTCTCTTTTATGTAATAAAGATTCGGTTACTCATGTTTTGTGATGTGTATAAACTCGAAATCATTTACTTGGTCCTGATTCATTTTATTTAGGGCATTTCGTTATTGAGCGGTTAAACTGTTCCATTACTTTCCCATTAAACCTACGAAATTATTATTTATCGATAATTAACATGACATTGGTTCGCTTTTACCCGTAATTGTAAAAGGACCCTTGTTGACGGTGATTCACGAGAGAAAATTAATCAGGATTTCTTCCTCACACCCTTCTCAGCTATTTATGATCTGTGGGTATTCTATTAGTTTTCCATAATTTTATTTAAATCAGTAGGATTTTTTGTCCCAGCCGTTAAGTAATGATTGATTTGGGGAAATTTTAATTAGTTCTAATATCGCTATACTAAATTGTCGAGGCTTGGGAGGTTTTTTTTGGTCCTATTATCAATTTGCTCGATGATTTTCCTGGCTCTTTATTTAATTCTCATCCTATTTTATTTAAGTATTACTGATATATAAGATTATTAGTTTAGCCCTGTCTGATCTCACCTAATTAATCACGAGTAAAAAAGATTTTTAGAGTTCTAGAAGCGTGATGCATCGATTTCTGCGAGCCCCCCTTCCCATTAACCTCAAATTGATCCTAGGAAGTTTCTATGTTGATGTTAGATTTTAAGAGTGTCCACTGGACTACTCTTTGTTGATATTTTAGCCGATAAGTAATGATATTTAGGTCGATTTTTCGGGAGTAGGTAGAAAGGTAGGCAACCTATCTCCCTTCTACCCTTATGATAGTGAATAAATTGACGTTCGAGTCCGTCGTTACCAACGGCGAGATCTCTCACGGGCACGAGCTGTTGGCGGACTTACACCGCACTTACACTGCTCGACTATTTATGTAATATTTTAATAGCTTGTCGGTGTGTGGCTCCGGAAAAATTTCGACAGGATAAATAAAATTCGTTCGTATATATATATATATATATATATATATATATATATATATATATTTAATCAGTATATATATCATTTTTACACCTCCTTCATCTAATTCACATTCATCAGCAAGTCATTCTTGCTTACTTTAATCAAAAAAATAGTATCGTTGTCGAGTTGTCACAAAAATTTCGCTAATAGATGATTCGTCCGTTAAAGGTTACTGATAAACCGAATGAGTCGTTGCTTCGAGTGCTTTTTAAGGCTTTTCGAGAGTGTTTCTGTTTTAAGGTTGGTTCTTAAAGGTTAAAATTATGTGAAAGTGAATCGGTATATATACCTATTCTGTGACCTTTACCTTGCGTGTTAAATTTGATGTAGTAAAACAAAATTTGAACTTGGGAATTTCTTTGTATTTTCTAACTTTAATTTCTTAATTTTTGATTTATTTTGACAATTTATTCTTTTAACAAATAATTGAATTATTTCTAATTCAATTTATTTCATTTTTGTTCTAACTTGAATGAACTTTTGTTTTTTTAAGTCAATTGTCAATTTTCGGTCAAATTTTTGTGTTTTCGTGTTATTTCTGTGTTTGTTTCGTGCGGATCTTGTTGCGTTCTGTTATTATTTTATTTATTTTTATGTCTTTAATTTTATATTTTAATTATTTCTTTCTCATATTTTAGCATGGTTAATTGGTGTTTTATGGGTCTGATTTTAAATCTGCGTGCTGTGTTTGCGTGCTATTACCGATTCATTTAAACAAAGTTGTGTTTTGGCCCAACAATAGGGACATACATACTTACCCGTGTCTGCATGTAATTTGTTCAACTGAATAAAAACTTATATTATAGTAAGGAAAGAATTATAAAAAAAAACTTTTTTAACATAAAAACATAATACATATTAAATAATTCGTGCAAACTGTCAAAATGTAGAAATGTTCAGTTCAATAAAAACTCTATATAAAACTATTTTTAGTAACTTTTTAGATAAATTTTTTTAAATTAAAACTGAAAATATTTGAAAAAAATATCTATAATTCTACTTTGAATTGTAGAGAAAATTAAGAAATAATTTAGTTAGATTTTTCATGAAATTCAATCAATTTAATATTTTTACAACATTTCAGATATTTCAGAAATATCCATCGAAACTCAAGGTTTTTGAAGAGATGAAGAAATAACAATGTGTAACATTTAACTTGTACTTAAAATAAATTAATTTTTTACCTCATTTGAAATTTACCAGGAGCAGTGGAACCAGAACCTTCAAATGAGGAGTTTAAAAAAAATGAAATAAATAGTTTTCCGAAACCATAAGTTTAAAAATAATATTTTTTATAGAAGTATAAAAAATCCAAATATTTAATAATATTAAAAATGGGGAAGATTTTTATAAATTTGGTAAATTAATGGGAATTTACAAAGCCGCAATAAAAGCAATAAATATCAAAAATTTGGATTTTTGTCAAAAGGAAAAGCAGGGGGTAACCAAAATGAATTTCCGAGGAACAGAGAATAATTTATTGAAATATTTAAACGTTTTGGTAATAAATAAATTTTATTTTTATAAATTTTACTTTTAAATTAATCTGACTTACATTAAATCGATAAATAAATTCAATAATTGACATAAATTGAATAATATTCTTAAAAACTTAAAGAAAATTAATAAGAAATAAATTTAAAATAAATGTTGATAAAAAATATTATGTAAGACCTTGAATAATTATCCCATAACTTTACGAGATCACAATCGAAGCCTTAAAATCTACTTTTAAAGTATATTTTTTAATAATATTAAAAAATTTACTTACTAGCCATTTTCAAAATGGCTAATACAGAAACTGTATATTAACTGCTGTCATATTTCCATTCAAATAGAAGTTGTTAATGAACTGTAACAGGTGCATAAACGACAAAAAACAACATTTAGTCAACCGATATCGACAACATTTTTAAAGATTAAATTAGGCAATCAACAACTGAGATTAAAGAATTTAATATTGTATTCCAAAATACTAAATTGCAGACAGAAGTAGTCAACTTTTTAACTAATTCGTGGGTAAAAAGGCATCAAACATCCATACTTCTGTCTACCACCACAATCCAATGACATGATCAAACTCTTTCATAGGACTTAAATGAAATTATTAAGGAGCCTATCAGAGAATTCAATCTGTACCATAGCCATTGCAGTACACCGCACCAAATACTGCACAAAATAGTCCATCAAAATTTCGATCACACTATCTACAGAATTAGTCAATTTTGACTCAACTTCAATTATTATTGAACTTAACCTTGCACGAATTCATTTTTTAAACATTGATTTAAATCCAGAGATTTTTACTGCTAACAGCTTTAAACCTCTCATTCCTCACTCTGTAGGTACAACAAAATTCATTAGATAAAAATAGTAAATAACTCAGACATGCAAACAAGATATGGTGACCATTACTAACTTCATAAGATTTCAAATTACTTGAGCGCGAAGTAAAACCTCAGATAAATCAATTTCATTACCAAGACCTTTTAAACTTTGAATACCAACGGTACAATCAACAAGACAAAGACATATGAGGCTTTGCGTCTTTCGTGGGGGCTGATCGAATGATATGATACCATTTCTGGCATTCCAAATATTTTTGTAAATAATCTTACTTTATGAAGTTGCTAGAAATTGTTACAATTTCTATTTTGTTTTAATATGACTAAAACCACAATAAAAACCTTAAGCTTAATAAATAAATTTGCACGAAATTCGTGCCACGAATAATTAATGTGGCTAAGGTTTGGTGGTGAGGTTGAATGGTATATATTGGCAATACTATGTTGAAAGAGATAAGTGATATACAACTCTTGAAAGGAAGTGAATTATTTAAAGTTTATAATAATCTACCGGAAATTAGATAAAAAATTATCTTTGTAATTGTAAATGTTTATAAAATTTGAAAATTTAATTGGAAAAGCCCATCAACGATTCCCGAAGCAAGCTAGATTTTTAAAGAACAAGAAGAGTGTAGCGACATGGACCTTCTAACGTCTAATAATAAGCAATTCTAAAAAAGGAGTTCACTTTTGGCGAATGACCGTCAACTCATAACACATTACCGGTGCTGCCTAGTAACGGGTTCCCAGTTGCCTAGGGGTTACTTAGGAAACCATATTTAAGATTAAATCTTCATCACCAAATAACCCACACATAAATAAATTAAACAAAATATTATGATTGACTTTCTTCATAAATCGAAAATGATATGTTTTAGTTTTGTTATATATATATATATATATATATATATATATATATATATATATATATAAATGAAATTTTAAAAAACATAATTCGTATCCTTCTCATCCCTACTTTAAAATTTTTTTTATATTCTTAAAATTTATAAATTTTAGTTTATCGTCAAATTTCAGTTATCTATTAAAATCAAAATATTATTTTTAAAAATATTATTTTAATAAATTTCAATGCCGAATTCGAAGTCGACATATCTAAATTGCATCCTTCCGTCTTGTGTTGCGTATATTATTATGTCTGCCTTAGTTGTTGACATTTTAGTAAAACAATAAAATTGTAAACATCTATTTTATATGAAATTTTGTTATGAAGTCACATATTTTTATTACATGATTTATTTTAATTTTCAACCAATCACAATAAATATCGAATTAAAGTATATATGATTAAACAAAAACTAACGCATTTTTTCACATTTTTTGTGAAAGTAAAAATAGGTGTGTTAAAAAATTCGTGTGCTAAATGACATTCGTTTCATCATAACCATGCCTCTTACGTAACTATTATGCAATAATATACTTTATTAACAATGGTCTGCAGAAAAAAGTTTACTTCCTTCGAAGAAAAAGAAACTTACACGACTAATGAATATTAGGAACTACACATCATACACTGTTGATGGAGATTCGAATTCATCCGAAAACAGATTTAGTGAAAAAAATATCCAACTATGTGCTGGAACTGAAAATAGAAAAAACTTGATTCCTTTCACTCAGAAAAATGACAATAAATCACCAAACTCCAAGTCAAGTGAAAGATTTAATTCCAGCCATTCATCACAGAATCCTCCACCAACTTTCGGATCTTTGACCTCCTGTGAAAAGTGCAAAGCACCTCTCAATACAGAAAACCACAAACCGAAATCATCGGTTTTCTGCAAATCATGCGAATCAAGAGCGGTCCAGACTACTAATGTTTACGATGCCTGTAGAAACGTTACGTATATACACCACGCATGGAGGAACTGAGTGTCAGGATATATTCCGAATTTGATGTTTGTAAATTTCTAGATTTTCAATGTCATTTTTTTCCAACTACGTATTGTTATATTTGTTGTTTAAATCTATTAAATGTTTCTAAGCATTATTTTATCTTATCCTTTTTTGCCATAAATCAAAAACCAATGTTTCATATTACTTAATCTAATCATTTTTTTATTATTTATTCAGTTTGTTTATTGTTTACATAACTTTATAAAACAATAATATTGTGCTAGATAATTTTATTTAACTAACAAAAAATTATTAACGAAATTATATTAATTAATGAGAATATTTTTGAAGAATTTCAGACAAATAATTAATGGTTTTGATATATTTGATAAATTGGCAATAAATGTAAAATTTCTCAAATTAATTCTAATGAAAATAATTTAGTAATATTATTCTTTTTAATAAAACGAATTAATAAATAGATTACACATTGTGTCAACGAATTTTAGGTAGACTTAATCCCATCCTCTTTTCGTCAAAATTTAGGGACCCATATACTAATATTCGTACTAAAATTACAAATCAGAATTAATTTAAATGTCATGATAATTAATATAAAATTTTCGCATTTTAATTTTAAAATATTATATTATAAATTTCCAGTCTCACTGTCTGAATTGCACGTGACTCGTGGCAAGCATTCATTTCTATCCATATATGACTCATTAGACAGTTCAAATGTAGACGTAAACATTGATATAAGCCAGTGGTTCTCAACCTTTTTCAGATTGCGGCAACCTAAAGGAAAAATTGACGGCACCCTACTCTTTTTATAATAATATTTCACCTATAAAAATAACAAGTTTTATAAGTGCTATATTTAATAAAATGAATCTTTTATAACATATTAATGTGAAATTTGAACTTGGTGTTTTTTGCATATCTCATTATTAAGTCGTGTATTTGACAAACATATTCTTAACTCATTCTCAATTGAGTTCAGTTTTTGCCTTTTCTTGTTCTTAATATTTACCAAAAATAATTGATATATGTACCGCTATTTTAAGTAATTCAAAATATAAGATAGAAGCCTTTTTTAAAATCAGCCCTTATATAAAATTAATAAATTTACAATAATAAAATTAGCAGAGATCGCGGCTTACTTTTCATATCCCTACGGAACCCTATAGTGCCGCGGTACCCCGGTTGAGAAACACTGATATAAGCAATCAATAAAATACTGTATAGTTTTTGAATGAATTGAAAATTGATGTAAAGATATATTTCATAACATGCTTCAACAGTTTAATAATTAACAGAAACTCAAATTTCTATAAATTTTGTGCTATTGATAACCGTTTATATTACTGTTTCCTTAAAATTCTATCCCACATGTTAAAATTTATTTCATAATTCTGTTGAGGATACCTAAATAATAGAGTAAAATAATTAATAAACATGTAAAATGATTGGGGGAAACAATCATAAGTGATTAAGATGTGGTTATGGAGCTTAATAAAAAGGTAATGAAAATGAAATGTCGAATAACGAGAAGGGAATAAGAGCAAATCAATAAAAACAACAATTAAATAAAAGAAGATCATTTATAATTAACAAGTGCAAATTTAGGGAAACAAAAACAAAAGTAAAATTTGCACGTTATTTCGAAAGCTCTTTCAAGATAAAGGAAGAAATGTTGTTTGGGAATCCGGGAAAGGGCACCTCTAAAAAATGATTTATCTGGACAGCTGTCAGTGATTATGGATGCCCAAAAGGAATTTGTGTTAAAAGATATCAGAAATTCTATTCGACATCAGTAAGTGTTATTGAATGATAGAGTATAAAAAGGAAGCGCATTTGAAATCGTGACACACAAAAATAAGACAAGAAATTTGCAGGAGACAAAAAATTACAGAAGACAAAGAAAGACAAAAAGAAATTAAGCAAGGTCAAAGCAAAGCAAAGCAACTAAATCAGAGTTACCGATCTCAGAAACCCACCGCAGTAGTCAGGTGATTGTAAAGCCAATTGATCCGAAAAGTGCTATTCTTCCCAAAGGGTCGTAATAAGCACCAAATTATGATTGATTGATAATTCGTTGTGTCACTTTAAAGTGGAGATAAAGTGTAGTAATCAATAAATTTTATATCGTTTGGAGTTTGTTACTGTTGTTCAAAAGCACGCTTGGAGTCAGATTGACAATAATTCCTATTCGAATTCACCGACAACCCCAACAATTCTGTGTTACTAGATAGGTAGGTAGAGAACTGAATACCACTTCATTCAGTATTTATGTAATTACCATGTTTCACCTAATGATATAAGATCTTTTTAGATTTAATGGGAAATTGTATCAAGTTAAACCATATTTTGCAGCAAACCAATAATTACAGAAAAGATAACAAAGAAAAAGTTTAAAATTATGATCCAAATGTAAACTTTCCATTTCAAACTTTTAGATACTCAAACATTAGCCCAGCTTGTATTCGGATGGGCAGGGTAGTTAAATATTCTTCAGTATTATTAAACCTGCATTTCTCTATTTATTAATTTCTCACAATTATTAATCAAATCGTTTTCAGCATGGACAGTGTGTTAAATTGTAAATTTGAAGGCAAGCAAGTCAAATTTTGCTTTATGACCTAAAAATGGAAAGAAAAATGATATTCTTTAAGAGTAAAAGACTGCCTTGGTGTTTGAACAATGCATTAACTTTTAGTAAGTCCGTGGCGGAAATTAAATTCATGCTTGAACAGCAACCTGATTTTAGATTTCTACATTTTCTAATAAAACTCCAAACCGTTTTCTTATAAATCAAAATTTTATATAGCATTCTATGTTGCCAAAATGACAAACTATGAGAAAGAAGACTGTTGGCTCCTTTGGAATCATCCATAATAAATATTAATTAGATTTTAATATAATGAATAAATAACCGATTTTTGAATTTCTGTTTCTTTCATATATTTGATTATATAAACAAATCACATTTGTGGGTATGATGAACCGGAACAGTGAAGGTGGAATTGATTTTCGTCAACTGTTGAACTGTGTTTCGGATATCTAAAGTCGACATTAGAGAGAACCTTAGCCATTTCCCGGACGAAATATTTCGTTAGAATAGCATGGTTTTCGAGATTATTTTGCGTCTTTTCCAAATCATCTATAGAAGTAATATATTGTTTCGTCAGGTTACTTTGTAATTCTGTTTGATAAAGTTGATCTGTTCTTTGAGATCTTCGATTGCTAGCTGGTAGGATTTTTCTGGGTTTTTTGGATTTGTATTTGAAAATAGGCTGACACCTTATATTAACGAGTAAGTTAGTGATATTTGGCAGTTCATCTATATCTGAGTTGTTGGAAATCAGCATGTATTGAATGTGAGTGAGCAAACAGTTGATGAATTGCAATCTCAAGATTTGGTCGATTGTGAATCGCCATTTGGTACCATTAATTTGTAATTTCTTTTAAATTCTCAAAGAAAAAAAAGAAAGTTTATTTTCAATCTCCTAGTTCTTCTTTGGATAAGATTCTGTTAGCTGCATATGATAGAACTGCTGATTTCTTGATAATTTTTTGTTTAGCATTGTATAATTGTCTATTGTATGTTGACTCATCAATTATGAATATTCTTCTAGAATTTGTGGTGGAAGGCTGGTTAGAATGCTGCATCTACCTGCTTGAACTAAGTCGCAATGTATGTGAAGAACTTTGCCATTTTGACTTGACTGATTGCTTTAGTGAGTCATTATTTTGGATAATTATTGTAATTATTATAAATAAGTATTATATTTATATTAATTATATTAATTGGCTATGAGGACTTCAGACTAGATTCTCATAAAACTATAAAACAAAACATTCATAAAATAATACTTATTACAATAATAATGTTGGGTTATTATTTTAACAAGTTATTTAATCTCTGACCCCTCATGTTCCTTTTTATAAAAAAAATTACCAAAACACAATACAGAATACGTTTACTGATTACTAACACAAACTCACAAATTGTCATTCGATTTGCACTTTTCTTCGAAAATAAGTTATAAAACGTGAAGGCAGATATTCCAATGAGTAATCACCTTGTCTGGAACTTGAAGTTAATTTAACCCTATTAACACTAGGTTGTGACTTTGAATCACATTTCGATTTAATTTGTAGATATTATATGCAAATACACTAATTTTGCCAAATGATAATAATGTATTCTATCATTTAAACTATAAGTGTAACTATAATTTAAACTATAAGTGTAATTCTTGTGCTTCACTGACTTTCGTTCGCTTTTCTTTAATAATTCTTTTGAGTCGCATTTCTTTGACCAAGTGGCAATTCTTCTCATCTACAGCCCTCTTTATACTATTTTAGAGGAAAAACATTTTAATCGGTGTTAAATTTGGGTCTAATTGCTTTTAAAATCCGGGTAATTGTTTTTCAAACATCCAATTTGCTCGGTCGGCTCTCGAGTTAATTTGTTTGAATCAAATTAATTATTCTATTTACTTCACGGGATCTCTATACACATATCGGGTTTACCCACCCGCTATGGCTTCCCAATGGCTTGGGCTTTCTATTAGTTCGAGTTTTCCATTAAGGGATTCATTAATTTTAATTAAAAATATATTAGTAACCACAATTTTGTGCTGCACGATGAAAATAAATGTAAAATATATTTATTTATGAATTTAAAAATATTTTATTGAAAGTATACTAAAATTTTGTTAAAATTTTGATTTTTTAAATTTAAAAAAATAAGTTTTTAAAAATTTACATTTATTAAACAGAATTTATAATTTTTTAATATAACATATTTTTAAAATATAAAAAATTAAGGAAGAAATTTGTTTGAATAAAGCAATTTAATTTGATATAGTTCGAATCTACCTGATGATGACAGTGAGTCTCTCAAAATATATTGTAGTTTAATATAGATGATGGATTGGTGCTTTCTTTTATTTAATTCAAGTTTTGTGATTTTTATAACTTATTTTAACTAGTTTCTTTATTTTTTATAACTTTCAATAAGAACCCCTCACTAGATTTCTCCGATCAATATTAATTTTTAATAAATTGTCGTACTTTAATTATTTTTGATGTTTTTAATTATTTCGCTTCCTTTTTTTATATCCAACCTAAAAATAATATAATTTTTTTCAAAATTTCAAATCTGTAAATTTATCGATAAGTATTCCCAAATTATTGTGATATTTAATAGGTTTTTCAAGACATAGGCAAAGAATTCTAATTTGGTAGTCCTAATTTGCCTCGTAAATTTTGTCACTCATTCCAGTGCAGCTAATTTGAATAAAAATTCAGAAATTATTGACCCTAGGCACTAATATACCTAGGAGAAAGTCCGCCATTGGTCAAAAATTGAGTTAATTAACATATTGTTCATATATGAACTTATTTAAGACTACGGTATCCAAAGGTTGTGATCACGTTCTCCTGAGACAATTTTTTCCGTGTATAATTTTTTTGATCCTAAAACTTTTCATATATATGTATATGTGAACAATCATACATGAGGTGTCAGTCTTCACTAAAATAAATATATTTTTTTATTACAGATTATTTATTTAAAACCGTTTTAAATTTCAGCCAATAGGTTCTTTATTCATTAAAATGCTTTATTAGGAATTGAAAGGCCTGTAAATTATTTACCAAATTCTATTTCTAAATTTATTAAATTTGAATACATTAAAATATAAAACGGTGATACCTTGGTAGCACCATAAATTAAGATATCAGATAAGTGAATAATAAAAAAAAACCCTTAATACAAAGTCATTATTATATTGTTGAAAAAAGTTTCAATTATTAAATAATCCTCTTCAGTTTAAACATTAAAATGTTCTTACTTTCAGCCAAAAATATTGACATAATTTTCAGAAACAAACTAGCACAGATGTAAATATTTTTAAATATCCTTTTTCAAAATTCTCTCATATCATGATTTTCTTTCTAAATACAAAGACCTTCTTACTCTTTGTTAAAAAATGCCACTTTTTCATTGAAGAGAAAATTTGAGAATATTTTCTTTTCAAAAGTTTTAGTTAGGTAGCTGAATTGTCTTTCTATTTGTCCATTTGTTTGATAGTGATTTGGGCTCGAAAAACATAACTTAATATCCAGCTTCTCTGTGAACTCTCTCATCATCGTTGACTCAAATGCCTTACCACAATCAACTCTTATCTCCTTTGGAGAACCAAATTTCAAAATCCATTTCTCAAAAATAGTTTTCTTTATCGTTTCCTAGTCTTGCCTTTTTATGGCTGTCAAGATCTGATACTTACTATACTGGTCTATCATTCCCAAAATGTACTTCTTACGCACTTTGGCTTCTTGTAGTGGTCCACATACGTCCACGAATATAATTTCGAACATTTCTGTCGATTTTAGTCTCTTTACTGGTTCCTTCATTGGTATTGTTGTAGCTTTAGGTTTTTGACAAACCTCGCAACTTCGAACAATTTCCTGAATCTTACTCCCAGGTATTTCCCAAAATATTTATCTTTCATATCTTTCTACTCCGACATGACACAATAATCTATGTATATTCCGTATGGTATCTTCTATTTCGTTTTCTGGTATAGTCGCTTTCTTGTTTGTTTCTTCTTCTTTGTCAAAGTTTCTTTGAGGACTGCTGTCTCTTCTTTCTTCTCTAATTGAGTCTATAGTCTTGTTTTTTTAATTTTCCTTTTATAGGCATCTTCGTGAGCCGTTTGATACTGAACACATGTACCACACCTAGTCATCGATATCATGTCAGCATTTTGGTGATTAACACCTTTTCTGTATTCCACAACTATGTCCAGAGTGTTCAGATAATTGATCCACGCTAGGAACTGTGATGTAATTGGTTTTTTTGTTGTCATCATAAATGTAATGGCTTTGTGATTTGTTATAAGCGTAAATTTTCTCCCATACAGGTAGTATTTAAGATGCATGCAAAAATAATATACTGCTGGTAGTTCCTTCCTTGTAATACAATACCCTTTTTCGTGGCTCGTTTTTAAATGTGATCCGTACGCAATTACCCTTTCCTTTTCATCTTTATCTCGTTGTGAAAGTACCGCTCCAATGGTCCTAAGAATTTCATTTAGTTCAGATTTCCCAATAGCAGTTAGCACTTTGTTGATTATTTCATTATGTTTTTCTCTACTGCTCGAAGAAATTAATATATCGTCCAAATATACCATTGCTCCCAATGTTACCGATTACCTTAGTCATCATCTCCTGGAACGTACCTGGTGCTGCTGCGATTCCAAACGGCATTCTATTGAAACAGTCCTGGTTGAAAAAGCTGTTTTTTCTAGCGAACCTTCCTCTAATCCTACTTGGTGATACGAAATACCTAGGTCAATCGAGCTGAAAAACACTATTCCTCCTAAAAGATCTAACATCTCGTCTATGTTTGGCATTGGGAATGTCTGCCTCACCGTTACTGTGTTTAAGTGTTTGTTGGGTTATTATTATTGAAAGTCGGTTCCCTTTGACTCCTCGTGTTCTTTTCGAATCAAATAAGCAAACCCAACACAGAATAATTTTATTTGCACGTTATCACAGTTACAACTCAATCCGATTTATTTCAATGTTTTGTAATCACAATTTCACTGATTTATTTGCACCCTTCAACCACCGTATAAATTTGATTATCTTAGGGTAGGTTATCCAATGGATAATCACCCTTTCTGATAGATTACTTTGACTTTACTTGGGTTTAGATTCTTCTACTGACCTGGTTACACAACTCGTTTGCTTCGACCACTGGCCCTTTCGTGTTTTCCCTTTTCCTTTTATACTCCTGCTCAAACTGTTTTCAGACGATTGTCAACAACATTTGCTACATTATTAAATTATTAAAAATAATTACTTCCCACAGACCACCTTAGCCGACATTTGTCAACAACGTTTGCTCCATTACTAAATTACAAATTACGAAATAATTTTTTTAATTAACTTCTTTTTTTGTCTTTTTTATTTTTATTCTTTTTGGTGTTTTATTGACTTTGCTGTGCTTTTTTCGTAATACCCCAACATGTCTAAATTCCAGACAAAGTCTTATGTGTTTTTTCTCCTTTTTCAACAGGTTTTGCATATCTATTACTACATCTCTTTCGTAATCAAATGCTATTCGTAACCTTCCTTGAAATCCGTCTCTTTTCTTGAAAGTCTTTGCGTAACTTTCTAAAAAGATCTTCATCGACCATACACGCCGTTAAACGTTCTTGCTGTCTCTTCTATGTAATGTTCTTAGCATCAAAGTATATTCCGCATCTTCTGATGAATTTTCAAAATCATCACCTTGGCAAAATACTTTCGGTAACAATCTTTCAGTGATTGCATCCGTGTTTACCACTGCCATTTACTACGCCTTTCATATTTTGGCAACTAAGTCTATAATCAGTAAATAAATCCATAAATTTTATTTCAATCAAAAATTACTGTCCCTCATCATTATTCTTATTTAAACAAAAATAAAATAATTCATTTTCCATTTTTAAATTTAATATTTTATATTCAATTTAAAATATTTTTATAAAATGAAACTTTAAAAATTTCATCAGATATCAGCTTTCCTTATACTATGAATTCTTAACTTTCCCAATAGAAAAGTTAGTAACTCATCTTATAGTTCTACTACTCTTTTGAGTACTTTTCAAGGAATAACCAACGAGCTTCTTTATGGTACAGAAAGGTTTTGTCACTATTTCCCATTTCATTACATAGTTCCGCAAATATTTTACTATTCAAGGGTCTCGTTTTAATAAAACTAATTATGCTGATAACACCTAGCAGTATTCTGTGTATTTCTGTGTCTAATTTCTTTGCCACAATAGCTTGTCTATGGATAATACAGTGTGTGAATTTCACATTGGGTGTTACTTTAATTATTTTTGCCTTGAGTGCTTTCAGTTACAAATAAGGCAGCTGCTCCATTACTAAGTAAACACACACCGTTTTCCCATCAAATATTGCCAATATTCCAATAAAGCTGTACCGCTTATAGTCTGTACATATCACAGCTATGAACAAAGAACTCCGTTTCTTTAATGAAGAATATTACTTTTTATCATATATTTGCACTTGGGTAAGAGCCACCCATAAATAACGTTACTCACCTAGAAGGAAGAGGTGTCACACATTTGTGATGAATGGGAGAGGTGCGTTTAAGAACTTTGCCGTCACATCAAAACGCATAACTTTAATTAAAGTTCAATTTATATTTCAACTTTCCAGGCCTCCTTTTCATTACATGTTTCTTTATACGAACATTTACACTCTGTACGGCGTTACACTAAATACATACTAAAATGCCAATAAAGTTATTTGAAACATGCTCATTATCAAATATGAAATACTGATTTTTAAAGGAAGGTTTTAAAAATTTGTGACGTCATATTTGAAAGGTTCTAACTTCCTGTGACGTGTGACAAGGGGAGGAAAGGGTGTAAAAATAAGCCCAAATCTTATTTGAAATATTTATATTACAATCACTTGATTTTTCTATCACTCAACTGTTGAGTCTCAACATACCTCCTTTGGAGACCACTGAATTAGAATATTAAATAATGAATCAACACGTTAAATAAATCAAATGATTTTCATTGGTGGATATAAATTCGAATAAAAATTCTATTGGATGATCTCAATATTCTGTTATAAAATTTATGAAGTTAATTTTCTAAGAGGAATTATTAAAATGTATTTGGCATCTATCTTGTATGCTAACTGTAGCAATCAAACAGATGATCAAACGAAGGAATTTTCACTTAACTACTTTTTATTATCAATGATTGTAACAGGAATAAACATTATTGCTCATTCATTTGCATTGGCTATTATTTCCAAACCGACAAGTGGTTCAAATAACAGCATGATGATGAGAATTATTTCCAATTTGAGCATTATTGAATTGTTTTTTCAATTGACGGTATTTACTTTCAATTTGTTTGAATATTGCGAATTGGATACAATTATCATCAAATATGGATATCTGGAATTTTATACTGTCGATATCATAGTGAGGATTCATATTTATGGAATTCATGTTTTTCTACTTGCCCGAAATTTTATCATTTGTTCACTGGCTATTCATAGATACGAAGTGATTTGCAAACCAATCGGATCCAGTAAATACATTACATTTTCAACATGGCCGTATATTATTATAATTATGATTTTCGCGTCTCTCTTCCTTACGTTTCCAAAAATCTTCGAGGATCATATAATTTATTGCCATAATACAGGAATGGTTTTCCAAAGGATGAAATTACTCAATGAATTTATCGTTTATAGAATAATCTATACCAATACTATAATATTTCTTACCCAAACTGCAGGTCCAGTGATAATTGTTATAACTTTGAGTATACTTATTTTAATCAAAATTCACAGAAGAACTGAGTTTCATAGGAAATATTTCGTCCGAAAATCAAATTCACTGCGCCATGCAAAGTGGACTACGGACGTTTTAATCGTTTTTCTTTGTCTAACATTTCTAGTGTTGGAAATGCCAGCTTTTTTCAGTAAATTATGTCAAATGTTTGAAAGTATAGTAATAGAAAGGTTGGCAATGATTGCTAATATTTGTATATACTTGGATTCCTTTGCAAATTTTTTCTTGTATTTCTTTTCAAATAAAATACTTAAAATGAAATCGTCAAGAAAATGCGCCAAATCTCCTAAGAAACCAAATAGCAATAATACGAGATTGGAAATGTTAAATGGCAAAATGAGTTCGTCTGATCATTGTAAGATTTTTAATCAAATTGTACAATCTTGAAATATATTATTTAGCGGATTAAAATAAAATATTTAGAATTTTAAAATTGTTGACATTTTTTTTCACAATATCTTTGGAAAATTATAATTTTTTTAATGAAGTTGTGTAAATTGTTGACTTTGTAAAATAAAGCTTAAAATTTAAATATAAATTTATGAGTTATGATAAGGAGCAACATTTTACTGTCATATGTTATCTGTTCACGAGTAGCCAAAAATATCAAACAAAATAGTTTTACTATATCTTGAAAGGCTGAAAATGATGGCTGTCTAGCTCGAGTATTTTTCTTTTTAATTAAATTGATTTAATTATGAATTAATTAAATAGTTTATATTTCTTCAATGTATTGGGCTAGAATATAAACATGCATCTGTACCAAGTTAAATTAAAATATATGATCATACATTAAATAGAACACAATAAAGGGCATAACACGAATAACTAAAATGATGAAACGCAAAATGATTAAGAATTATTAAATAAAGTATTCAAAATGTTGGCCATCTCCAAAAAAAGTAATAGTAAATAAAAGAATAAAATAAGAATACCTAAAAATACGAATTAATTGTAGTTACAAAAGAAGAATCCTAATCATAAAAGTTATGTTTCATAATTATCTCCATCCAGTTCCACTGAACAGAATTTTCTATAATTTAACAAAATAAATTATTACAATGTTATTATAGGATATAATAATTAATTTTCTGTCACATTAAAATTCCTTGAATAAAAACTACCAAATTTAATTTCTACAAAATTTGACTGTGAATCAGATTTTGTTGAAAATATAATGTCATTTATAAATACAAAAAAGAAATCACTGGTGAAAATTAAAAAAAGTGCTTATAATACTAACAAACTTGTAATGATATTAATGATTGACTTATATTGTATCAATTCAATTTGTATTCATATTATTTGGGTTGATATACAATGAAGGAAGCAAAATTATGGCACGGAAAATTAAAAATGAACAAAAAACATCAAAAATAATTAAAGTTCAACAATTTATTAGGAATTTATAAAATTTTAAAATTAATATTGACTGGGGAAACGGGTGTGTTTGAACGTCAAATCTAAAGACGAACTCAAATATAATAAAAGTTTATCGAGAAGTTCCTAGGGAAAGCTATAATCAAAAGGCAAACTAATTAAAACTAATTAATCCCTTAATGGAAAGTCCTAGCGATGAGGAAATCTTTAGACGTGTAGAGCCCGCGGAAATAATTAAAATAATTAAATTGAAATAGATAAATTACTCCAAGAGCCGACCGAGAAAATTGGATATTTGAAAAACAATTACCCGGCATTTTAAAAGCAATTAGACCCTAATTTCAGGAATAATGGTTAAAAAAGGATTAAAATGTTTTTCAGAAAACAGTATAAAAAGAAAGCCGGAGATGAGAGGAATTTTCAGTTGGTCGAAGAAAAGTATACAAAAAGAATTACTTGAAACAAAGCGAGTGGATGTCAGTGAATCAAAAGAAATAAACTTCTACACCAAGCCCCATTGAGATAAATTCCGCTATAATTCAAGTTGATACATAAATCAACTTGGCGGAATTTATTTTGTGAAAAAATAAATGCATTTCAGCCATTTTTTAAATGGCTGCTAAGTAAGTTATTTTTTTTATAGTTATATAACTTATAGTTAAAATTTTTTAAGAGTTGAATTATGATTTCATAAGGAAATTTGATCATAATTCAAGCTCTTAAATATAACTTTGATCAACTATTTCATATATATTATTATAAATAATATTTAGGAAATTATTTTAGGAAATCTCCAAAAATATGTATTTTTTTCGGATATTATTCAAAAAATGTGAGTTAAATTATTTTTGAAGTTAATAAAATTATTATTTGCATTAAATAATTATATTTTTTATACATATTTTGAAAAAAATCATCGATTATGTACACAAAATAATTTGCTTTATGATTATTTTTTAAAACTTACCAAAATAATTCAAAAAATTTATGCTTTTTTTCGGATTTCAGGTTTTGGTTTTTTCGACAGAAATATCTGAAATATTAATATAATTTTAGTTTTAAGGGTAAACCTTATGAAGATACATCCTCATTTACTCGAAATTTCCTAGCAAAAACCTCAAAATTTAAATTAAAAATTTTTTCGGCCATTTTTCTTTCTAAAATTATCTCAAAAATGTCTATAAAATTATTTATTATAGGGGTTTTTTCAACTTCGGATAACTACATGTTAAAAGTTTGCATGCATGTTTTATTATAGGTTGTGTTAATGTGCATTATTTTATTTCTCTGTCACTTTTTCTGTTTCTTTGGTGTAGGGTTTGTCTCATTGACTATTTTACAAGCAACCTCAAGGTGAGTTGGTGTGTTTATATGCTATAAATTTATTGATTTTCTTTTATATTATACGTGATTTATCTCAACTTCGCTTGGTGTAGTTTAAATATAAATCAACTTAACGTTCTAGACATGGTGATCACCCATTGGGCTATTTGCCCTAACTTTAAACATATTAATTTTTGAAAGAAAAGTGCAAATCATGTGATAGTTTGTGATAGAAATCAATAAACATATTCTGTGTTTGGTTTTCGTAATTTAATTAAAAAAAGGAACATAAAGAGTTAGAGATTAACCGACTTGCTAAATAATAACCTAAAAATATAATAAATTTGTTATTTAGCAAAACAAGATTTTCAACACACAGGCTAGTTAGTGTGTTACCGATATTGTGAAATTTCTTGATTTTTAAATTATAGTTGGTCAGTTATTGCTTAATTATTCTGTGCGTATAATGTAAAGTCACGTCTGTATACACTACAAATACACGATCAAACGAAATCGGGTCTACGATTCATAAACATCACAAAACACAATGAAATACGACAATAATTATGTTGGGACTAGGTGATTTTCAAAAAAATTATAATAAATAAAAAAATTTGGAAAAATAAAATAATCAAAAAATTAAAATAAATATTTTCCGGAGGAAATGGTATATGCCGATGCCAGTTGACGAGACGAGTACGAAAATAATGATATAAAATTAATTTGGGACCCCTAGAAAACGTTATTAAGAAAATACTAATTAATTAATTAAAATGACAAAAACAAATAAATTAAGTTAAGGAGAAATTCTCCGATTTGAATAAATTTAATTTCGAAAGCAACTAATTATTCCCTGATGTGATTAATTTCGCAATATTCTCCAGGGGAACGACCAAAAGATGAAAGTAAATTGTTTAACTAGTTCACTGGGAGTCCAATTCAAATTTACGTCAATCAAATTAGTTGTTGAGGAGAGATTCCTTATATAAAGGAGTCTCAAATCAACAACAGGGACATAAATACTTTAGAAAAATTGCGAGTAAAAGAAAAGTTGAAAAAGATTCGTGAGATCGGAAAAGAAAACTAATCAGACTTGTCAAGGATATTTTAGTAGTTAATTGAAAAGGCGGCTTCCCGTAGGGTTTCCTGACAATTGTTAGTATCGAAAAAATGTTTTTAGTGTGTTGAGTTATTCCAGTATCATTTAAAGAGCACGTGGAGTCAGAGCAAAGAGTTCCTACCGAACCAAATAAAAATATAACTCATGTTGGCGAATAGGGTGGATTTTTATTTATTTTTTCTAGGGTTTTTGTGCATCTACCCCCTAAACGCCAGCAAGATTATTATTCTATTCTCCTATGTACCCATGGTGATTGCCATGTTGGTAATGTACATAGAGGTTGAAAATTCATGAGCAGGTGAGCTCCATTACTAGAACTACTCCTCATGATATTTTCACTTTCGGGTTCTTGACTGTCGATGGAAGGTCTTACGTCTTTCTCTTTCTATATCCTGGTTCTTACTCGTCTATTCCTACAATTTCCATACTTATTCATCATCTTTACGCATTATTTATAAAAATATCCTTCAAAAATTTGGGCAGCGTTCCTCCCTTATTTTTCGGTAAATTTCATATTCCATTTGTTTAATCACGGTATCGACTACCTTTGTCCTAGTTTACCTTTATCTTTCCCTGTATTAAAAATTTGATTAGCAGTTCTTTAACTCCTGGTACATTTCCCATGATTTTAAGTAGTTACAACCCTCTGCAGTCACTTTAAGAAACACTTCTCTCTTCTGTCAGGTTATCTCATTCAACTTCTGGAAAAATATTTTCAAATTTACATTCCTACACTATCCTATCCTTTCCTACTTGATTTTTAATTAATTTTCCGTAAATATTTTAAATTTCCCCTACAAAACTTTAATCCCCCTTAACTATAGTCGCACTTCCCGAATTTTATTTTCTACTCGCTCCGGCCACTTTTCAGCAGTCGCTTCGAGTTATACAACGGCGTCCTGCGTGGAGGTCCTGTGCGTATTGCCAGAGGCGTCCACGAGGCATGACCCGCGAGCTTAACTAGGGGACTTAACCCACCAGCCGGCACGAAATCCGTCCCATGAACTTCTATTCAAATACAGATAATATAAGATTTTAGGGGGATTTGTCAGTGGCACCAAAAGATTCCACGACCATCCAGAATAAAATCAAAATAACAGAACTTCAAAATATATATTTATACAAGAAAACAATACTTACAACCATATTGGAAAAATTGACATAAATTGGCATACAAAATTTTGTCTAAGAATGATTCACTGATAGTCTAAAAATTTCTACAAATTTTCTAAAAATTTTCTGCCGAACTAAAATTGTCTAAGTCTGTTAAAATTCGGTTAGAAATTATGAAAATGACTGCCGTATATATAGTATTTTTGTGCCTGTGTGCGACCAATGGGCAATTTTTCGCCATTTTTTGGGTTTTTTAATTATTTTATTAATTTCAAAATATTTTTGTAA
The DNA here is from genome assembly GCA_022537955.1 of Schmidtea mediterranea. Taxonomy (NCBI): domain Eukaryota; kingdom Metazoa; phylum Platyhelminthes; order Tricladida; family Dugesiidae; genus Schmidtea; species Schmidtea mediterranea. Next base: position 175,047,189 of record CM039679.1, on the reverse strand, counting down.
TTTTTTATATATTTTTCTTTATTTTTTGATATACTAATATTTTATTGTTGGATTTTATTTTTATTATTATTTTCTTACAATATTATTTTTTAACCCCAATATTTTGTTTTCTGGTCGCCTCTTCTGCCTGTGTTTTTTCTAAACCTTATTTTGCAAGGTTTTGGCAGTTTATTTCTTTTCTCGTATGTTTCTTTTTGCATCTATAGGCATTTTTCCGAATTTTAATTAATTATTTGTTTTATTTAATTTTTGTTATATTTTTAATTTGTTTTAATTAATATGTTTTATTTTATTTTTGGTCTCTTCTTGCGGTGCGTGCTTATGTTACAGCAGCCATATTGACAATTTCCAAACGACCTTAATTATTTTGTTTTAACTTATACAATTTTCACCTTTTTGTTTAAATTGGTTTTTGTAATTTTGTTTTAATTTTGGCTCTGAGCCCAACACTCAACATTGAACTTGAACAGTAAATTTGAAATTCAACAGTGAAATTGAATCAAAAAGGTAAGAAATCATGAGCAATAGTTCAACTAATAGTAGAGACTTACCAGTGTCAACATCAAATAATACGAAAGCAACGACTATGCCAGTTGTCAGAAGCTACCAGTCGCGCAGTATGGAGATGACCCTGTCGAGCTTATTGATTTCATGGCTGATTATTATATGTACGCCACTGCATAAGGGTGGAGTCAAGCAATAACAATGCAAAAGTAGTAGGATGTGAGCCCGTCAGATACAACCTCCCTAGGCTTACATAATATTACAAAATATCTGACCTCTGTCCACGCTGTTGCTACCTAGAGATTGACCCCTGTCCACTCAGTTGCTACCTCACGTTTCGTTTACCTCATTGATTTATGTTACTTGCATGTTATATATTAAAAAATTATATTTACATGAAATTTTCAATTGTTAATTATATTATTACATAAAAAATTATAAAATAATCATTAAACATAATAAATTAACATCAAACTCGTCTTAAAATAAATTTTCAATCCTAAATTTTGTTAGTAGTATATTACGTAATAATTCTATCAAAATAATCATAAAATTTTAATAATTTTCATGAAAATTTAAGTTTACAACAATTATAGTATATTGATAGTTTATTTAATTAAAAATAAGTCACTCAAAACTTAAATTTGAACACTGGATTCACAAAATTCAATATTTTAAGAAAATAATTCATAAAGTTTAAAAATTCAACTTAACTAAATGTAAAAAATTAAATTATACAAGATTTACTTTACCAATTTCTATAAAATTTGAAATTTACAGCAAATAAAATATTCAGATTTATATTATATTAAAAAATTTAATTTTGAAAATAAAAAATAATTTGCCCACGATAGGATTATTACTGACTCAACGAATTATTACCGACACCAGACTGTTACAAGTCTCATTTTATTACCCAAATTTCTAATAATAATAATAATAATAATAATAATAATAATAATAATAATAATAATAATAATAATAATAATAATAATAATAGTAATAATAATTACAAAACAATAGAATAAAACGACAATCACATTTTTAAGACAACATTTATTTAAATAAAAGCTTCAATATCTTCCACATCAGTGGCATTGATACCTAAATAATGTCCGAATGCAAAACTTTTGTTTTTACCTACCCATTGACGTTTATCATCGTTGTTACTTAAAGCAATTTTACAATATTTAAAAGTAAACAACTGATGTTTTTCTCGTCCCTATTCTCGTTTGAGTAACAGAAAAAATTGTATCGTTTCTATAACAATCAAGATAAGAAAGATGCTTTATTTCAGTTCATTCCAAAGTAATTCCCTTTGCTTTATTACTTTCAGTTTCACCTAAAATACTATAGCATTTTGGTCGTAAGAAAATCCATTTCTTATATCCAAGTCCCTTACTCTCATCTTTGAATTTACCTATTACTGAGTCAAGTTTTCTTGAATACAAAGGATGACAAATTCAAAGTGTCCAAAAGATTATCCGAAACCATTGCAGGTAAAAGAGTACTTAATTTACAAATTCATTCAAGTTCATCTGATTCTATAAATTATTAGCGATACCACCAACTAAATTCGTTGTTACAACTATTTTAGATTTAGTGTTTTTACGAAAATAAGTTACTGGATTTACAAATGAAAGTCACTGGCCTCACTATATAAATTGATAAAGAATAATCGATCCATGAGTTTAAATCAATATTTTTTAAAAATTCACGCATACTGAATTAATTAATGCTAGCAAAATCACAACAATTAATAATAATGCTATTGATAATAATAAAAAATACACAATAAAAAAGACAAACAATAAATAAATAAAAAAATAAATAAATAAATAAAAAATAAATAAAAAGTCACTGGTCTCACTATATAAATTGATAAAGAATAATCGATCCATGAGTTTAAATCAATATTTTTTAAAAATTCACGCATACTGAATTAATTAATGCTAGCAAAATCCACACAATTAATAATAATTCTATTGATAATAATAAAAAATACACAATAAAAAAGACAAACAATAAATAAATTTTAAAAAAATAAATAAATAAATAAATAAATAAAAAATAAATAAATAAAAATAAATAAATAAATAAAAATAAATAAATAAATAAATTAAATAAAAAATAAATAAAAAATAAATAAATAAAAAATAAATAAAAAATAAATAAATAAAAAATAAACAAAAAATAAATAAATAAATAGATATAAATAGATATAAATAAATAAATAAATAGAAATAAATAAATTAAAAAATAAATAAATAAATAAATAAAATAAATTAAAAATAAATAAAAAATAAATAAATAAAAAAAAAATTAAAAAAAAATAAAAAAAAATAAAAAAAAATAAATAAATAAAAAAAATAAATAAATAAAAAATTGGACGTTGACATTTTCGTCAAATCGTGCACACTAGTCATAGAAATCTACCGGGTAGAAAATAGAACGATTAAGTAGAAAACCGGCACAACGAGTAAGAAACACAATATGCGTGCACACTAACAAGAGTTACGATCAAGAAAATTGGCATATAAATAACCAGGTCATCGACTACAAATCAGTATTTTGATTGATTACCATGAACTTGAATAACCGACGACAGGGAGATTCCAGGACCAGAGGCTTTTCCTCTTGCATGGCTGATCCAGAAGAAGTAATAATGGATCAGAGGATCGACACTCAAGATAGTAATGAATTAAATTTAATTATCTTAAGTTATTTAAATAAACTCTATTTTATGATAATCTATCCTCATCCGATCGGACCTTGTTGCCACAGATTCTACTAGAGAGATTCAGTGTACACCACCAAGTATCCAAAATTAGAAATCAGACAAAAGTTTCTTGTTTATTAAGTAGCAACAATCCAAGAAAAGAAAAATTCGATTGTAATTTATGCCATTTGTATCAAGAATAAACGTCTATGACTTGTCAACTCTCATCCGTCAAGAACCACCATTATGCCCTAATGAGTCACGAATTTTCGGATCTAAACCATCTGTGTGAAAAATTAAAACAAATTTAATGTTCGAGTATATGCGTGCGCATCATTTAACTAGCCGACGAGAACAACAAGACGCCCTGAGACAGCATAGATTACGTAAATCGATAATTTCGGCAGTCAACTTTACTCCGTACCAAAGTCACAACCCACCAATCGTGTTAGGCACTTTCTGCGGCCACGAGATAGAAGCAATCCGTGAGAACAAACGTGACGAATTATGCGATTAGGTAGACTCATTATGTTTCAGATCTGTATGGACACCCTATACAATGACGAAAATCAAAATCCGACGACATTTCACTAAACCGTAGCCATAAGAAGTAGCCGTAATGAACCATACACCCGTGATATCTCGGCACATTCCCCCGTAGAACCTTCACCGATCACAATTTGTCGCTAGAACACCGTGAGACTACCCGACCCAAGACCATTGTCTACCGCATATTATATAAATTATTTTATTGAAATCTCATATTCATCATATGATAATAAGTATAATAATTTGCTATTCTATTCAACAGATTCATGGGTGGACGAATCTCGAATTACAATAAGATTCCCATCTCACTCCGCTGCCAGATGCAGGCAGGCGATGTGAGATTCTCGATTTCTCCCGTAAGAGAATCGAGGTCAAGCCGGCAAGAAGAGACTGAGGACCTAGAGTTGTCTAACGTGGCAATAAAACGTGAACCAGGACGTAATCCGGCCCTAGAGCTCCGGAGCCAAGCTGAAGATATTCTGGCACGCCTAGAAGCTCACCAAAGAAGGACTGACAGGCAAGTGGAGCGAGCCCGACGCCAATTGGATCGGATAAACACGGACATTGCAGCTGGCCTGATTCCGAGCACGGATGGGTATGCCCATTCCTATGGCATCTCATTCAATCTCGACGACCCCAGATTGAACCAACCAACCCATTTCATGAACGTGTCCTTGCCAAGAAAAATACTCCCGAGAGAAATGAGGGGAGAAACCAAAAACCGATCGAACAGTGGGTACATCTTTAAATGTATGTTTTTTAGATTCAAAATCTAAGACAAATCAATGGAAAATCGATTGAATCAGATATTAAAAACAAGCTATGATAACTTTTTTGGGCAGTATTAGTTTGATGATAATTTTGAATTACTTGATTACAAAACATCTCTACATAGATCGTTAGAACCCAAACTTGTATTATTCCATCATAAAAATACATATATTTTGGTCTAATATTGTTTTGATCATCTGTTTTTGTATGATTTTTATTATGTTTTATTGCAATATCCATTCATTTAAAATGCAATATCGATGCAATTTATTACTCAAACATCGAGATTATGAAGAGGTCATGCACACATTAAGGTTATGTACATAATAGCTAATTTTTCAGCTTTCTGAGTATCTTCAGTTTTCACATTTTTAATTTCAACATATTTTTAGAATCTTTATAGCAAAATTATACATTGTCATTGCATTGGTTACATACATAGTATAAATACGATGACAACTTTAATCGTTATTTCGACATGCAAACCAAATTTATGATAGTGAAGAATTATAGCCATACTTTAAATTTTCTCAGATTGTCTATCACTTACAAATTTTCAATGCCAATCAAATTATTCCATACCCAATTTTCATACTTAGTCACAATAATATTGGATGCAGATTTTAATTTAGTAAACGAAATTCTAAATACAATGAATATCAAGTTAAGAAGCAATAACCACATATATCTTGGCTATGATAATGCAAAGTTTTATATTGTTAATAAAGAAGTAAATTTTATTGAAAATTTTCATTGGTATACAAATATCATTATCCGAAGATACAAGATCAATTCAAATGATGCCATGACTCCAATTTGGAAATTAAATAGTTCTACAATGTCATTTTAATAAGTATTTTCAAAAATATCTGGGTTTTTATTGTGTAGATTAATTTCCGTCTGCTTTTTTATTTATTTATTGTGTATTGACCCCTACTTTACTCACATTGTACCCACCTAATACCCATCTGTTACTAATTTACAAATAGTGCATCAATTTACTCACTCGAACCACAATTAAATATTTACACATAAAATATATACTTTAAGTTAAAATTAGCTTATAAAATATATTTGAGTCCAAAATTTAAGTAAAGACTTTATAAATTAACTTAATATCATCATTAATTAGTTTATGTTATCCATTTTTGATAATTTAATAGTAAACATTTTAATATTCTTCAGTTAAAAATTTTAGAACTTTAAATATAAATGTTGATGATACAAATGAGAACAAACTGGTTGATAATAAAATTATAATAGACGTAAATAATGTTAATGAAATGGCAATAATAATAAAAAGGTAAAGTATTATAAAAATAATAATAATAATAGTATTAATTAATAATATTAATAGAAATCTGTTGAATATTACCGATTTTTATTTACATTTGTTGTATTACTTATAAAATATAACTTATTTCAAATAGATTTGATAAACACAGAATTACTAATATCAATTAAAATTTTTCAGTTTTCACATTTTTGACTCCAACATATTTTTAGACTCTTCACTTATAAAATATAATTATGAAATATAATTGTTAATATATTTAATAAACACAAAATTACATAGACCAATTATATTTTATGAGCATCTTTTTTCACATTAATTTTAACGTATTTATGAATATAGCAAATTTCCAACGTACATGGATTATGTTAGTCCACAATGTAGATGCAATACAAGTAGGTGTTTAAAAAGACTTGACTAATGAATATATATTAAAAACTATGGTTTTATTAATTGATTTTAGAAATATAGTTATGAAAAAATACTTTATAAATTATGTTGATTAAAAGTATACTCGCGCATTTAACATATCAAGTTTTGACTAAATAATAATATTATTTTGACTCCCATCATTCGATTCCGATGATTTTAAATGGATGAATTATTTGTTTTTATTTTTAAATATAATAATATATCTTTACCCTTTCTTATATTTTATTTGCAAGCTGGTCGTTGGTGGCCGTAATCTAGCTAGTCTACAAATAATTATTTTGTTAGTAATAAACATTATTTAATTTAGTGCTAATGACTCTTTGTCGTTTCCGCGCATGAAAGTTGTATTAATAAAACCAAATATATTTATTAATATATTTAACAAATATATTTATTATATTAATGAACCAAAGGATAGCTACGTAACACCAATGAAAACCAACTCCTTTCAAATATACAATAGTCCTTCCCAAAGTTTAAAACTAAATTCGAATCGGAAAAGCCAGTGAATATTAAAATATAACACCCAACCAACACTAATTCAATGCGAACAATGCAAGAAAATCGGAAATCATATTTGTCAATGTTGGTTTAGAATCAATATACAAAGAAGCCCCAAACCAATGCGCCCAGAATGGTTTAGAGGAAGTGGTGATAGAAGTCATAGACCAATGAAATTCAATAACCAGCAAGCCAAAGATAATATACAGTGCTATAATTGTTGAAAAAAGGTACATTTGTCGAGACATTGTTTTTCCAGATCAAGATCATCATCAACATCACCATCACCACAGAGAGATAAAGTGAATCGAGGATATGGACATATGGCCAGATCATACCCAAGAAATTGGGACAAATTTCAGAAACCAATATTGAAAAAATAAATCCGATTCTAAGATGATAGTTCACCTACCAATGTTGTTTTTTCAGTCAGATGAATTTAGAGGTCAGATGGAAAAAGAAATGAAAGATATGTGCCGACGATTGGAAAAATTCATGTCTAAATTTAAATCAGACGAGGAATCAGAAATCCATATGGTTTTTGGGCAAAGACACAATTTTGTTTAAATGAATCGGTAACACGCACGCAAATACAACATGCCGATTTAAAATCAGACCCATAAAACATCAATTAACCACGCTAAAATATGAGAGAGAAAACAGTTAAATATAAAATCAAGAAACACAAAAGTAAATTAAAATTATAACAAAGTGCTATGGCGTGAGAACGCAGTAGCTGGAACGTCAATATTATCCTTTATAGGGGAAATTGGGAAGTGGTGAGGTAGTCTTTTGGCTGCCCCTCTGCATCCCATTTCCTGAAAATTCGACCTAAAATAATAAATGACTGTGGGCTAAAATCATCACACCGAGTAGTCCAGTGGGCACTCGTAATATTCTAACATGAACATAAAATGATCCTAAGGTCAAATAAAGTGGGAATAACGGGAACGGGTACAAAACAATTGTTGCTATGACCATTATAAACAATAATGTCAGTAAAGTTAATAGCTAATATCCTAGAAATAGTATGTAAAACTCCGATTAACGAGTGAGCACTAGCATCAGTAAATCGATACAGTAAGGGTAAATTGTCGTAAATAATAATAGCATAAGTTTCCAACTCGTAACCTAAATGAGCGTTAAACTTAACCCTTAATAACGACATAAAATCTGGCCCCAAGTAGCGATAGACGAAATTTAATAGTTACAGTGTTTCCCCCCAAACTAGCGTAAGGATCCCAATAATAACGAAACAAACGATCTTACTCCTCGAGGATATTATAGAGAGATTTGTAAACCCAACTTAATTAAGAAATGAATCAACCACAAATTAATTAAGATATAAACGGGAAATCTAGAGGATTTAGTGAAATAGAAATACGACAAATAATTATATTAAAGGTTGACAATACAGCTAAATAATAAAAACCCTGAACCCATCCGAAATGAAGAAAATATTGAATAACAGTGTACGAGAATCGATACCCACGCATAAAATAGATCACGAACCCCCAAGGACTGGAAATAAAAAGATTGATCCTGATGAGAATTAATATTGGTAGTAATATAAGCTAATTCAACGATAAAGGAACGCACTAAATATCATCATTAAAACATTTTAACGAAGTTTTAACTACTAACTCGGAATTTGAATGAATAACTTTAAAAGACTCTCGCTACGATAAAACGTGCGCTGAAAACTCATAGGAAGTCCGTCGCCTGTAACGAAACTCATAAAATTAGTGTAATGTAACAGTAGATCCTAATAAAATTAATTATTGCTTAATATCAGCCACGCTAAAATTATCCAATAAATAAATAAAAACAATGAATTTGGATAGTAATAATATTCAACATAATAAAATGAATTCAAACAAAGCGACTAAGATCAGCATTTTTATCCACCACCTTTGTGCATAAACGCGAACTCTTCGCTGACGAAGACATCATTATAGATAGAGGACCACATTCCGAGACCATAAACCATATCGCCAAATTTAGATATCTGCTGAGTGAACTGTCGATCTGCTTTGAGAGAATACCCCGAGAAAATGGATATTTGTTAAATGAAACATTTTCGGATAGAGAGCGGCAGTTTCATCCCTGTCGAATCCACGAACTACAGTAGTAATAAGCCCCCTGCGAGGCCGAACTGATAAAAATGCCACCGACATAATATCCCAACTGCCGAAAATGAGAGCATTTTAAATAGGAGTTTAACTGCCACGTAAACAATCTTCCCGGAAAACACGGAAAAAATTCCAGTCAGGAAAATAAATAAATAATAACAACCACTACATGACGAACACACAGAACGATATCTCCTCACACAGCATAGAAACACTATTAATGATTCAACCCAAAAAATCAATAGTTAGAAAATTGAATTGCTAGGAATTTAATTGTAGGGCAGAAAAATAAATTCAGTAACAATTACTGCCACTAAATGTCACACACTCACCCGCATGACGTGGCACTAGAGATATATAAATCCGAATACCACAACAATTGTCATTTTTCTGCAATTATGAATTTCTCTAATGAACAGTCAAATCATGAACGACCCAATAACAATCGCGGAAACTCCAGCCATGGAGCTCGGAGAGATCAAGAAGGTAAACATTGATCGTTATTAAATTTATTTTTAATGTTTATATGAAGACCGTATGAACAAGATAGTAATATTATGACGATCAACTGCCAGCTGCCCAAGTGTGAACAACCATTCCAACAGAAACGACCAAATTAGTCCTGATAAAGAGCGTTATGCATCCGATTAATAAATCTATTTGCTGTGTTTTTATGCCTTATCTAAAACAAAATAGATATATGAATAAACTCATCTTGAATTCATATTCATAAAACGCAGGAGGCTCGAAATCATTTCGTTATTGAGCATCAATGAAATTTTACGTAACTAATCTAATTCGAGATGAATATATTCGCCGCATAATTCGTACAGCCGTCACGTACGCCATTATCACGACGACATTTCACTGAAGAACCTATTCATTTCTTAAAGCAAAAATTCCATTGATCCTCATACAAGATCAACCTGTCTTAGTTCGCTTCTTGACAAAAAGAGTATAACGAATTGACAAAGTAGTGATATTCCAAAATAACAGCAGGATGAAAAGATAATTAGAACTAAAATTCCCATGAAGAGTGGAAGTAATGCAATTGTGCCACACATAAAAATAGTGAAATCCGACCACCGACTAACAACCGTGCCTAGAGAAAAAGAAGTTCCATCACACCAAGTTAGATGATTGACCAAGAAACAACCCAACTATTCAGTGTTAATTAAGTCGAATGCCGTCCGAACACCCATCATCACCTATAACTACCGATTTGACCCTCCAACGCCACACCTTGACTCCTCGATTGTTTTTCTCCATTTGCTAATAACAACTCTAAATGACTGCACATTTAACGTGATTAATTATTTACTAAGTATGATAATAATTTCTACTCTTGGATTGACACATCTCGCGTCACGGCGCGATTTCCCGCACATTCTGCCGCAAGATGTCGCCAAGCCATGTGAGGCGCCGGGTTCTCAATCTCGCCAGTAAGAGAATCCCGCGCAGGTGCTCAACGGGAACATGGAGAAATCGATCTTTCCTATATTGCTATAAAGAGGGAACCAGGGCGAAATCCCGCCCGAGAGATCCGAGGGCAAGCAGAATACCTACTGGTACGTTTAGAAGAACATCAACGCCAGACCAACTAACAAGTGGTACGAGCTCAGCGTTACCTTGCAGAAATAAACGAAGCAATCGCGGCCGGAGTCATCCCGAGCACGGACGGGTACGCACCGCCGTACAATACATCCTACAATTGAGACGACCCACGTCTGGGTGAAAGCTCCACAGAGATGAACGTGGTGGTCCCACGGAGAATACTTACCAAGGAGATGCGGGATGGAGAGCGGAGTTACAGTGGCAACCGCGAGCACCCATAATCTCGTGAACCACCCAGAAGAAATGGAAATCAAGGCCGTCCAAGGCTTGAAAAGTTTTAGTGAATTAGATAAAAATAAATATTAGTCTTCACTATATTTTTCCTTTCTTTTCATCATATATACAAAATTATAGAATAAGTCCTGAACGTAGGAAAAATTTAATAAACTATGTGAATTCTGACGTATAAAGCACAGTTGATGATGAATTTTCTTTTATTGTAGATATGCATTCAAGCCAAATATTACAAAAGAAACTAGACAAGGCCCAGAAGTCAAATAAAAATTTACTCCGACAAATTATGCAATTGACTGCTGAAGTCCAAAAGATAAGATCCACTTGGATAGAGAAAAAGAAAGTGAAGACCCTCTACCAAAAGGTGGCAGCCGCCCAACGAGGTTGGACCGAAGAAAAACAGCTTAATCAAAGCCTGAAAACTTAGATTCGGGGCCTAGAGGTAGCGTTATCGGCGTGCCAGGAGGGCAACGTGGTAATTTACCCATTGGTCTTTGCACCAGCCAAACTGGCTTATAAAGAATCAACCATGATCGCGAACCCTGTGAATAAGCCACTCAGACATCGGCCAGGAAGAAACGAGCGCGCCAAGCGTCGGGCCGCTCAATACGCAGTATAAAATGAGTTTTGATTTGTTCGTTCAATAAATGTTTTCTTTCTATTCTACTGATTTTTTTGTTGACTACAGGGCGAGTTAGAGTAAATAGCAGAGAGTGAAAGATTTAGTCTGCAGAATGAGAAAGGCCAAATATACGAGAAAGGGACCAGAGCAAATAAAAGCGCACACAGGCCTTCTAACGGCAGTGCGTTGAACCCAGTTTGAGGTCAGGCCAGAGTAGTTCCTATATGGCGCTCACCTTTGGCGATCTCAAAACTAGTGGTTACATTACCAACGTTGCTTAGCGACGGGTAACCATTGGGGGCAAAGAGAAATTTCCATCTGGAGTCAAGGTTAACCAGCCCATAAATCCCACATGATATATGATACTCAATCGGAAACATCGGAGTAAGAATTGAGTGAAAATATATTAACCAAAGACTTGAATAGCGAGAAAACAACAATGATCGTGACGAGACTTAGAAAGTTGCTGGATCAAGGAAAAACAGAATCATCCCAATTATTAAAATCGTTCAATAAGTTAAGCCAGATATCAACGAGTTCAATGAAATTGGAAAGTGTGATTAAATTGTGTGCTGATTATTAAAAATATTGATGAAATTATTTGGAAAAAGGTTAGATTTTATTTCTGTAAATGTTGTAGATGAAGTTAATAATTGTGAATTATGTAGTCGTTGTGAGGCATATGCAGGTGTTAAGCAATTAAAAAAAGAAATGAAACAAAAGTCTGGAGAAATAATTGAATTGAAATTTAGAAATAGAAATTTGGAGGATAACAGTTCTTAGTTGATTGAGGTTTAATTCCTGGAAGTAAAAATGAAATACGGATAACGAGGATGACTAAATTTGTGAAACTTAAAATACTGATTTATAAAGGAAATTGTAAATAGTTTCGCTGATGCTTTTTCACAGGAGATGAAACTGAAATTGAGGACAGAATTCGATGAAGATAGTCAATTAGAAATAACTAAAATAATTAGGTGTCATTTGCATGGTAAGGAAGGATAGAATATATTCAAAATCATTGGTGTACGAAAGTTCAAAAAATAAGAAAGCGAGCTGCAGAAGTAATGGGAAGAGAGTAAATTATTGTGTTATTATATAAAGGAGATGAACTTGATGATGATGAATATTTATTTGATTGTGGATGTATACCACAAGAGTTAGACGAAGATGGATATTTAAGGGAAAATGAAAATTTTGTGAATTATGTAATTGAAGTCAAGGAAATAAATCGGAAAATTTAAAAAATTTAATCAATTTGAGGGTACAGATGACGATATGAATGTTAATGAAAATATAGAAAACGAGAATGTGAATGAATATGATTTAAAAGGAATTGATAACTGTAAAGAAAGTGTTGAAAAGATTGAGAAGTGTGTAAAAAGTAGTGAACAGAATGAAGATGAACAGATAACGGAAACTAGAAGTGTATTAGAATCGAGTAGAATAAAGGTAGATGATAATAAGTGTGAGAAAGTTCTGGAATACAGAAGTTTATATGAGATTAAAAGTAATTAGTAAAATTAGCAATTCTAGAACAAGATATAGAAAAGACGAAACGAATATTAAAAGGCATAATCAAGATTTTATACCCGATGTCTAAAATTGAAGTAGATGTGAAACATTATGTGAAGAGAATAGTGGAAGAATTGAACACTAGACTTCCTGAAGTTGCGCAGATATTTGGTCGAGAAGATGTATTTTGTGATAGAAGGGTAATTGTAACGTTAACGGGTAAAGAAATTAATAGAAATTTAGTGTTGACAAATTTGACGTAAATTATTTTAGAAGTTGGCACTCATGCCATTGTAATGACAGATGAAATAGAAAATTTGGTTGAAATTGCAGCAAAGATTTTTAATGAAAACTTTATAAATGGGTGAAAGAAAACGGGGATAGTAAGGCTTTGAGTTCACTTCTCCAAGAATCTAAAAGAGAAAAAGAAAATGAAGTGCAAATTGAGCAGCAAGAAAATTTAAATCTGAATGTGAATTCAAAAATAAGAAACCCTATGATATTTCCATGGGCAATATTTATGATAATAATTTTATGCGCTGTGATTACTCAAAAAATCTCGTTAGTAGCTTATGACTGTTCCCAAACTGAAATGGGAAAAATTTATTCAGTGATAGACATGGCAGAATGTCCTGATGTGTACCCCATGGAGCTAAAAATTGAAAATGATGTAAAATATTATGTATATCAAGAATCAGATTTGAGGAGATCGACAGTTAGAGAGTATATCGTTAAATGAACTACTTCTGCATTTTATTGCGGAAAATGGAGCCATACCTCATTAATAAAATTTTTTTTTATTTGCATTTCAAACTGGAGAATTAAAAATTAGCTTAGAAATTAAATTGAAAGCCAAATTGAATCACAGAATTAGAGAAACTATAGTAGTAAAAGGGATAATGAAAGCTAATGGTGATTGCAAATGAGAAGCACATAACAGGGACAGTAGTGGGATGTGTCACCGCTAGATCAATCCCCCGAGGGGGGGGGGGGTAAATCATTTGTTCTAAGTCAAAAAGTACAAAAAATTTTTAAGACATAAACAATGACTCATTCAAGGTCATTGGATGACTCATCAAACACTTTCAAGGTCATTGAAATAAAGACCACGACTCATTCAAGGTCATTTAAAATTTCTCAAGGTCATTGGATGACTCATCATATTTTTCAAGGTCATTCAAACAAAGACCATGAATCATCAAAAATTTCTCAAGGCCATATAAAAAACATTTCAGATGATGATGATATGATTCCGGCAACTTACCCAATAATTATTTTGGGTGATATAGTGGATGATACTCCCACTTCAATTAATGAAGATGTTTATGAGGTTATATCTATCGGTAAGTTTAATATTTATTTATTTTCAAAATATGAAAAACATTTCAGATGATGATGATATGATTCCGTCAACTTACCCAATAATTATTTTGGATAATATAGTGGATAATACCCCCCCCCTTGTATTGATGGAGATGATATAGTGGATGATGCCCCCACTTCTATTGATGATGACGATTCATCTGATGATAATATTGATGCAGATTTATGTTAGTAATTTATTTATTTTTAAACTTTATTTAAATATATTAATTAATTATATTTTTAAAAATTTAACGAATTTAAATAAAATTTTGAAAAATTATGAAAAGTAGAAGATTTTGTGAAAAGTTGATTATTGAAGATTTTATGAAACCATGCAGAGTTGATTCTTAACTAATTCTAGGGAATGATTTCTGTAAATAATAAAAGGTTGTTTTTATTAAATTTTACGTTAATAAATATCTATTCTTTATTAATAATAAGAAAAAATAATAATAGTCTACAGCAAGCATTGAAAACGATATTCATTTTATATTATAATAATACTTATTTGATGCGATAATAATAATCTGCAGTGAGCATGCAGCTATATTTTGAAAAAATGATACTTATTTTATATGATAATAATAATAATATTTTATGTGATAATAATAATAATAATAATAATAATAATAATTTTTATTTGCCCTGTATGCAAAACATCCCAGTCCATAAAATACAAAGCTTTTTATAGCATTCACAAAGACCATTTAGATTCATTTAAAATAAATAAAAAGGAGCTGTTTCGTATCAGTAATAAAAATAATGTAAATATTATGAATATTATAAATAATATACGCCCAACAAAAATAACTAAAAATAAAAGACCTGCTGAACATAGGTCATCTAAAATACCAAATAAACTTATAAAAATCTAAGTCATTGAAATCAGTGATGACGAATCAATTAATAATGTAGAGATTATAAATAATGTAGATATTGATATTATTACTAATGCAGATATTATAAATAATGCAGATATTATAAATAATGCAGACATTGTAAATAATGTAGATATTATAAATAATGTAAATATTGTTAATAATACTATTAATCAAGTTGGTGGTTCATTAGAACCTATAATACAAATTAATTTAAAATGCGCAATTAAAACAATTAAATTTGATACATCAGAGGCGCGACTGATAAAAATAATATTAACTGAGAGAATCAGTTCTAAATTGATAGATGAGATTGGAAAGATGGGGGGTGATGTTAAAATTCAATTTGCTGTTTTAATACAGTTTGAAAAAGATGGGGAAATCCGCGATAATTATTTTTCCAACAACGCAGAAAAATTTTCAGATAGTTTTTTATCCGAAAGAGTTAATAAACTCAATGAAAATATAGAAAAGTTCACCAATTTAGGAAGTGGATGGAGAGTAATCAATATTTTAGAAATAGATTTTATACTTACCAAATTTTCCCCAATTAGTCGTTTATCAGGTCATCGATATATTCAGACTCCTTCTGCTATTGCATCTAAAAAAGCTATTATAAATGTTAAAAATACCGACGATAAATGCTTCCTTTATAGTATTCTGGCAATTCTTAAAAAAGATTTAATTTTAGAAAATCGGACTAGACCTGCAAAATACACCGAGTTTTTAAACGACTTAGTATATGACGAAATTACGGATTGTCCAATGAAATTAATAAATATACCCAAATTTGAAAAGAAAAATGCCAGTTTAAATTTAGCAATAAACGTCCTTTCTTATATTCCAACTGTGATAATTGACGAGGTTCCTGATAGTTATGTCTTCCATCATCCTCATTTAAGTATAATTCATCGTTCAAAGGTCATTGATAGAACACCTATTTATTTGCTTTTATTAGAGAAAAGTGATAGGAATCACTACACCGCGGTGAGTGATCTCAATAAATTAATGAATTGTCATCAGAATCCTGATTGTCCAGTTCAAATTAGATGCAAATGGTGCCCACATTGCCTAAATGGTTTCAGGCTGGATAATGCCTTTAATAAGCATGTAGCTCTATGCGCTAAAAATCAGACGGGTACAACCCTTTACACATTACCCGATAACAAAAATTGAAAATTTCAAAATTATTCTAAAACCATCACCTCTCCCTATGTAATTTATGCCGATTTCGAGTCGGTTTTACCACCTGATGTTAGACATCACTAAATTCATATGCCTAGTTCAGCAGGCCTTTTACAATTAAATAACTATACAAAAACACAACAATATTTTGAATTTTATGGACCTGACTGCATTTCTTTATTTCTTAAAAAAGTAGAGGAAATTGCTGTCACAATTGTCCTACCTTATTGTGATGTTGAAGAGAAAAAGTTGATAAGTTTTATGTCTTTTGCTGGACAACGAGAATTTAAATCATGTCGAACTTGCTATCTTTGCAAGAAACCGATTGTAAATCCTACTAAAGACCATTGTCACTTTACAGGTAAATATCTTGGTGCAGTGTGCCGAAAATGTAATTTTGCGCGTAGAATATATAAGTTGCTTCCGATAGTGTTTCATAATTTAAAAGGTTACGATATGGATCATATTTTAAAACATGGTCTCAACGGTTTTCCTTCTTGGAATTTAGACATTATCCCAACCTCGACTGAAAAATTTATATCTTTAATTGTACATATAAAATTTCTGGCTGTTAGATTTATAGATAGTATGCAATTTGTAAATTGCTCTTTATCTAAGGCTGTAAAAACACTTACTACACTACCTCTTACTACCTCTGCCTTTCCTGGTTCTATTATAGATTCTAAAGGTATATTTCCTTATGATTATGCCGCATCTTTTGATGTTCTTGAAACTACTTATGAATTGCCTCCTAAATAAGAGGGTGTGACAGATGATGTGTATGCGACTGCTGAATTGGTTTGGATGCAACAAAACTGTGGTAATTTGCGTGACTATATGATGCATTATTTAAAAGTTGATGTATTCCTACTCGCTGATTACTTTCAACAGTTCCGTGAAAAGGCCATTGCATACAATGGTCTTGAACCTTTAAATTTCTATGGTATTCCTGGAATGTCATGGGCGTCAGCGCTTATGACATTAGATGAACCCATAGAGCTTTTACAGGACATGGAAATGTTCAATTTTTACGAGGGAGGAATACGAGGAGGGTTAACGTTTGTTAACAAACACTATGTTGCTTCTTCAGAGGACACCGAATTGCTGTGTATAGACATAAATAATTTGTACGGTTGGGCTCTTAGCCAATCTTTGCCGTATGCTGATTTTGTTTGGGTGTATGATGATTTGGATGATGTATTGAATGAGTGTATGAATGTTGCGGATATTGAAATCCTTCCATATGGATATACTATGGAAGTTGATATTGATATCCCTAAAAATTTCCATGATTTTTTAAATGACCTTCCGATTGGACCGGAAAAGATGTGCCCACCAAATTCAAAAGTTGAGAAGCTAATACTCACGCATTATCCAAAGAAGAATCATGTTCTTCATTGGAGGCTTCTCAGGCTTTATCTTTCGCTTGGGGCTAAGGTTGTGAATGTACATAGATGTATAAAATTTACACAGAAACCTATTTTTAAAAATTATATAGATAAAAATACTGACTTGCGAGCAAATGCAGTCAGCGAGATATATAAAGATTTATTTAAATTATATAATAACAGCTTGTACGGTAAATCCGTTGAAAACCTTAAGAAGCGAATGAATTTGCAACTATGTAATTCATTTGAAAAGTTAATTACATATTCGTCAAAACCGGCATTCAGAAAAACCATCGAAGTTGATGAGAATCTGTTTGCCGCGCATCTTAATAAGGATTCAATATGTTTGGATAGGCCTAGTTACATCGGACAATCAGTACTAGATCTATCCAAACTACGGATGTATCAGTTGCAGTATATAGAGCTGCAAAAGTATAGAACTATTTATAATTGTGATATAAATTTAATTGCCGCTGATACGGACAGCTTCTTTTTAGAGATAAAAAATTTAAAATTAGATACTTTATTAAAAGCGATGATTTCGGATGACCTTTTAGATACATCTAATTATGACCCCTCTCATTCTTTATATTCAAGACGACTAGCATCCGTTATAGGAAAGTTTAAGGATGAGAGTAAGGGGGAAGGGTATAGTGAGTGGGTTTTCTTGCGTCCTAAATGTTATAGTTTATTGGGAAATAAGTCGACTATGAGGGTTAAGGGAGTAAAATTAGTAGGTACAAATATAAATCATCAATCATATTTAGATTGTTACAATAATAACGAGATTATATCTGTACCTCAGACTAGAATAGGGTCCCGGAATCATTAGCTTTTCACTTTTAAAAATAGTAAAATAGCGCTAAACAATCACGATGATAAGAGGGCATGGGTTGATAAAAATGTTAGTTTTGCCTATGGACACTATAGAGGGCTTGATGCAATTAATAGTGATCATAGTATTACAAGAACACAGCAATTTCAAGATATATTCAAAGAAATTCTGGCTCCTGATTGATCATCAATTTATCAGACGAATAAATTTTTGTATATTATATATTTTTGTATATTTTGAATTTTGTATATTATAGAAAAAAATAAAATTGTACATTTACTTATTTTATTATGTTTTTGATTATTATTAGTTGCTTTTTTTATAAAGGGTTATAAAACATGTTCACAATAGTTAAATTTCGATTTTATCTGTATTATCAATGTAGGATTTAATAACATCTCGATATTTACCATACACATCCAGAATACATTTTATTTAGAAATAATATGCAACTAGATAATTTCATTATTGACTTATTGATTTATTTATTTTTTAGTAGTAATAAATAATCATAGGTTTCTGTCAATAGCCTATCGATTATTAAAAATGTCTGATTCCATTTAATTCTGAATGCCGCTATCTTAATTTAGAAGATTAATATAATAATAATAATATTAATAAATAAAAACTTGTAACAATAATAATAATAATAATAATAAAATATTATTAGTTAAAACATTACTTATAAAAATAAGTAATAGAATAAAAAAAAAATTTTTTAATTTAAAAATAATAATAATTAAAACACTAATTATTTTTTGTAAGTAGTAATTTTAAATTTAAATTTTTTTAAAAATAATATGACCTTGAGAAAATTTGAATGACCTTGAGAAATTTTTCGATGAGTCATGGTCTTTGTTTGAATGAACTTGAGAAAATTTTAATGACCTTGAGAAATTCTGAATGACCTTGAGAAATTTTTTGATGAGTCATGGTCTATGTTTGAATGACCTTGAGAAAATTAAATGACCTTGAGAAATTCTGAATGACCTTGAGAAATTTTTGATGAGTCATGGTCTTTGTTTGAATGACCTTGAAAGTGTTTGATGAGCCACCCAATGACCTTGAAAGTGTTTGATGAGTCATCCAATGCCCTTATATAATAATAATAATATTAATAAATAAAAACTTGTAACAATAATAATAATAATAATAAAAAAATATTATTAGTTAAAACATTACTTATAAAAATAAGTAATAGAATAAAAAAAATATTATTAGTTAAAATATTACTTATAAAAATAAGTAAAAGAATAAAAAAAAAATTTTAATTTAAAAATATTAATAATTAAAACACTACTTATTTTTTATAAGTAGTAAATTTAAAATTTTTAAAAAATAATATGACCTTGAGAAAATTTGAATGACCTTGAGAAATTTTTCGACGAGTCATGGTCTTTGTTTGAATGAACTTGAAAAGTTTTAGTGACCTTGAGAAATTTTTATGAGTCATGGTCTTTCTTTGAATGACCTTGAGAAAATTTAAATTACATTGAGAAATTCTGAATGACCTTGAGAATTTTTTTTGATGAGTCATGGTCTTTGTTTGAATGACCTTGAGAATTTTGTTTGATGAGTCATGGTCTTTGTTTGAATGACCTTGAGAAATTCTGAATGACATTGAAAATTTTTTTGATGAGTAATGGTCTTTGTTTGAATGAACTTGAGAAAATTTAAATTACCTCGAGAAATTCTGAATGACATTGAGAAATTTTTTTGATGAGTAATGGTCTTTGTTTGAATGACCTTGAAAGTGTTTGATGAGTCACCCAATGACATTGAAATTGTTTGGTGAGTCATCCAATGACCTTGAATGAGTCATGGTCTTTGTTTCAATGACCTTGAATGAGTCATTGTCTTTGTCTTAAAATTTTTTTGTACTTTTGGACTTGAAAAACGATCCCCCCCACCGCCACCCGAGGGCTGGTTTATTTAGCGGTGACACGATCTAGTGGTGACACATCCCACTAATATGGACAGTCAAATATTTGAAAAGACCGTAGTAATGTAGGAGTACATAACAGAATTGCGAAAATATAAAGGATCTTTTGATGACGATACAGAAAAATTACAGGCGCATCCATTATGTAACATGAAACAGACAAGTTGTCAAACTGGAGAATCGATCTTATTATATGAAGTCAAATTGAATGTATGCAATTTAGTAAAGACGATGAATTTTAAAGAATTAGGCGTTAAACAGTTCAGAGAACGACCAGACAGTTTCATACGAATTATAGAACAAATAATACTATTTAAATACTTTCTGTCTGGACAAGACAAACTAATGCAGTCTTGATGTCTACATTTCCAAAGGACGGTATGCGATTTATTAAAAAAGATAGTACCAATAAATGTGAGCATATGGTGTATACAACAAATACAAAGGAGTCTATGTTTCCAAAATATTCATTGATGATGCAAAAAGTTTGCATAAAAATGATATTAAACTAACTCATTATTTCAATAATAAAATTGATTATTTATATCTTATGCCCAAAATGTCATGGAGAACATGTATCGAGAGATGATTCTAAATGATTGTAAAAACACCAGATCATTTTTAAATGGCAACATATAAAACTATGGAAAATATATGGGGAAAATTTATGTTTTTGGGACAAGCATGTGCTGGATTAATAGGAATTTATGTAATTGCAGTAACAATTAAATTAATACTTTCTCAGATTTTGTCAGCACATCGAATCTATACAAAGTCAGAGTAAACAGTTTCTACCGAACCAAATAAAATTATAACTCAACAATTATAATAATAATAATACGCTACCAGGAAAGCTGACAAAAAGTAATGATATACGCAGCAACATTACCAGAAGGAAACAAAACAATAGTAATCGCACAGAAGGAAATTGTTCATAATCCAGATTGCATGACCTCGATTGAGGAGATTTTTTTCGACTATAAAGTTTACAGTTAAACTTCACGATAATCAATGACAGGTTTGACTTTAATTTTATTTTGAGAAACGACAGCGATTTGAAGTAAAGTAACTTTGTACTCCTTATCGTATGATTGAAAATATCCTTTTTAACTCACTGTTTGATTTCTAGTTCAACTTCAGTTTTGTCTGGAACTTTGTATTGTGAATCTGTACTTTCAAATTCTAATGGTTAATATTGTTCTTATCTGATATTTCAGCTACCGTTTTTAAACACAGCACTAAAATCTCCATCTTCCAATAACATTCTATTCCACTGCGACTAATGAAATATCCGTAGGGTCTACTGCTTTCAATTCGTGGAACACACCAATTTATTTTTTATTTTAATCTACTTTTTGTACTTTTTCTAGACTTCACCGCGACTCACAATATCCCTTGTCACGGCCCATGGATTGAGAACCACTGGCCAAGTACACACGTTATATGAAACCTCGCTCTAAAGGGGTTTACTTAATTTCAATTATAAAGTATACTGACAATTTATCGAAAGTTTATAAACCCGCTTATTTTTTAGTCTGTCATATATGTTATTTATATTTCAAAATTTTCCACTGAATTTAACTAACAGTAAATCAAATCGTGTACTGATTTGGTAAAATTTACGGGTTTTTGAGATCGTGGATTATACATGAGGTAGATGCGAAGAAATACGGTAATAGGTTGAAACCACAATCGCAGCCGGTTAGTGATAGTAAAAATAGTGTATGAAAGTCCAAAACATAAACTATAAATTATGTCAACAATTAATATAAAAGATTTCCATTACTTTAATATTATAATTTTATTGTATCAAAATTTATGCAATGGTGATTAAATATTTATTTTTATTTCCAAGGATAATATCCGTAGCACTCATTTTAATTAGAAATAATTGATTGTTGAGCGAATCAATTGAAAATATTATCAAAATCAAATATTATTTTTTTTAAATAATTAAAACAAAATATACTTTTAAATAATGTTAATGAAATTTTAAATTAAAATTGATTGTAAAATGAAAAATAGTTTTCCATAAATTATTATTTATTGATATTCATGTTATTATAACGCTTGAAGCAAAAAAAAGAATTAAAAATCATTGTAAAAAAGGTGAAAAGAAAATATTATCAAAATCAAATATTAATTTTTTAAAATAATTAAAACAAAATATACTTTTAAATAATGTTAATGAAATTTTAAATTAAAATTTATTGTAAAATGAAAAATTGTTTTCCATAAATTATTATTTATTGATATTCATGATATTATTACGCCTGAAGCTAAAAAAGAATTAAAAATCATTTAAAAAAAGGTTTCAATTGATTGAAAACAAATTTTTAAAATAGCTGTTAAATAAATAAAACTGTTTTTAAAATATCATGGAAATTATTTTTATTATTGTTAAACAAAATAATTTTTATTGCTATTGTACAAAACGAAACAAAAATTATGGATGAGCGGTTTCATTTATTGAAATTTGTACATTGGTTTTGATAATTTTTATAAATTCTATGAAATGAACAGATTTTTAAAAATTTACGTTCTAATTTTTAGTGAAATGAATTCAAATTTATTAACAAATTATTTCCAGGGTTTTCGTTGTTTTAATAATCATTAAACTTAAGATTGGCCTAGCGTATTAATTGGATGAATTACTCGAAAATAAATTAGCGATTAACCTAATAATTTATCAGTAGAGTATTTTATTTGATTTTTATCTGACCCTTAATTGAAGGTTACTGTTATATTAAAAAAAAACACTTGACAAATGCTACTCCGAAAATTTCGGGATGAATTTGGATTTTGCTATCAAATTAAAAAAGAATGAGATTTGCTTGGAAGTTTCTTGTGAAATTTGATTATGTTGAAGAAAGAGAAAGAGAATAATATTGTACGCATTCAATAGATGAATTCTGATTGCACGCTATTAGTCTTGTACAAAGATGAACGTTTACTATGAATTTATTGACTGAAAGTCAAAATTAATTGTTTTAAAATATTCAATCTATGGTAATCCATATTACCAGCTCAATGCTGAAGACCCTTCAGGCTCTGGGATCTTATTTAATCCCTAATCAGATTATTTTTTTATATTGTACCGATCAATGCGAAATCAGCTCAAAAAATCTGCCATTAGGATTAAAATTAAGAAAACTCAATATTTTTAATTTTCAAACAAACTAATTATCAAATTGATAATTACAATTAAATAGCATTATTATTAAATTTATATTACAACTACGTGCTGACAATGAATGGGATCAAAATATGCTTTTTTGCGTGGACATTCTTAATGGATTCTCCTTTACTATTAAATTTCTGTTACAACTACATACTGACAAGGAATGTATGTAATTTGTAGGGGAAAAATCACTACATACGCATATAAACCCCAGTAACAATAGCTACGGGATAATAAAAAATACGAATTAAGCTGTAAAATTTATATGAATTGTGAAAGTAAAAAATCCGAATTTTTAAAAACACCTTGACATCAAAATCCGAGTTATAATAATGGATAAAATAACCAGTACAATATTTTAAAAAATTATTTCCAGACGCTAATTTGTCATTGAAAATTAATTTACGATTTTAAAATGATATTCTCAAAAAAAATAAAAAATAAATTTTGTAAAATGAAAATAGTTATCTTAGTTGACAGAATATTTTGTTTCAATTTTCCCTATTTAGAATTAATTAGAGAAATTTTAAATATTATTATATGTAGTCAAATAATTTCCATAAATAGACTTATTATTATATTGATCATTATTTTGAAATGTTATATTCCAAAAATCTATTAATCCCTAATTGGAGAATCGAAACAATTATGCCATATTTACAATAGCCGCCTGGAATTTTCTCCTGACACCAGGAAGTTACTGTAAGTCATTAAATTAATTATCATTGCACTTCCTCAATCGATAATAATCAAGAATAAATTAACCAAAAAATATCATAATTTTATTTTAAACGAATGAACAATTTCGCTAAGGTAAAATAAATTGAAAATGAATCTGATTGGTCAATTTTACAAAAAAACCTCATCAATGTAATTTCAAATTAATATTGTTCAGTGATAAAATAATTATCACAGAAAATTTTTTTTTAATCAAAGTTTTCAGCTGAAAAATTTTTCTTGTTTTTTCGAGAATTAAATTTTAAGTTATCTTATTTTTTTAAGTTCATTTAAAATATTTTTTTAAATTTAGACACTTGGTTATTATTTTTGTTTTAATAGAAAAGAAAGACCATATAGTTTCAAATAAATACACGAAAATTGTGGATAAAAGTGTGGAAAATTAATTCAATGTTACTCGGAGGAAACAGTTATGGAAACACTGCAAATGAAAACATAAACACGAATATCGAGAAGGGGTCCCTGACAATGTTTTTTTAAAAATACAAATTAATTATTAACATCAATCATGTCTTTAAGGAAATGAAATTCTGCAGCTTGACAAGCTTCAAATGAAAAATAATGTAATTTATGAGGCATTTCTGTGACTTAGTAAGGCGATTTCAGAGGTCATTGTACTAAATTGTTAATTTTTTTAAATAATTGAATTGGGAAAATCCTATATAAAAAATGAACATATTACCAAAATGGGTGAATAACTAATTTAGAGTTAGCGTCTGACATATTTCTGACAATTTTCTGCAAAAAAGGTAATAATGTTGACGATGCTTTGGTATTCAAATGGCATTTTACTAGCTGATTTTGCAGAAAATTGTCATTTGAATACCAAAGCATCGTCAACATTATTACCTTTTGGTGACTTGTTGATGGACTCATCTTCTTAAAACAGACCTCAAAATGCCATTTCCACTTTTTAGATTCCCGTTTTAACTGTGTAAGATATAGTGAAAGTCATGTCACATCCAGTATAACAATATTATACAAAAATTTTCTCGGGTATTGTCCAAAATTTGAAGATTATTTTCGCTCACTGCATACGTCGATTTTAAAATATGTGGAACGCACAATTTTCTTATGATACTTTTACTATTGTATAAATAGTAACTTTACTCACAAAAGGCACATTGTTAGCTCTCTAATTTCAATTTTTTCTCAGGTCTTTCGTTATTTTGATTTTGATTTCACAAAGTTTCCTATTTATTCCTCTTCATAAACTGATATTCTACCACTCTTGAATTAATTGTATCATAAACAGCACTCAGTTCTATATTGACTTCTTTTCTACTCTTGCCTTTCAGTAAGAGAGAACGAACGACAGAGCAAAATTGGCCGCATTCAATAGACATTTTAAAATGAGTGCTAGCATTTTAAAATTAAGCAATAAATGATTAAAACAAGTATCAATATAGTTATATATATACTATTGTATGTAAATTTACAGTTTTGTTTACTTTGATAGTTTTAAAAATTATATTGTTTCTTGGCTCTTAAAAGTCAAACCACAGGTATCGCGTAAATTTAGTGTATTTTTATTGCTAGTAGTTTATCTTAAATTTTATATAAATGTACTCGACCAAGTAATTAATCAGTAAATGGCTATGAGGGCTTCCCAGGGAGGAGTAGCCTTTCATTGGTCTTCAGAATTCAAGTCGAACCAAGGTTTTAATCTAAAACAATTCATGTGCCACAACAACATTAATCCTTCCAATATGTCTATTGTTTAAATAGTCTATTAGAACCTGACTTTTTTGTATTTCTATTGTCTAATAAGTCAACGAGCGCTACTGGGCAGAATTTTATTTTAAGTCCTCAAATTAGTATTGTTTACACACCTAGTTCTTCCTTTTTCATTCATAGTTTTAAATTTGTTAACAACTTTAATAGACGTTTCAATCGTAGTTTGCTGCAACAACCATCTGCCTACTAGAAGGACCTGATTTTTTCAGCGGACATTGTGGGACGTATAAGTCCTGAATATTAAATCTTGAGTTGTAAATCTTTTAATGTAATTGCAATAAACAATAAATATTGAGAATATCGAAGATTTGTTGTTATTGATATTTCAAGATCGATAAATACTAATTGCATATTTCGCCGATGATTAATTTTATCGCAACAAATAAATAGTTAGACATAATATCACGCTTTATTTATAATCTAAAATAATTAGTAAGTAGTATACAGGAGTACCTAAAAGTTCGTTAGATGTGACACATCCCACTACTGAAGTCACATATTACCAATAACTTCATCAACAAGTTTCAGAGGTTGATCTGTAGGATTGTTGATGCTATCTCAAATGTTCCTCACACTTATCAAATCCAGGTCCTCCATAATCAGCTTTTATAGTCGTTGGCATAACATCACTATTATTGTAATTGAAATTTTAGAATTATTCTCAGAATTTCCTCCCACTTGCGCAGCGCTATTAACATTATTCTATATTGAACTTTAATAATAATTTGTGTCAGTAATTATAATTTTAGAATTTGCATCGTATTTAGCCTTTCTACTTGACGAACTAATTATCCTAATTTCATCCCTTTCGAACATTTATATCCATAGAAGAGATAAGTGACAAACGAAGTCACGCAGGTTTTATTCCACAGATCGAAAATTAAAAAAACTCGAATTCTGGAAACCAAAATAAATTCCAATTATCAAAATAAATAATATCATCCGAGATTGGAGGGCATACAAACTCAACAGACAAATATTCGTACAACAATGAATGAATAGAACGCACTTTCATTTCATTTATTTAATGTAATTTCACGAAAGCACCAACAGAATTGACTACATAAACATAATGGCCACCACCTCAAATTTACCTAGACTTTCAAAATTCTGGGTGACAAGAGGGAGGGGTTAACCCTGAGAGGGTCGAAAATTACCTACTACAGTAAACCCTCCAACAGCGAGGTAGATACGTTCCACAAAAACAATGCACTAACCGAAATCGCGCACTGAGAACCCGATTTTATATATAATTATAGGGTTAAGTTGTAGATATTAGAAAAATTTCAAAAAATATAATGAAAAGTCGGTACCTATTCATTACTTATTCATTATATTTTGAATTTTTGTAATTGATTTTTTATCAATTTTTCTTAACTTTAAAATTGAGTTAAAATTACTCTCAAATAAAAGTATGCTCAAAATCGTTAGGATGTTAGGCCAATCGAATCTGTCCGAACGGTCACGAAATGAAGCTTTACTTTGTCACACGCTTTTTAGAAATGTAACATCAAGTCTTGCAAGAAGGTCAAAATACGAGATGGAAACTGGTTCGCCGACACTCGTTTGCCATTCGCCTGTGTGGGGATCGGTCAAGTGGCGCAACAAGAAACACCAGTAATAATAAATTGACAATAATGAGCAAATGCGTTCTCAAACATTAACTTTAAGATAATGAGAAGAATTGCTCTTCTTGTTCCTATGAATAACAAATAATCATCAATGCTTCCGATTATTCCAAAATTCGATTAGTAAAATTTAAGAAATTTAAAAATTAATTTTACAAATCAATGAAATAATAAAATAAAACAATTTGAAATGTTCATTATAGAAATTTCTTAAATTTTGCTTGTTATGACTTACGCTTCTATGACAATCTAAACACGTAGCGGTTGGCTTAAAACGAAAAAAACAAAAATTCCAACCAATTCGGGCACGTATCTAATAAGAAATACTTTAAAAAATACGTTTTACTAGTGGACTTGAATATTTAAGTCCACCAGCCCTCCAGAGTGCACGCCTGTATTGATTAATCTCAAAATTTGATTAAATAACAGTAAAATAAAAAGTAATGGGGCCGTCCACAAATAACTTCATGCAAACTTGGTCCAGAATTACAAACTTTAAATAACATATTTCAATGATCTCCATTTCCCTTCCTTAAAAAATATTAAATGTACATAGCTTCAATTTACTCGTTTAATATACTTATGTGCTCAGAACAATTAAGAAATCTCAATTTATATAATCTTTAAAATAAACTAATTATCAAATTGATAATTTCAATTAAATAGAAGGAGAAAGTGGTATTCACGAAAGGGACCACTAGGGGAGGATGGTCAAGTGCTTAGGATATCCCCAACAACATTGGCCGTTTAAATATTATACATGATGGATTAATGATTTTTTAAAATTTTTCTATTTTCTATACTAATATAAGTAGGCGGCATGTTTCATGCCCCATTTTTCCAATCATCATTTTAATATTGTATAAATAGTTTTTCTCTATTTTTCAACCAATATTGTGTACTCCTAAATATAATGTTGAAATTCAAATTACAAAATGGCTATAAATTATTAAAATTCATTCTGAAAATAAAGGATATTTTGGAGGGATCTCAGCAAGAAGGATGCTCATGAAAAGGGAGGGGATCAAAAATTGCTTTTTTTGGAGGACGTCCTTAATGGATTCTCTTTTACTATTAAATTTCTGTTACAACTACATACTGACAATGAATGTAATTTGTAGGGGAAAAATCACTACATACGCATATAAACCCCAGTAACAATAGCTACGGGATAATAAAAAATACGACTTAAGCTGTAAAATTTATATGAATTGTGAAAGTAAACAATCCGGACATTTAAAAACACTATGACATCAAAATCCGAGTTATCCCGATCCTACTAAATTGGATTCGACTATATAACTGAGTGTAACAAATTTGTGTTGATGTTATGCCATGTAACGTCACAAAACAAACACCCCAACTACATCTAAATAACTAAATAAATTTTTCATAATACATGAATTGTACGAAACATAAATTCCCTTATTTGACTGCGTAATGAGCCATTACTATCAAGTATTTGCATAACCATTTATTATTGCTTAACATCCAACAAAATTAAACAATACATTTCACAAATAAAAACTCTAATGTTTAATTTTTAAAAATATCAAATCATTGTGTAAAACTTTTTAAAAACAATCATCAATTTTTTCGCCAAATTAAGATAAAATGAGTTTAATTCGAATAAGGTAAATATATCACAAAGAAAGCAAAAAATGTAACAACAAACACAAAAAGAATAATAATGTTAAACTAAACTGCCAAATGTAAAATAAGTATATAAATTTAATAATAATAATCAGCCATCAATATTTATATCACATTTCTAGAAGGAATTTGCGGAAACGGCCCCATTTAAATTAAGACACAGTGTTAGAATTTGACTTCAAATAAAGTCAATCATTTTCAACCATTTTAGAGTGTTCTCATTTTGAAACATCCTTTCGGTCTGTTTGCGAACGCGAATCTGGATTATGCGTTGAGTTATTGATATTATTAATCCTTGCTTCTTTGGAATTATTCTGCATTGCATTATGATGCTCATTTGGAACACCGGGGTGATGATAAAGTCGATACCTTTAAAAATGTACTAGAAAAACTTAAAATATACAATAATATGACAGACAAGCAGGCGAACATGCACAACGGGTATCTTGAGTTATCATACATTATGTTCCAAAAATCAACATCAGAAATGATAAATATTATGAACAAATTGTAATTCAAAAATAATATATTTTTTAAAAGTTTTTTATTATTTTTAAAATTTTAATGTTAATAATAGTTTTATTTAAATTTTCATAAGAACTGCTTTTGGTTTTCAACTCTGATTTCTTTGCATTTTTTAATGATATTAAGAATGTTTTGTTATTTATATTCACAAATTATCGGCACAGCCTTTTTCAAGTGATTTTGATCATTATTTATAAATATTTTAAATAGTAAAAAACTTATATCTTTTATATTGATCTTATTGGTTAATAAAGTTTTTATTAAAATTAATATTGAGTTTTAGATTTTTAGATTTTTTATTTATTCATGTTAATTGAATATGGTTTGTATTTAATGATAAAGAACGATTCTGCGGCTAATCTTTGTAATGCATTTTTTAGTATTTGGCATTTTGTCATCTAAGAATGGTCGTGATTTGTGATTTTCCCAGTGTTCGTAATAATTACTGGTTTTGTTTTTGATATGTTCATTGAGTCTTGTGCACAATGTTCTGTGTGTTTCCTCAATGTACGCTGCATTGCATCTTATGCCAGTGAGTTGATAAAACATGTTTTTCGAAAAGCAAAAACATCGATCGGCAAAGAAATCTCCTTGATAAAGGTCTGATGTTGGAGATTTTTGGAATTTACGAAGTTGTGATTTCAAAGGTACTGAGGTGATAAAGATAAAGCGAATTTGGACTGGTAAATCAGTATTGTAGATGAAAAATCTGATTGTATTGCATACATTGTTATTTAAGAAGGGAAAAGGTATGTAAGTTATTGGTTTTCGTATTTTTAAGTTTTCGAGAATTTCTTGTTTTTTTGTTGTCAGAAAGGTTTTTAACTGTTCTTTCTAAATTCTTATTTATTATGAATTTCATGCCATTTATGCTCCATTTAAATTCAATTTAATTTTTTTGGTGTATTATAAATTAAAGAACATTGGAAACGATGTAAAATGAAAATATTATATTTTTCATCTTTTTTAAAAAAGTAGTTTCTAACTTTTTCTTTATAATTTTTCCGTCGATACTGTAAAATGGTATATGTATGCGTTTTAGTATTGATGCAGTATTAAAGTCACTTAAATTGTTACAGGAAACCGCAAATAATATTTTAAAGATTAAATAAAAATTTATAGGTGAAATTATTTGTTTTCAAGTTTTTCAAATCATAGTTTCAATTGTTATAGAAACCAAGCAAAACATTACACAAACAGTGAGTTATTTTAACATCTTAAATACATTTTCTAGAAAAAAATTCATTTAAATCGCTTTGCGCACCGATGAGAGGTATATTCGCCAAAATTTCTCAAAAATGTTAAATGCGTTTTCGATAAAAAAAGTTATAATGGTTTCACGAATAATAATATTAGACCAGCCCTGTCAAACTCAAATAATCCCTTGAATTACTTTGAAAATGCATTATAATATGTAAGCAATTTTTTGGGGTGATAATTTAAAACAATAAATTATTATTGTGGATTTCAATTATTTTCATAAATTAGCATTAGAACAATTAAATATAATTATACAAATATATTATTTTAATGATTATGTTGATAGCAAACAATAAAACAATTAAATTTTTAGATAGATAATAATTAGAAAAAAATAGATGGACTTGATTTCCCAGACAATATATAATACAGAAACTTTTCCTTAATCATTGGTTCATAAAATAATTAGGTAAAAATAATTTTTTTTGAAAAAATAAGTTATTTTTATTTGATGGCGATAAATAACAATTTTCATATCCGATAGTTTTTATTCTAATTTATAATATTGGTAAATCTAATTTGAAAAATATTTTGAAAATTTTAAATAAATATATTTGTTGACTAGTTGAGTGAAAGAAATATCAAAGAGAAAGCACACGTCTAGTTAAATTTTGGTAATGAATGATCATGACCGTTTATCGGTTGAAATACTTCATATTTTATGAATAAACATTTCGGACATTGGCTAACATTGTTATTTATTTAAATTTGATTTATATATATTATTAAGGGTTTCAATTATTGTTCATAAATTAGCACTAGAAGAATTAAATATTTATAATTGTACAAATATATTATTTTAATGATTATATTGATAGCAATCAATAAAACAATTATTCATAAATTAGCATTAGAAGAATTAAACATATAATTTACAAATATATATTATTTTAATGATTATGAAGACTAAATACTTTGGTTCATAAAATAACTATGTAAAAATAAATTTTTTTGAAAAAAAGATTTGTATTTGATGACGATAAATAAATAAAAAAATTTATATCTGATTAAAACTAAACAAAAGTAACACTTACATGTAACCATTATCAGTTACATACACGTTATTAGCGTCAGCCTTGTCTTCGTCGTCTTCGTGTGATATGTACATAACATCAAGATATATTTCTTCCTGTAACGAACAATAAAGGAATAGAAAACGGTTTCGCTTTAATTATATTTTATACTACAATTCAATGACAATTTTTTTACATGTAGATAAAAATAATACAATAAATATTTGATTTAAATTCTAAAATTCAAAGGCAAACTCAGATTAATATTAACTAAACATAAGGTGGCAAAATTCTTTAAACCTGAAAGCAGTAAAAATGATGTATACTCGTGAGTTATTATGCGCACGACAAAAAATGTTCAAGAAATAAGTTATTTCAAAATTTTTGATTTTTATAATGATAATTTTAATTTTAATCAATATTTTCAATAATTTATCATTTTCTTTTGAAAAATTACAAACATCTTCAATACTGCAGAAATCATTAATTATCGAAAATACTCTTTCTACCGCTACATTAATACCCGGTAAATACATTACAAATTCAACAAGTAATTTCAATTTTATTATAGAAATATACTCATCTTTAATAAAGTACACCTTACTATATAGTTATAGAAGTTATTCTTAAAGCATCAATTAAAATTATGAAAATAATGAATATGTTATGCCAATATACTATCAAGCTTGAAATGTGTTAAAATAGATAAGCAATACAACACGAAAACCCAGCTAAGGGTCAAGTGTAACTCGACTAAACACCTTAAAATCTGAGAAAATATACAAAAATCAAACAGAAATAAAAATAACATTATTACAGAATTCAGGAAGTATGACAAGAAATATACGAAAACATAACACAAAAACATTTTGATGATAAAACAGCGAATTTAAAATATAAAAATGATTAAAAAAAGAATTGGTTAAGAGTATAAAATATAAGACTAAAAAACTAAAATTATAACCGAATTAGCATAGGAAATGAATTCAAATACGCGAAATCCATCATGACAGAGAAAAGAGAGAAAAATTATAATTTTAATTACAAATCAAATGAAAAACTAAATAAAAATCCGGAAAAAATAATAGATAAAATAGAATCCGTTTAATTGTGTAGAAAATAAGCAATTTGATATCCATGGTGCAAAAAAAATAGAAAAATATTAAAAAAAAATTTAAACTAGGAAAATTAAGTTAAAATAAAATAATCGCCAAGAGAAATTAAATTATAAATATGACAATTATAATTAATTTTCACTAAAGTCAAAATTTATTTAAATGCATCAATGAAAATAGTAGTACGTATATGAATTGAGGCGTTTTAGCAAAATTTTAACCTTAGCTTTTCGAAAATTTTACTTATATATCGTAAAGGTTGAAACTTGTAGTACCAAAAACTGTATATCAGGGGTCAACAACCTTTTAGCTGTAATGTGCCAAGCCGCACTGCAAATTATTCCAGGGTGCCGTCTTATTTGTTTGTCTTATATATATTTAGTTTTTTTATATATCAATGGTAAAAACCCAAAGCTAAAAAAGTACACGTTTCAACTGGTATCACAACAGAACGAAACGCATTTTAAAAAGATCCGCTCAATTCCACGAGAGTCCGAAGAAAATTACAGGGTTAAATTCACCCTCTCGTTCAAAGCCCCATAGTAACACGTGTAATCTATAGCTTTTTAATGACTCGTGCCAACACAAGAGATACTTGTGATATTATTTGACATTGTATGGAAAATTGGTGTTTAATAAAACAAAAAAATACCATTTCAATACCAATACAAAAATATTTTTATCTAATAATATTAAAGAATATGTGAAACCGTCTTTAGCAGTATAAGAGTCGTTTTGACCCAGACCACTTTATAGTGGTGTATAGAGTGCCATTGAAAACTCCACCGCGTGCCATAAGTTTCCGATATCTGCTCTATATATTAGAAACTCGAGAATCAATTATTAATACAAGTAAGTATCCAGATGATGTTTCCTTATTCAATTTTAAAGCTGTGTATGGGTAATTATATTTTTTCTATTCATATTTTTTATGAATCGAACCTGGGGAACTAATGGACAATTGAGATGTTACTATGTTTACTAGTATTCCAGACCAATCCATGTAATAAGATAGTGCAATTTCTACGCTATTTTTATACTCACCATGGTTGAACCCATGCCTTTTGAGTTATAATGCGCACATGATCTACACTGGATAGTTTTATAAGCCTTACATGTGACAGTGACCTTTATATGAACATAAATCCTTATTTCATGTTGTAAATTTCCACAAAAATGATCGACACCTTTTAATATTTTCGGTTATTACGTCTTCAATTTTAACTGTTAATTTTTACGGCAAGTCATGTAAATAAAAAATATAGACATCCTGTGTTTGATTAAGTTTAATAGAACCAGGAGTTATATTATGGTTTATTACACAATATTCGTTAATTTTTAATTTTGATGCTCTTGGAAATGAGCAACATATTACACTACTTATCATTGTACCCATTAATAAATAATTTTATAATCATACACTTCCTAAACTTCTCCGGCAAATCTCAAATTTTACCATCAATCACCTGCAAATGTAAATCATGTGTGATTTTAAATGGAATTATATATTTGCGTAGATTCTCCATAAAACGACATAAAAGCATTGAAGCACCTTCGGGAAATATTGTTGTTACAAAAAAGGTTTAACTCCATCTGTAACTTTCTCACATATTTTTTGGATACCACTTTGAAAATGATAGAGGTCATTTGTTTTCTATTTCTGGAGCAAAATAACTGGTAATAATAAATTATTGTAGCTTAATTCTTATTCTAAGTATAATGAAATGGTTATCATATGTTAATGACTATGATAGAGTAATCATTCCTTAATTAAATATTTTATTACCTCGAAAAGTCAAACTGGATTTATTATTTTCCGGTGCGTGTAAAAATGAATATGAAGGTACACAGGTTGTGTAAACTTATTTACTAGCGTTTGTTATTGGCAAACTAGATTATATTTACTCTCATTACAATAAAATATGCATATTTAGTTTATATCGTACTTTTATATCACATTAAAACAAATAAAATTCATATCAATTTTAGCAAATTTACGAAGTAAAATATTTACATAAATATTTAAAACACCAAAAATTCTATAATATCATCACAGTACTGATACATATATAGTCAACCCTGTTCAATATGAACACTAGCGTTCCGATTTTTTCAAATGTTCATACTAAAAATAATATGAACAGTTAATAACATAGCAATATAAAAGTTTTCACATAAAATGTATTTATTACACCTATTTATTACAATTATATTTCTTTGACACATAATATAGTCTGTGATTTACAATTGCCTAGAGTCTTTTTCTCCTTGAATTTCATCAGTCAAATCCCATATTTTGTTCATCTTATTAGGAATAGTAGCTTGGAAGTATTTCTCAAGTTTTCTTGCATACTCAGGCTTCGACGTATTTGGTGGAAAAAAGAATAATTCGATATTACTCAATTCAAAGTCTTTTGGTTGAATATGTGTGTTACCTAACAATAATAAAAATTGCTGATCCTCTGCTTTTATTATATTGTTTAAATCTTTTAACCAATATTGAAAAATTGTCAACATCATCCAAGATTTTGTATTCCAGCGATAATAAATAGGTGATTTTTCTATATCGAAATTTTTAAAACAACGGGGTTTCTTTGACCTGCCTATCACTAAAGGCTTTATTTTTTCTCCTAACCTGTTTGCTCCCAAGAGTATAGTAATTCTATCTTTTTGCCTTATCTTCTTTAGAAATTGTATATGTTCTAAACGTTTCTATCTTCATAGTCTTTTAACTTTTCCATATACAATTCCTTAAAATTAAGAACATACCTTTCATCTACGATTTTAGATTCTCCAATAATTATTTTCGATGATATCATATGTCTGGAAAAAAGAGTATTAAGCCAACCATTTGATACTTTAAAATCACGATTCCCTAAGTGATTTGCTAATTCTAATGCTTTTTGCTGTAATATATCACCACTGACACTGGTATTTCTTGTTCTCTGAATCTGGAACCTTTCATACAAGATGGCATCAATTCGATATCCACTACGTAAATGTATTATTCATTTTTGTTTGGTGTTCAAGTTTGAATTTAAAATGGATTCTCTGGATTTCATAAGATTATTTATACAACCTAATGAAAGATTGTATTTTGATGAAAGAAAGGGTTGAGAACAACCTTTATCTTGATCGAATAATTTTAACAATTTCTGTTTCTCTTCGATACTTAAATCCTTTCTCTTTCGTTTTGAATTTGTGTTTTTCATGTTCATAAAAACAGTTAAAAATGAAATATTTAAACAACAAATTGTATAAATTACTTTACACTATTTTTGTTCATTGAACAAAAAAATAGTGTTCGTATTATAAAACATACTTTACCATGCAAACCATATGATTTCTAATAATTTTTGACTTAAATGTTCATATTAAACTATGTTTATATTAAGCATGGTTGACTGTATATAGGTTTACACACAAATCTGCTTTATAGATGCTTTTATTCATTGCAAACATGTACAATGTCGATATGCATTTCATTCTCACCTTGGATATTAAAAAATGAAATTATTGCAGAAATACATGATTCTCTCAAAATCTATTGAAGTATCAGAGGTCACCATCACGGATACGTCGCTATTGACGCAAAAAACGATAACTTATACAAATTTATTGACGCAATACATGAGAGTTATAATTAAGGATTGATCAATGGGAATTTATACCACGATTGTAATGCAAATCTGAAATTTTGGTGTTTTTAATCTGCTTGTGGGTCATATTGTTCTAAAGAGTACTCAAAGTGTTAAAAAACAAAATTTTATATATTTTTCTAATACAATTTGTATTTAAAACTTAATTTACAACTACTACCAAAACTATCATGCATAACTTGTGGTTCTTGTAGTTCTACCGATTTTATACCACCTCCGGCTTAAATAAGAAGTATCAAAACTTCAGGATATTTTTAGAATTTTTATTAATTACATTTATATATGAAGAAAACGTCATTCAAACACTCGTCGTACGATATATTTCGACAGTTTAACTGTCAATTTCAGACACAAAAACCAACTAAAATATTATGAATTAATTTATATAATTTAAACCAATTATTTTTTTTTAAATAAATATTTTTTTTAAATATTTAAATATTTTTACACTAATTTAAAATTTTTTTTATAAATATTAAACTTTTTATATCTATTATAGTAAAATATTAAAATAATGATGAAATATTTATATATTAAATAATATACATTTTAATTTAACATACAAATAGTATTTAAATTTTTAAAAAAAGTTTAAACAATACAGAAACATCAATTTATCTCAATTTAGCT
The DNA here is from genome assembly GCA_022537955.1 of Schmidtea mediterranea. Lineage (NCBI taxonomy): Eukaryota > Metazoa > Platyhelminthes > Tricladida > Dugesiidae > Schmidtea > Schmidtea mediterranea. Next base: position 175,009,570 of record CM039679.1, on the reverse strand, counting down.
TACTCAAACTATTTAAAAATATTCAAAACATTTGTAGTCATAGCACTTTGCACATTAACCTTTGGATTCAATGACCAATTAACAATGTTTCACTTATAACACCTCCCCAATAATTATTAAAATTTTTCAACAAAACATTAAAATCAGAAATTCCTATTTTAGCCTCTATTGTGCTCACTAATATTGATCAAACCATTCAATCGCCAATACTCTAGAACTGACGGGAAGTCTCTAAAATATATGTTGCATTACACCAATTACATGTAAATTGATAAACGAGATCAGAACACAATCCAACCGGAATTTTTGATTTATTAATAAATATATTGCGTACCTTACACGAATTAGAGACGATATTATACTCTGAATTTCACATCTGTTTACTTAACTTTCTCTTATAATTTGTAAACCCTTCCTACAGCAATACTGACACAAATTTAGGCTTATTATTTTTATGTACATTTTTGCTATTACAAAATTGTATTTTTTTTTAAATTGTATTTAGATCAACACTCAATTCACATTCATTTGCCAAATTACACTCAGGCGTTTCAAAACACGGATCCTTAGGATTTTTAATCAATTTGTCAACAGTCTCTTTTATCATCAATAATAAAAATGATTTCGAATACCCATTCTTTATCAACAACTCAGCCAATTTATCAAAACTTTTCACTGAATTACCAAAAGTATAAGATAAAGACCATAAACGATAAACCAATCTCTTCACCATATTTCTCTTATACTTAAATTCACAAAAGATTTCTGGAGAAGTATAAAAATCAGTATCAGTTTGTTTTTTATAAATCTCTGTCTCATAATGTTTATCCTTGCGTTGAATTAGCAAATCCAAAAACGTAATCGATAACTTTCTCTCCGTTTCACATGTGAATGCAATGTTCTTATGTAAACTGTTCATAAAATGCAAAAACTGCTCGACATGTTTCTGATATTTAAATACAAAAATATCATCCACATACCTTTTATAAACTTATCTCGTTTATCAATTTACATGTAATGGGTGTAATGTCACATACATTGGAGAGACTTCCCATCATCTCTGTACTCGAGTTCTAGAGCATTGTCGGTTGAAGAGTTTGACCAATATTAGTGAGCACAATAGAAGTTGTAAAAAAAATAGGAATATCTGATTTTAAAGTTTTATTGAAAAGTTTTAATAAGTACTGGTGACTTGTTATATGTGAGGCATTGTTGATAAGGTAATTTGATCCAAAGAATGTTTTGAATATTTTTAAATATTTTGAGTACCGTATTTTTCGAATCATAATGCGCAATATCATTGATCGACTGCTAACGGTTTTATTTTCATACATAAGGCGCACACAATAAATGACACTTAAATTCAACTCTTTCACTGACGAATTTTGAGGAAATGAAAGGATTTTAAGTGCGCCTTATGGTTTGAAAAATACGGTATGTTAAATGGTGATAAATTGATTTTTCTGTATGTTAAATTTTTTTTAAAAATTTAAAGATTATTTGTAATGTCAAAATTTATAAAATTTAATTTATAAAATATTTCATTATTATTTTAATATTTTACTATAATAGAGATAAAAAGTTTAATATTTATAAAAAAATTTTTAAATATTTATGCAAATATTAATTTATTAAAAAAATAATTTGTTTAAATTATATAAATTAATTCATAATATTTTAGTTGGTTTTTGTGATTGAAGATGACAGTTAAAAATTTTTGTTATTATAATAAACCTAGATTTTGCAAAAACATTGTTGGCACTTTTTTGAAAATATTTTGTAACATGGCTCTAAAATTCGTATTAATTATAAATTAATTTATAGTAAAATTTATTAATTATTTATTCATTTTATTTACAAGTTCAGTATCCCATTGTTACTCAATTTTTCTTATTTTTAAAAAAATTTCATTAAAGAAAAAAAAATTTGTGATTTGTAATTTAAAACTTAATTTTTTTAAAATAATTTTTAAAAATATTAAAATGAAATCAAAAATTTACTTTAAATACGTTGGATGATTTGTTCCCGTATCTTGGGTTTGCATAATTGAACATTTTTTCTGGATTTTATTAATGTTTTGTAATTTAATAGGGGAGGTGCCCAATTTCCTTTATTTTTATTTCTTTTCAGAAAATAAATCAATATTTTAAAAGTTATTAATTAGAATTTTCAGCAAAGTTTCATAAAACACTTGGGAGAAAACTGTAAAAAATGTATAAATATAAATTTATTCATGACCCAAAAAGATATGAAGATAAAGGAAATAAATTATTTCGAGTTTGAACATTTTTTGAGAAAATTCATTCATATTTTAATTTCTACATCAAAAATATATCTTATAATCAATTAAATTGTACAATTATCGAATCTAGAACTACCAATATATTTAATTGAAATTGTTCAAACAATGTATTGAAACAACAAAACTTGTAATCAATGTTTGTTTGCTTTTTACATATAATTCAACCGAAAAATATTAATATTTTGAATAATTTATAATTGGATTAAGAAAAAGCTTTTTACCTGTTTCATTTTTACAAAATAACATTTAGTCACTACTGTTAATTGCAAATTAATTAAATTTCATTTCATATTTATTTTAAATTAATAACTAAATAAATCCTTAGACTCATAAATAAATGTAGATATTACTGCAATGAACTTTTGCATTTACAACAAGTGGATCATATCATATGGTCCATATGGGTATACGCACAGATTTATTTATATTTGTAACCACCTGCTTCCAAGAACTGCATCCAATGATATACCAGTGAAAATACAATTTTACAAGTAGGTTGCATCTTTTTCAATGAGGAAATCTTGCACTAGTCTCGTGAAATCCTATTTAGGCACAATTCTCTAATCGTTTCTTCAAGTGATTTAACAGGTAAAATTCACTACAAGCCAAATAAGGACAATACGACAGGAAACATTTTTGAAGATTACATCCATAATTTGTGGAGTTGTGTGAACTGTTGCATTCCCATATAACTTTCTCACATCACTATTTTTCATTGCAACTCACACTGAGCATAAAATGTTTTCGATGCGATGCCCTTAATGAAGCATTTTTGGTGGCTTATCCGCTGAGAACACTCATTCTTACTGTTTGGTTTCTCGTCCTTCGTTTTAATATTCTTTAAAAATTCCGATCAAGAGCATGAAAAGCCAAATTTTCTTAGCATAGTTGCATTTGATTTTCTCGTAATTTTGCTGTCAGGAAATGTTGTACGAATTGAATCCATAATTTTCCAATTCCAATGCTCTCCAGCGTATTTTGCTTATATTAAGTTTAGTTGAAAGTTTTCTCTGTGGGTAATTCGCTTTACTTCTTTCACAATAATCTTTTATTTTTCGACTTTCCTCGCCAATTTTCTGAAATCTTTCCATAGTTTATTCCAGTTTGTTCCAGCCAGAACAAAAAGTATTTTTTACCTACATATATTTATTGTTTTGAGATTAAAATTTCATTGATTTATTAATTTCATTTTCTAAATGAATCTAAGGACTTATTATCCACAAATTTTCAAGACTTTAATTTTGATGTGCTTTAATTTTCAAATTACAATTAAAATATTTAAATTTATATATATTTTTATACACATTTTAGAATTCAAATATTAAAATTCATAAATCAATAATAAATTTACAAATCACTAAAATTAAAATTTCATGCCAATAAAACATAATTTAGATTTAAATAACATTGTTTTAGATTTTTAGATTTTTTTCAGACTTTCTCACTATAACGATTTTAATTGTTAAAAAATCTTTATTTTAATTGTTAATTTTCGATATGATTTGACATAGTGAAAAAAGTTGTAAGATCCGCAAAATGATCCGATTAAATTCTGTTTTAGATAATGATCTAAATGAACTTCTGAAATACACCTTACTAAAGACTTGATTAATGTCTATTTTAAAATTCGTTATTGTGCTTATTTGATATGGAAATATCAGTACAATTGAAAATAAATTGCATGTTTTGATACATATGAGCATATTCAAATAATTAGGTTATTTTGAACTTTAATATTATAGAAAGGATATTAAAAACTAATATTAAATTTAATTTAATTTACAATTTGGATAAGTTTATCATAATTTATTATTTTAAAAGCTTTACGTTTGCATTAACTAACAAAATACTGTTATATGAGAAATCAAATATTTCAATTATAGGGGGTGTCCGTAAATGACATCGCACACTGACAACTCCCTTAAATATTACATCACAAAGCCTTGCAGTCCACCTAAATTTTTCCATAGGTTTAAAGAGTTTTAAAAAAAATCAATTATGCATCCGGGTCGTTGTTTAAACCATTTTGTTGCAGTATATTCTCATATGATACCCTTTTCATGCAACAAGCAGATGTCCCGAGCTGTTTCAGTAGTATTTTGATCTCTAGCAGATATCAAAAATGTTGATTTTTGCTATCTAAAAATTCCATTTTATGAGCCTGATATTTGTAATTATCGATTGGAACAGATTTATTGAACAGAGAACGCTCTGTAAACCGTTGTAAGCACTTTGTAGAATAATAGACAGCTTGTTTTAAAGTAAAACCGGAATTAAAAACGCTTCAAACTTATGAACCAATTTAATATATTAAATCAAAGAGCTCTTGTAAACATCACATCTCTACAAAGCCCCCTGTTCTTTGTCACAAGTCATCACAGATTTGTGACCCACCCTAACCCCAACTAGATACGTTTGTGTGTGATGGCATTTATGGACGGCCCCATATTTTCTAAATCATATTTACCATCGGTTCACATAGAACTTTAACAGCATCACTATGCCGCATATTTTTTAAATTTAATCCATTGACACCAAAAATAGCATCTCCGACATATAATTGTCCCGATCGAGCAACCGGTTGATTCGGATAGATCTCAGATATAAGTAAAGGCACGCCATGCTCCTGTCCCCCAGTAACTGACATTCCGAGGTTTTCTTTTGGATGTTTTAGCAGTCTAACTTGTCTGATTATGTTTTGTTTCTCTTTAGGAGGTTGAGCTAAAACGGATAGGAAACTGGTAAATATGTTTGACAGTTCATTGTCTGTTATATATTACATTTAATTTATCACTTAACGCGGACGGGCTTTATGTCAACAGTTAAAACTCGTTAAAGCGGGATATTTGGCAGTTAAATAAGCCCAGTGCTGTTGCAAGCATCCTGGATTATCGGCGAGTTACAGCATTTACGAGAATAGGACAAAATTGGCCTGTGAAAAGGTTACCGCTGCTTTAGTCAAGTCTCGATCTTTCTATGTTGTCGGACAATGGCATGACAAATGACATGAATGAGAAGATTTCTACACATCAATGTCAAAGATATAGCCACCCCCTTCGATATTTAGGTGAAAATCATTAATAAACCTTATCTAAATGAATGGCCAATCAAAAATAAAGTTGTTTCATGGGCGTTCAATGAAGAAGAAACCAGTAACTTGAATGTGTGGCTTGATGTGAACTGTGTGGTGCATAAATGGTGCAATAGGAACCCAACTTTCACGAATCATCCGATTTCCAAATGTATATTATTATTACATCACGTTTGATTGGACATCTTTCACTTAGTCAAATGAAATCGGGTAACCTAATGAAACGATGGGCTTCAATGGGGAAAAACAAAACAACACTGAAACTGATTCAGTATAGCAAGATGCGTTTGAACCATGTTTATGGAATGTTGAAATTAATTACGTGTCGATGACGTCACAATCCTAAAACAACCCCCGTCCCTTTCCTCAAAGATTTGTAACCATCACCCCTAGTCGCGTTACGACATTTATATAATGTTCGGAATTGAACTGATTTACTCCCCAAGTTATGAAAACTACATAAAAGATTTCACCGAAGTAGAAAAATCAATTTTGTAGTATTCAAGAAATCCCATATTCAAATTTAAGATTAAATATATATATATATATATATATATATATATATTGTTCATTTATTAAATAAATTCTTCAATACTAAAACAAATCTATAAACCAAGAACAAAATATCCATCAATTGGTAAACTTGTAGAATTTTAAATTTTAAAAAACTCTCCCAAAAATCCAATAATTTCTAGTATTTCGATTGTTAATTATTTATTGCTTTTTTAAACAAGGAGTGCAAATTTAATTTGTACGTAATATTCTCTCTCTTCCCCCCTCTCTCTAAGTAATATTGGTTGGTAAGCGCAGAATAGAGTTTAAAAGTGGCCTGGATTTCAACTGTTTATTGCTAAATTTTTGGCGATTAGAAATAGCTCAGAGTCAACATTAATAAAGTTAAAATAGAGTTACCTTTTGAAGGACTTGAAACATCCATTGTACCTTTGCATGCTTTAACGACGGTCTTTTGTCGCTGTAAACTGATTTCGGATTCCAAAGTTGCCCATAAATGCTCATAAACGGAACCGTCCATTTTACGCCCTAGCAATTGAATCTGTTGGATTCGTCCAGCTAATTCCTTATCTAAATATTTTGCTGCCAGTCTAGCGCCATACAACTCAGACTGAAAGCATCAGTAAACTGATTTATGACATAAATAATAACATTTATCTTTATATAAAACAGCGGTTCCCAACGAGTGCCCCACTGTTCGAACCTTTCGAAATTATCGTTTTCACAAATAAACGTTTTATTTATTAAGCTAAATCTAAACTTTTACAATCATAGTAGATTGAATAGATAAAATTATGTTTAACAATATTTTATTATTTAGAATAACTATTATTACGGGGGAAGTTATAATTTCTATTTCTTGGAAAGAGGACGGCGATACAGAAAAGGCTGGGAAGAATATCCATAACAGCTGTAACAGTAAACTCTCCTAAACATTTTCCGGTAAAATCCTGTCGATTCATCTCCGTTAGCACTATTGTGGATACTAAGCTCTTTCAAAGCAAGTAGAATTACGTTCAAACGATCAAGAACCACATCTAAATTCACAAAGTGACAATTGCAGCGAATGTCATGGTGGTAGGGTATTCTTTTGAGTGATAAAGGAGTGACCTTTGCGTTTTTTCAAATATAATGGCATTTTTAGGTTTGCTCATAAATATCTACAATTTATTGATTGTTCTCATTTTAGCAGACACTATAGGAACTGTTTCAAAAAATCGTACAAACACCATTTCCATTTCCTGACATCAAACTAGCCCCATCTGCACTAATAGATGTGTTGAAATATTTATCTTACTTAAGATTGCTTGTAAGCGTGAGAAAATATCAGTTGCACTAAAATCTTTTAACTCAATAAATGAGTAACAACTTTTGTTGATTTCGTTGTCATAAACATATCTGAAGCATATACTAAATTGTTCATTACCAAAATTGTCCAAACTTCTGTCGATCAACAGAAAAAACATTCCTGCTCTTTCGATTTATTTGAGAATTTGTTCTCTCGTTAGCATGGTCGCTGTTCTTATTAGCTCTTCATAGATTGTTTTGAAAGATTAGTCAACATTGTCCCTGTATTTATTTTGAATATATTGTTGCTGAATCTGAAATTCATTATTGGCGCGCAACTGCATTTCAATAAATTTTGCATAATTCTCCTTGTTAAAAGAATCTTGTAATTCATCTTTTACACGGAATGATAGCTCTTGCCGCATAAAAAATGGACAAATTCAAGTAAACAAAGCGTATAATTTATGTTCTCTTCTTTCAGACGTTGGTGAAATGGATTAATTTGTTCGACCACTTTGATATCAGCTTGTTGAATTGTTTTGAATGTTTCCCACATCGTTTGACTTATAACGTGTTTGCACGAGTTGTGTTTAATGAAACCGGAACGTGAAGGGTCGAGTGCTTTAGGCAATTTGTTGCTGCACTTTTTGATGAATGCGTCTTCTGTCGAACCACAAAGTGTTTGCTAAAAAATAAGACAGCAGAAACAAAATGCATGCTGGATCAAATTCGACCCATCTTGTCTTTTTAGAACATACGTTTTGTAAAACACGATTATGAGGAAGATTTTTAATGTTTTTTACTGATTTTAATGTTTTACAGGATGAACCTCCTAATATGGTGGCAGCGGTAAACACGGACGCAATCACCGAAAGATTGCTACCAAAGGTATTCTGCCAAGGGGACGATTTGGAAAAGTTCATTAAAAGATGCGAAATTTATTTCGACGCCAAGGGAATCACGCAGAAGAAAGACCAGGAAAGATTAACATCTTGCATGATTGATGAGGATCTCCTGGAAGTGTACGCCAAAACACTGAAAAAAGCCGAAGGATTCCAGGCTAGGTTGCGATTGGCATTCGATCGTGAAAGAGATGTTTTAAAGGATCTACAAAACTTGTTGAATTACAAGCGGAAGGGTGAAGAAATAGAAACGTATTTTAAAAAGGTGGAGGACCTTGTTGATAGGTTGTTCGAAAATAAAGAATTTACCAAAGAGAAATTAACAGCAAGGATGTTAATAGTATGTGCGGAGAATAAAGAAGTTGAGAAAGAAGTGATACTACGGAAGATAAAAAGCACAGAAGAAATAAAGGAAACACTAACTCTGATGGACAAAGTAGAAAAGCAAAGAGAGCAGATAAACAGTATGAAAAGTTACGCCAGAGTGGTCTTTAAGGAACCACAGGGAAGAGTACAATACAAGAAGAAAGAACAGAGAGAAGAAAGTATCCGAAGAGAAATGCCAGAATGCTGGTTATGCCACAAAATAGGACACACGAAAATTGATTGTCCAATAAAAGGTAAAATAGAATGCTGGACATGTCATAGAAGCGGACATATAAGTAGAAACTGTCCAGATAAAAAAGCGCCAAGATGTTTTGGGTGTGGGAAAGAAGGTCATATAAGAAGATTGTGTCAGGAAATACGCTGTGAAAGATGTAGCAGAAATGGTCATAGATCCGAGGAGTGTTATACAAAGATGAGGTACGGGCAAGCGACGGAGAGACAAAGATTCACGGGAAACAGATACAGTCGAATAAATGGTATCGAGGAAGAAGAAGAAAGGGAATCGTGTGTAGAGACAAATGAAGATAATTTTAGGAAGACGTACCCAAACAACAGGGCTCCACTAGTAGAGGAGTTGGTTGGAGCCATATTCTAACAGAAAATTTGATGGGATATCCTCAAGGGGCAGAAAAGTGGGAGAATGTTGGAAGGGTAAGCGAGAAAGTATACAAGTTCCTAAAGAGAGAAATGTTTGAAGAGGAAGTGGAGAGAATTGGAACCATCGAAACGGAGCAGGTTGTTGAAATTTTGTATAACAGAATGCAAGGAAGGCCTAGTATAACAGTAAGGATGAATGGGGAAAATTTCGACTGTTTATTAGACACTGGGGCAAGAATCAATGTAATGAGTGTGAACTGTTTCAACAAGCTACGAGGACAACAATTGACGAAAAGTGACGATAAGTTACGATGCGCAAACGAGAGTACGATCGAGACAATAGGAAAAACGAAGGTGCAAGTAACCATTGGAAATGTTTCGAAGGAAGTTATATTCATTGTGGCGGAGAAAGTGACACCAGACGTGATTGGAGGAATCGAATTACAAGAAACATTTGGATTTAGACTGTTAAAAATTAAAGATATCGAGGCTAGTGAAAAAGACAAGAACTATATTTGTAACATTGAAGCAAAATTTGGCAGAAAAATAAAGGAGGAAGAACGATTGATACGAGCGTTGGAGCAGTTAAAGATCAATGAAGATAGCAAATTAAAGGAAATTATAACAAACAGTGGAAACGTGTTTATGGCAGATAAATGGGATGTGGGTCGCACACATTTGGTAAAACACAAGATAGTTACAAGAGGTGAGCCGATAAACATAAAACCATATCACCAACCACTAAATTTGGAATCAAAGATTGAAGAAGCAATACAAAATTTGTACGAAAATGGAATTATACGGAAATGTAACTCTCCATGGAATACACCGCTAATATGTGTATGGAAAAAAGAGAAAAAGGATATTAGACTATGCTTGGACTTTAGACAGCTGAACGCGGTAACAGAGAGGCAGGCATTTCCAATGCCAAACATAGACGAGATGTTGGATTTGTTAGGAGGATCCGTCTTTTTCAGCTCAATCGATCTAGGTAATGCATATTACCAAGTGGAACTAGAAGAAGAATCACAGGAGAAAACAGCTTTCTCAACAAAGAACGGACAATATTGTTTCAACAGAATGCCGTTTGGAATTGCAGCAGCACCAGGTACGTTCCAAGAAATGATGACAAAAGTATTAGGCAATATAAATGGAGCAATGGTGTATTTGGACGACATCTTGATTTATTCAAGCAGTAAAGAGAAACACTATACAATACTCGGAGAAGTGTTAAAGGCGATTGAGGAAGCAGGCCTAAGGATTAATCCAGAAAAATGCCAAATAATAAAGGAAGAAATCAGATTCTTAGGACACATAATCAGCAAGGAAGGAGTACAGACAGATCCATCTAAAATTCAGGCCATACAGAACCTTGGGAAGCCTAACTGCGTAAAGAAACTCCGAAGCTTTTTAGGTATTTGCAATTATTATAGAAGATTCATCAGTGATTATGCAAAGAAGGCAAGGATGTTAGAACAATTATGTAGCGGACCAAGTAACAAAAAATTAGAATGGAGTGAAGGAACGAATAGCGTGTTTGAGGGATTGAAATTAGCACTCACGACGGCGCCAATCTTATGTTTTCCGGATCTAAAAAAGAGTTCATTTTAGATACCGACGCTAGTTTCGATACCATTGGAGCAGTACTTTCACAAAGAGATAAAGATGGAAAGGAAAGAGTAATTGCGTATGGATCACACTCGATGACGAGCCACGAGAAAGGATATTGTATTACAAGAAAGGAACTATTGGCGGTATATTATTTTTGCATTCATTTTAAGCACTATCTCTACGGAAGAAGATTCACGCTCAGGACAGACCACAAGGCAATCACGTTTATGATGACAACCAAGAAGCCGATTACTTCACAATTCCAAACATGGATCAATTATTTGAGCAGTTTAGATATAAGAGTAGAATACAGAAAGGGTATTAATCATTAAAATGCAGACATGGTGTCGAGAACTAAATGTGACACTTGTGTTCAATGTCAAATGGCCCACGAAGAAGCTAAGAAAGGAAAGATAAAAACAAGATTACTAGACTCGATCAGAGAAGATGGAAGAAGCAACATCCAACATGGAATTATAGAAGAAGTACGAAAGAAAACGATGATACCTGAAAATGAGTTACAAGAAACAATAAAGGAAATACATAGACTATTGTGTAATGCTGGAGTCGAGAAGATAGCCGATTATATGAAAGATAGATATGTTGGAAAACACCTGTGGAGTAAGATTCAGGAGATTGTTCGAAGTTGTGAGATTTGTCAAAAAACCAAGGCTTTAACAATAACAACGAAAGAACCAGTAAAAAGACAAGATTCGAAGGAAATGTTCGAAATTATATTCGTAGATATATGTGGACCGTTGGCAGAAACAAAATGACGTAAGAAGTATATATTGGGCATAATAGATCAGTATAGTAAGTATCAAGTCTTGACAGCGATAACAAAACAAGACGAAGAAACAATAAAGAAAACGATTTTAGAAAAGTGGATTTTAAGATTTGGATGCCCAAAAGAGATAAGAGTTGACTGCGGAAAGGCGTTTGAATCAGGAATGATGAGAGAATTCACAAAGATGCTAGATATTAAATTATGTTTTTCGAGTCCATACCATCACCAAACAAACGGTCAGATAGAAAGACAATTCAGGACAATACGGGATTTGATAAATGCTACTTTACAGGATAGAAAGAAGACGGATTGGGCAGAGATATTACCAGAAGTCGAATTCACTTTAAATGCAACCAAACAAAAAACGACAGGGAAAAGCCCGGCAGAGATAGTTTTTGGAAAAAAGATTAGCAGGGAAAAATGGTACGGGTCCAAAGAAATACCGATAAAGGAAGAACTAGAAGAACAAACAAGGAGAAAATTCAATGTAGGAGAAGAAGTATTAGTAAAAGTAGAAACACGGCACAAAGGCCAGGACAGGTATGAAGGTCCGTACAAAGTGATAGAGAAAGTGCATGACAGACGATACATCTTAAGAAATGAAGATGGAAAAAGGATCGAAAGAAATGTGGAAAAACTTAAAAATTTCTTAAGAAGGGGGATATGAGGAAGTTTTGTGATGAAGAAATTTTTAAATTGAAAATTTTAAAAATTAAAAAGTTAAGATTAATTTTTAAAAAAAAACAAAATAAGAAGATATTTTAATTAAAAATATCTTCGTAGAAAATTTGTTTAAATAAGAAAGATTAAAGAATCAATTTTGATTTTGATATTTATTGAAATAAAATTTATGGAAACAAAAACTGATTTTAATGTTTTACAGGATGAACCTCCTAATAACGATATTTTAAGAGAATTGGCTGTTAAGGACCACTTTCTTTCTTCCCAGGTGTAAAATTCAAATCATCATGCTGCGGTCTTACGGAAATTGTAGAAGAATATTGCGTGATATTACTTTCCTCAGGTCAAATAATATCCTCATTATTTTGCTGAAATGTAGAATAATGGAAAAGGCTAGATATGCTGGTGTTTTGGATAGAAATGGGTTCAATAATCACCGGTTGTGGCTTCAACTTGGATAAATTTGACTTGGGCGGTGGTTTAGGACCAAATTGTAGGGTGCATTGCTTAAATGTTTTGCAAGGAAGCTTGATAGATTCCATAATATAAACTAATAATAATATATAAAGTCAATTTATAGGCCCTTTCACAGATACGGGGATGACACAAACATTTGTTGGATAAAGTCTGAATACATCACTGACACATCTTACATACATTCATAATTTTATAATAATTTTTATGTGGTAAAAACTGTTGGTGCGCACCCCCACACACCGCTCGTCAGACCTGCCCCTGGTTATACTTAATATATAAGAAATATACATTTCTCTATTTAAAAGTTGTCTAGAAGATTATGCACTGTATAAATTGCAGGTTATTCCATATAATCATTGAGGTGTTTAATTTCGTGTTGCCCTGTTGACGATGTCCATTTAGGGTTTTTCGTCTATCAACATTACGCTGACTTTAAAGAGTTTTATTTTAATTTGATTATGCTAATTTATATTATTAAATATTCAATAAAAAATTTAACTAATGCTTGATGCCAATTGATTATTTTTATCAAAAGTAAATTAGCAAATTAAAATCAGCCACCATTAAATTAGAAATTAGCATTGTGTAAAATTATATATATTTATATTTTGATTGCTAGATATGTTGAAAATTGAATATTGTTGGCATAAAGATTGAGCAGCAAATTTAATTAAAATAATACTGAATTATCATAATTGAGTTATAAGTTAAATATTATTCGGAATTATTACGGGTACCATAAACCTAAATGTAACAGGCATAATTATATCTTTCCATCTATCTATCTGTGTTTGTCTGTGTCAAATATATTATAGTGAACCCGCTTGTGATGCTCCGGATTTCTTTTAAATAATATATATTTTTAATGCAATGTGTTATTTTAAATGGATAAAACTTATTACTTAGCTTTATTAAAATTATTTCGAAATGAAAACAGAATTCACTAAAAATACGGTACTAAAAACTTAAAAAATTGAATTTAGTCAATCATCAATAAAGTTGATTTACCTGGAGGGCTAAAATGTATTGCTTCAAATCAGTATTTTCATGGTTTAATATTTTCAAGTTTGATTCTAAATTAGCAACAGGTTTTAACATATCCATTCTATCCATCATCTCCTTATTCTAAAAATATTATTTTTAATTATAACAATCATTTAAAAGAAGGTATACCAATTTTTCTAAAATGTTATCGCTGTCTGTATCGTTTGCATCAAGACTTAACATTTTCAATTGCATACAATGAATTTGTTGAATCAAATAATCAATTTCTTCTTTTTGAATTAATTTACTAGCCAATGCTTCTTCTAAATCCTTTTTAAGGTTGAGATTTTGAGCCTTAAGATATTAACATATAATATCTATTTTTGAATTATCGTTACTTCCAATTTAGTATTATTTTCAAAGACAGTTTGACATTTGTGAACTATTTGGGCGAATATTGAACACAAAGAACTGACTTTTGAACGAAAATTTTCGATAATTTCGTCATCGTTCATTTCGAGATTGTTTAACATTAGATCCATATCAACAAAGGTATTGTCAAGTTCTTTCTCTAATACATTAAGAAATTGAAATTCCTTAACTCCACTAGCCATTATTATTAAAGTTAAAAGTTAATACAAATTTATTATAATATATTATATATGAAATGAGCGCCAAAACGTAATTTAAATTTTAAAACAATTATATTTCAAGACATTTTATAATTTTTGATCACAATAGTGTTTATTCACTCATATTCAATGATATAGCTATCTATCTTTCCACATCGTTTCGGATATTATTTATTTTCATATTATACTTCAATGTTAAAATTCTATTTGATTATAGTTACTAGTTTAAGTGAAGACAAAAGAAGAATGTGAAGTATACTCATCACCCCCGAGGATGAGAGTGCGTAACGAGACCCCCTAAAAGAAGGGATAAAATTAATAACGGGTAACTAAGTATATAGTAGAAATGATGATCGGAGATAATCTAAAGAAGCTGTGTATAATGATGATGTTAGTGCTGGGCACCTGATGGGTAAAAGATATAAGATTTTCGCTGTCACTTGCAAGGGATTCCCATCAGATGCGCATAAGAGATATAACCATTGGATACCCGTCAAAATGACTTTGGAAATGTGTTCCAATGGGCGGTTTCTAGTAAAAGGTGAGCCATATTACCGTGACTGTTAATACCCTAGAAAACCTTTGGGTTCACGAGCTACATAGAAGTTATTCACGCTCATTTTAATTATGGGTCACTAATTTAATTGAGATAATATCGATCCTTTGATCACTTTATTTTGTTTTAAAGATGCTATTTAGTTATTTCAGGAGTAGATCGGTCGAGTAACATATGTATGAGATCCTAATAATATGGTGTTAACCGTAAATGTGATTGAAATTTGGAAATTCGCATCCCTTTCCCTTAAAATCCCAGAATTCAAACTTATTAAAAATTATCGATTAAAACAAGAAATTCCATTCTATTTTTAGAACGGAATTTCGTAATTCCGCATTCATACCAGTTAAATTATTTTTCTACCCATTTTAATTTATTGACTTTTAGATTTTATTTTCCAGATTTTTCAGAAAAACTTCCTCATTCTCATTGGATTTTTTGAGAATGCCTTCTGGATCGTCATTAACTTGGTATGGGGATTTTGATATCTTAATAATAAATGTTTTTTTCTTTAATTGTTTATTTTTGATTTTTTAAATTAATATTTTAAGTAAGTTAATATAAGCAAATGATATTTAAGAAAAATTCCCCTTTTTTAAAAACATGTCAGTTTTGTTCCAATTAACATAAAATTTGGTGGAAACCTTAAGCTATTTCCACTTATTCTATTATTTTAATCATGTACTTGTATAAATTTCAGATGATTAGCAATTAACTTTTAATAAAAAAAATAAATTTAATTAAACATGAAAGTTTTTTAATTAACACAATAAACATTTTATTTTATATTCAAGTTTCTTTTATCTATTTCTTTTTCTTTTAACTGTTGAGATTTTCAAAGACACTTATTCTGCTTTGTCGTGGTTTTTTCCTGCAGTTCTTTTCCGTGCTATTAAAATAAAAAAAGTCGATCAAGATATAATAATAATAATAATAATAAAAATATCGAATATTAAAATCACAACTATGAGATAATGATTCATTTAAATTTTTTAGGGTAGGAATTAATAATGACTCCCTCGGCATGAAATGATAATCGTTACTTGTTCCTGAAAATCTAAAGGTTTAACCGTGATCGTTTGGAGTCGGAATAAGATTCTATAAACTTAAAAATTAATATCAAAAGGATCTTTTCTTTTAAACACAATAATTAATATTTTTAGATTTGATTTCTAATTAGGAATTTACTTTATGACAACATTCGTACTTATCGTTGATTTCTATCATGCAGTACTTGACCAAATTATACCTTAATTGATTGACTACTAAGATTATAATTTTTATTTTTCTAGTTCTTCATATTTCTTATCAATGCTCAAATTCCTTTTGCATTATTATTCTGGAAAATCTTTTTACTTCTATCTTGCTCATTAGACTTTATATTCTTCCTTTTTTATGTGTGTACTATTTGCTCCTTCCTCATGATCCTTCACTCTCTACAGAGGGTCTGACGTTAAGGTTCTTGGAGAGGAGATCTGACCCGGCGAACTACCATTCACAACGGGTACCTCCCACACCGAAGTACTAGCTTTTAACTAGTTGGTGAAGATTAATTTTGCTCACTTGTATGCATATGATTGTAAGATAATCAATAAAATAAATAATAATGATGAATAAAATAACAATTATGAAATCAATGATAATGGTTAAGCCTAATAATAATAATGTTAATTGCAATAAATGATCATTATTAATACTTCATTATTACTTTTCTCGAGTGATGGAAAATATTGGTCACGAGGCATCTCGTATAGGTCAAGTACCATGGAAGCGAAACTTCCTTGGGACTTGATCGATACGAGGAAAACCATTCTATATTTCATTGATATTGGTTTAATATTAAATCAATTGATGAAAATTCAAAAAAAAACTAAATATAATTCAAATCATATTATTCGAATAGAAAGAACATTTCAATACATTTTTTTGACCTAAATACTACAGGTGATAAAAAATTCAATATGATGATACTATTCCTATATCTCTTATACACATAAAAATAATGATAAAATAATAATATTATAAAGAATGATAATACTAAAAAAACTTTTCTTTACTTTGGAACAGAATTTTTTTTAACAATTTCTCGAAAAATGGCATTCACATTAAATTGTGTCGATCTGGTATAGACTTATATAGAGGGGTTTTACACGCATGTTTTTTGATGCGATAAAACAACGTTTTTACCATATTTCATCACTTTTCTCCTAGTTTTCAGATTTGCATGATTCTTTTTTGTTAAAGTTTCTAATTACATTTTAAGCTTAATTCTCATATTTATTTTCTAGAATATAAGCGTTTTCTATGAATTTGGAGCCAATTTAATGAAATAGGTTGATTTTACTAAAATTTAAAGTTTTTTGATTCTTTTTAAATGTTTTTATTTGTTTTTATATATTGTTTGTATTTTTCTACTCTTTTTCTACTTTTTGTATTCTTTAATGCTAAGTAGGCTATTTTTGATGATTTTTCGTCCATTTGCATTTTGCGTGCCCTGATTTTATCAGATGTCGTGCCAGATAAACAACAATTCAAAAATATTTGTTTTTGCCCAACAGCAGTAACAAAGCTGTGTGTCACCGAAACCCCACTAGAGATATGTGGAAAAATGCATCCGTTCCGAAGAGAAGATAGCACATGTGCAAGTTATGGCGAAATCTGTAAAAATCCGAAAAGTGACTAATGTCAACAGCTAACATTTCAATGCAATCAATGACCGAGAAAGGAGAACGATTATATGAACAACCATTTAGAACGAATCGTCGAGAAACAGGGCCATAAAATCGATCAAATACTACAAACCCTTTAGAATAGAAAGAATAGAACCCCAAAACCAGAAGAAGAAAACCAAAGCGCATTGAAAACCCTAATGATAATAATTGAACAAATCTGAAAAGCCAACGAAGCCAATCCCTCCTGGAAGCAGATACAACTAATTCAGAATCCTAACGCTAATGATCAAGTTTTGATTTCCCATAAAAATTAGTAATGATATTAAAAAGAATAATAGCGAAAGCTGCAACAATAATAAAATTGTCCGTAACCCTTCATTAATCGTAATTAATTATAAAAATTCCGATAACAAAACAATATAATACATCATTATCGGAAAAAATATGAAAGACATTAGCACCAATGAATATAGTTTACCACCGTTTGTAACAATCTTCTAAATCACGACTGATCACCTCTACTCCTGCTATCATGCGACAAGACAGAATCTAAACGGAAAGGATTGATTTCGTAGATAATAATAAATTAACCATACCGAGAGAGTGAGTGTACTCTATAGCTTCCAAATTAATTCATTCGGTCGAATAGGATTATCTACGATGTAGACACCGTTATCGAGGCCAGATACCTATTAATAATTATAATAATAATAATAATAATAATAATAATAATAATAATAATAATAATAATAATAATAATAATAATAATAATAATAATAATAATAATTATAATAATAATAATAATAATAATAACAATAATAATAATAATAATAATAATAATAATAATAATAATAATAATGCTATTAATAATAATAATAATAATAATAATTATAATAATAATAATAATAATAATGATAATGTGGGGTTTGTGGTATTTAACCTTGACGCCATGCATATGGTGGATTACTGGGTGTTGATGTTTGTTTAAATTATGTTGTGGTTACCCAGGCGACCCCATATAAATGTTATTCACTTGCTACTCGGCACCCGTTGCTAAGCAACGTTGGAACTGTGTTCGAGTGGGTAGATCGTCCGCAAAAATTGAGCGCTATCACTCGGGCTATAATTGACAGAACGAACTCTGGGTTCAACGAGCTGTCGATAGAAGACCTGTGATCGCTTTTGATTTTTTAGGTCCCCTCATGTCGTTAACGTCATCATTCGTATTCATAATTCTCGTGTAAACTTCCCATTCATACAGGGAATGTCCTCATGCTACTTCTATGAATTAACACTTATCGAATTCTTTAAATAACATTTAAGTAACCACCAATATATATTTTAAACACGAAAAAAACACATTTCGACACGTCAATTACGTATTGTTTAATGATCCTCGAGCCGAGAGAGGAGAGACCGGGCTTGTTCGTGCATTTCCTGGGCTGGATTTCGGCCACATTCTCGTTTTACCGCTACGAACGGTAGCTCATCACCCTCTACTTGTCGCAAGGCATTCCGTCGGGACTCTTTCGGTTGGGCCACGGTGAAGCCCGCATTCCACATGGCTTGTCTCCATTGATCAGCAGCCTGCGTGGGGAACCGGATAATGGCTCTCGATGCGTCTACAATTCGTTTACATGAATAGATTCTTCGTATGTTCGTTGAAACAGTTAAGACGTTGTCCAAGGGTCGAGATTGTTTATGGGGTTTTCACACTTATGATTATTTTATAGCACGAACTTAAAAATGCGGGTTTGTAATCCATCTGTCGGGTTCAACTACTTATAATCTAATTTACAAGATATAACTAAATTAACACTGTGATTCTAAATTTACCCGATTTAAGCTATGATGAACTTGAATTAAATATTAATCGTACGCAGATGTCTGGTATACTTTTATTCAAATTAATAAAGGTCGTGAATTATTTAAGAAAAATTATATGAATTTTGTTTAAATTAGCTAATTGATTAAAATTTGTGGCATCTTAGGTGACGAAATTCGCCGTTACTCTCAGAAATTCAAGCCCCTTCTTTATCTCTTGATAATTTGGTTTCTTTGGACCTTGTTGGGCGTGAGAAAAATCGTTATGCAAATACATTCATAGTTTCTCAGTTTAGTTATAGAGTCGCCTTCCAAATATATTTCATATGTGATCTCTATTTTCAGCTGTCATTTAGTCAGGTTAGAATTTGGATTTTATTGAGAAACGATGTTTAAAAATTCCTAATTTCTCATTGTTAAATTAAGCATAATGAAAATGCTTGGGCTGTTCCTATGATTTACTATCTATTCGTTTTCGAGTTGGGGCGTGTTTCTATTTCGAACAAATGGTTCCACTATCGTCACATTTGGAATTCCCATAATCGCCCAAGCTCTCCCCAATCATTTGTTCTATTCACGGGGTGACATGTTCATGCTCCCATACTTTTATACGATATGGTACTGATTTATCTTTCATCATTTCCTAAAGCAAGTGAAATTCATATTCAAAACGATTCAGAGGAATTTTTCTCATTTAATTGAAATATATTTGGAATTCTACTCTCTAGTTTTTGCTAAATAAGAAAACATCATAACTTAAATAATGAAATAAATTAACCAAGAACAATAATAATAAATATTCATACGGATTTGACATAGAGATTTGTAGTTATCCCCTATATAGGTTAACGCGTTTTCTGGCCGACAATTATTATTGCTTAACTAGTTAAATAAACACAAAAATTGAATTAGGAAAACTTCATTTGATTTCTCGAGGTTTGTCAAACTAAATCGGAATAATTCGACTTATTTCTGTTGTCAAAGGTTGGCTATAACTACTATTCACTGGGATCATATCGGGGGTCTATGCTGCGGTATCCTTAGTTAAGACTCGGAGTCATTAATAATAAATTATGAGAATGAAATTTTTACCTGTCGGACGGGACCTTGGGTTCAGGACTATGTCGTCGTCTGGGATCCTATCCATTATATTCTCATTGATTTGGTTCTGGTGATTATACATTTTTAAATTTCTAAAATTTTCTGTTGGCATTGATAGATCAGCAATTCTTATACCAGTTTATGTGCTCCGGGTAGGAAAATTTCGTAACTCGACTGTAACTCGATAGGCACACCCTGGTATTAGTTGGTAGTAGAGTTTTCTCTCACGTACTACTTCCCTCATGTAATTTAGTTCGTACCGGCGTGTCTTACGTTTGTAATGGTTCAATATTCTGGGAGGTAATTGATTTTATTTATTTCCAACTAAATTAATGATTAACTTTTCAGTGAATTGTCGTCACCTGGATTTAGGTCATCGGGGGAACAGTATTGGAGTTACACAGATATGGTTGCATCCTTCGAGTTACTGGCTAACGACATTTTGGGCGAGACAAGATCGGGTAATATTTTACGTGAGTAGGTAACTGTGTTAAGTTAAGCTTAATTTTTTTTCAATTAGGAGGGACTCTAAAACATGATAACTGTGGTCATTTATTGGAGGTAATGAACCTAACGTTGACTCGACATTGCCGGTTAGTGGTTGTTAAATCTTTGTTGGTATTCACTGAATCTTTCATAACGATCGATTATCCGGAGAGATGATTCTTAATGGATATTGATGGCGTAAGCGCATTATATTTTACACACAATTGTCAAACCGAGTTGAAAATCGTAGCGTGGGGTTCTCTCACTTGAGTCTACGCGTAATCAGGTAACCTTCTAAGTTTATAAAGCATAATTGTTATTGATTTGAGATTCGAAATGTTTGTTCCAAATGACAAACGCCTTCGTCTTACCATGGTTCAGTTATGGTGTCCTTCCCGAAGCTAATTGGTTGTGCTTTTATAGGGCAATCTGGACTTATTGGGCCTCGTTACTCCTCTACTGTGGAATATTTATTCATCATGTCTGGGATTACTTTGATTTTCTTTATGTTAAATTTGGATAGATACCTTTGTTACCAATTCAATTATACTTTTCCCATTACTTATTATATTTATGAGCAAGTTACCTTGGATTCATTATGCTTTAGTAATAATTTATTTTATTGGGAATCTCTAAATTTACTTATTATACTCATAAGTAAGTTACTGTTGGATTTATTACACTTTAGTAACAGTTGTTTTACTGGGGATCTTCTCAAATTTAGAACTATTGGTATGAAGGTTTACAAGTTGAATCTTTATTTCACTAATTTTTAAACGTATGGAGTTAATTTTTACATTCAATTCTTAAGGGATTTTCGTTAATTCCATTTCTTCTATGAATTTATTTTTAACTAAAATTTTATTTAAGACATAATAATGGAAAGCCACAGCAACGATTTTATTTTCAATTTGCCCGTCACCTTCCCCTTTATTTGGTCTTAGGCGCATTGTGTTTATATTATAATTGATGATAATTTTGAGCCGTATGTGAATATGATTTTAGGTCGAGTTTATGGAAATTTTGAGACGAGGAAACAGCCAAAAGACTATTTCCTTTTCCCCCACTTCCTCTATATGGAATGCTATTGACGTTCCAGCTCCTGCGTTCCGCACGCCGGGACCTTCACGGGCACGAATCATTGGCGATACTCCACGCACTTACACGATTTCGAATAGTATGTTGGATTTTAACGACTTGTAGCGTGTTTCGGCTGTGGGCCGGAAAAATTTCGACAATATAAGACAAAGTTTTATGTTATTTAAATATTTTATTAAAATAAAAATATAATTTACCCGATACATTAAACATAAACAAAATATCATAAATACACCGCTCTCCCCACGCCGACACCCAAGCAGAGCTCCATTGAGATTGCGAGGATGCGACGTGGAGAGAGTTTTCAAATAAAGACTCTCACTTACATCGTGAAAATAACGTTCAAGTTTTGAAAACTGTTTTACGAGTAAAAACGATTAAAATTGTGTAAAAATGAATCGGTATATATACATATTATACGACCCTAACCTTGCGTGTTCTTTTTGATTTAGTAAAACCAATTTTGACCTTGGAATTTTCTGGTATATTCTAATCTTTAATTTTATTATTTTGAGATTTTATTTGACAATTTTTCTTTTGAATTTTAAATTGAATTATTTCCAATTCAATTATTTGATTTTTATTTCATTTTCATGAAATTTTGTATTTTTTGATAAATTGTCAAATTTCGGTCAAATTGTGGGTTTTCGTGTTATGTTTGTATAATTTTGTGCGGATCTTGTTGCACTTTGTTATTATTTTAATTTATTTTTGTGTTTTATAATTTTATATTTGATTGTTTTCTTTCTCGCATTTTGATAGGGTTAATTGGTGTTTTAATAGGTTTGATTTTAAATCTGCCTGTTATATTTGCATGTGTGTTACCGATTCATTTAAACATTTACGAGGCCGTTTGTGTTCTGGCCCAACACATATAACTTTTCTTACCCCAACGGTTACCCGTTGCTAAGCAACGTTGGTAATGTAACCACAGGTTATGAGATAGCCAAAGGTGAGCGCTACGAAAGAACTGCTAAGGCCCGATCTCATAGTGGGTTCAACGCACTACCGTTGGAAGGTCTGTGTGCGATTTTCCTAATTTCGGTCCCTTTCACATGAATTAACACTTTCTTAAATCACATATTACCCGAACCCTAGTCCATAATTCCACTTGAATAGTTTTATTCTTAATTCTTTAAATTACTGAAACTGAAGAAAATAGACAAAAATAACATAGAGATTTATTCACGGATACTTTAACTAATTTAGTTCGATGTTGAAGTGGGTAGTGCGCGACGTCTAGCACGTTCTGCGTTACCTGGACGGCGCAGTAAGGGTTTCGCCGCTGGTTTGGTGGCGTCAGTGGCCTCTCGCTATGCCAACTGGGCCGGCGCGAATACCAGTAGATATGTTACGGCATTGCCCTCTTGGCAAGCCGATAACGCCACTTCTAGGCTGCGAATTTGTGTCTTTTGCGCCTGGCAGAGGTGCCTTTACTCTGTCCATCCACGCTGAACACCGATCGATTTCTGATACAGCGTCTTCATCTTTATGGGTTCTATCCACGTTGCTTTGACCTTCTGAATCTCCCGTGATATCTGTAGCAATTATCGGTGCAATTCTGCATTTTCCCGATGTGAGCGCACCAATTCTCTGCTCAAAGTGTTGAGTTGTTCGATAGCTGTAATTAATTAAATTATTGGTAGATATCACATATTTATTTGTACAAGGTCCCTTTATTTTAATAGGTCTTAACCCTTCACCTATAGGTGGAAAAGCTTATTAACTAATTTTTCCATTTAACTGTGTCAACTATCCTATTACCCTATAGAATTTATTCCTATCTTAAAAGAAAAAAATATCAAATAATAATTAGTTAAAGAACGAAGACATTCACAGTCCAAATTTATTTATACTAATACATTAACGTCGGAACGGATTTGAGTAAGGGGAATGCTGGCTGCGACTTGGTCGCTCATGAGCGTATGAATGATCCTGCCTCTCCCTAATATGGGAGTTTTCTCCTCGCATCTCCTTGGGAAGTATCCTTCTCAGAACCACCACATTCATCGCTGTGGCAGGTTCTTCCAATATTGGATCTTCCAGCTCGTAGGATACGCCATACGACGGGGCGTATCCGTCGGTACTTGGAATCCGGCCGGCGGCGATATCGAAATTTACTCTGGCTTAGTAATATCTAGCCATCTCCACTTGGCGGTCTCTTTGTTTCTGTCGTTCCTCGAGGCGGGATAATATATACTCGGCGCGGCTCCGGCTCTCACGGGCAGAGTTCCGGCCCGGTTCTCATTTTTATCGCTACATGAGGAAGATCCACGTCATCGTAGGTATTCGAATCACTTCCTTTGAATTCCTGTAAGGGCTAGATAGAAAAACCCGCATCCCACATTGCCTGCCTGCATCTTGCGGCAGACCGTACAGGGAAGCGTACTATGACTCTCGAGGCATCGATCCACAATTCATCTAAGACAAAATTTGTTAGCTAGCTTCTTGTCATGAATAGGATTGATAGAATTCTGGTCATTCACGTGGTCCTTATTTGAACTTGGTATCTCTGAGAAAATCTCTACTGTCGACTATTTACCGAACCCAGTGTATATCTAACCATCTAATTAGACATCTTATTTCGTATCCGATAGCGACTAAATTGTGAGCGCGTTGATATATCAGACATACTCACTGAGGGTATATTAGGCATTATATTTATATTTACCATAGCATTAATAGACAATTTCTTGGACGTCAACAATGAAGATTTCAAGAACGATCCGACTAAAACTATATGGTGCACTAAATCTATGTTATATTACGTATTCAATCTATCATTACCAAAATATTATTAAACAATTATTTGAATAACCTAAGGAAGATTTCAATAACGATTCGACTCAAGTCACATTAAGCATTAAATCTATCATTACTAATATATTATTCCACAATTATTTGAATGAAACTCAAGATTTGGAAAAATGATCGTGATTCTATTAAAGTCTAACGATTATCATTCACGATCGAAGATCTCCTGGCTCGATCCCGTAATCATGGCATTAAGAGATTTCGGAAATTATGCAGATGGCTTATTTTTATTCAGATTAATATTGGCATCTTAACCCTCGTCGGATAGTGTGGTTGTCATCATAGATTTAATCGTTCCTGGGGTCTAGCGGGCTCCTCTCTCGACTGCCTATTGACCTGATTTGGGCTTCTTCTTAAACTTCTTTGTATTTTATTGAACTCCTTGCGTTCGGTTCTGTAGTCATATAAAAGTTACGATTGAATTTAATGAGGTCTGATAATGTAACTAGAATTTACCTGCTGGTTGTCTGATTTCATTCGTTGTCCGCTCGTTAATGTTTTCTTGTAGTCGGCGAGGGCGGCGCTCTCCCCTCAATAAGTCCGTGCGAGTTTGTTGGGTTGGTCGATGCATAATAATTGTAGAATGAATTTTCACTCACCCACTCGTTCTTTATATAAATTCACTCGGTATATATACCTGTTCTGTGACCCTAACCTTGCTTGTAAATTTTAATGCAGTAAAACAAAATTTGACCTTGAGGTTATTTGTCTAATCTAATTTCTAATTTTATTATTTTCATGATTTAGTTTGACAATATGTTTCTTTACTTTTTTAATTAGATATTTCCAATTAAAATTATTTAATTTCTCTTCTACTTTTCATGAACTCTTGTTCTTTTAATTAAATTTTCAATTTTTGGTCAACTTTTGGTGTTTTCATGTTATTTCTGTGTTTATTTCGTGCGGATCTTGTTGCATTTTGTTATTATTTTAATTTAATTTTAT
Source organism: Schmidtea mediterranea (assembly GCA_022537955.1). NCBI lineage: Eukaryota > Metazoa > Platyhelminthes > Tricladida > Dugesiidae > Schmidtea > Schmidtea mediterranea. The sequence continues at coordinate 174,983,823 of CM039679.1, read as the reverse complement.
GTTTTCCATTTTATATTTTTAATTATTTCTTTCTCGTATTTTAAAATGGTTATTTGATGTTTTATGGGTCTGATTTTAAATCTACGTGTTATGTTTGCGTGCTATTTCCAATTCATTTAAACAAAACTTTGTTCTGGCCCAACAAATAGGTAGTATCTCCACAGTTTTACAACCAAATTTGCCTTTCATTGAAGCATCCGATTCACTTCGGTTAGGCTCACTCATTTTTTTATTGTATTATTCATCATCCCCAAACCGAGTATCGATTCGAATTGAAAAAATCCCTTATAGTTTTAGTTCCACAAAATCAAGCTAAAACACTAGGTGTTGAGAAGTTTCCACCGGGCGTGGGCTAATACCACGACAAAGCGATGGAGCAAAGATAGCGTGCCGAATCTGTTATCCGAAGATGCCGCAGAATGGAAGAAACGTGGATGCGGCCATAATAAGCCAAGAAGTTGGTTCACAACAATTATTTATTAAAAGTGCAGCACTTCGAGATGGTGGTCGAAATGGGTCAATTAAAGGAAAAGAATTACCAACTAAAACTGAAAGAAGCAATCCAAAACGAAATCGGGCACCACTCAAGTTCAACTATGAGCAACGATTCAAATTTCACCTGGCAAGTACTAAGGTCCAGCCAAACAAATCTACCCAACAATACCGAACCAAAACCCAATCCGAAACACGATAAGCTTCATCCCAGCAAAGTCGAATGAGAAGACGAATAAGGCTCAAAACATCTCGATTAATGGGCCAAATATATAAATTCGGGCCAAAATATTTGAACAATATATGATTCATTTTAATCGTGTCTTATATTGTTGTAAATTTTAATAAATGATTTTTTGTTTCGAATCGATAGTCGTTTTGGAATGAATCTAAATTATTTAGTAAATAATAACATAATAAATAAAATAAATAAAAATAGTTTATGATTGATATTATTTCAACCAAAATAACAATATAAGGACCCTAAATTTAAATGAGCATCAATACCTTCTGTGGTAGCTCGTGAACCCAAAGGTTTTCTAGTGTATTAACAGTCATGGCAATATGGCTCACCTTTTACTAGAAACCGCCCATTGGAATACATTTCCAATTTTGACAAGTATTCAATGGTTATAATATGTAATATTTTTTACCCGTCAGGTGCCCAGCAACTGGTTCAAACAAAACAAAAATAAAATCTTTAAAGGGAATTCCATTCTTTTTTAGAATGGAATGCTACTGGCAGTTACACCACTACTCAATTGTGGCGAGGATTAATCTTTCTTATGATATTTTATTGATTTGTATTTTTAGGTTTCCTTCATTATTTATAATTTTTTTCAGTTTTTGCAGAAGAGTTCTATGATAATAATGGATATTTTATTCAAATCTTCCTGCAATATGACTGGAAATTGTTATATTATTTAATAAACAAATTACGAATGTATTCGTGTTTTTAATTTAAGTCGATTTAATAATTTTTGTTTAGAATAAGTGAATATGTAGAGTATGAAATGTATATATATATATATTTAATTTTAAAATAATCAAATTGAAACCACCGACATGTGCAAAATCGAAAAATAATTGAATAATGAATGTCACATTAAGACCTCATAAAAACAAAATTAAAAATAGAAACTAAGTTCCATATAAACAAAATTAAAAATAGAAACTAAGTTCCATATAAACAAAATTATTTTTAATATTTATAATAACAATATTAATATTGACATAAATTTAATAAATAACTGTGTAAGCAATTACCGCAAAGTTTATTCATTAAATATGAAATATTTCGATTTAACAAGAATCTGATCACTCATAACACAATATTCACAAAGTCTTTTTCTTTATGATCCTTTTCTGTTTTATCTTCCTTTCTCATGAATGTTTTTAATAAATGACAAAATTTAAACAAATTTTTAAAATATTTTAAAATTTAATTTGCCAACGTTTAAAAATTTATAAATCCAAATAATACATTTTTATAAAGAATTAAACATAGTTAAAAATATTTTGAAATAAAACTTTTAATATTTTAAAAATGAATAAAATCAGTCGAATAAAAAATCATTTTGCTGAATATTGGTGGGTTACTGGGTATTATGCTTTGTTTTAATCTCCCTGTGGTTGCCCAAGTAACGCCATATAAATATTTTCTTTACTGCCACTCGACACCCGTTGCTAAGCAACGTTGGAAATGTGCTCGAGCGGGTAGGTCGTTCGCAAAAAGTGAGCCCTATTTCTAATGCTGTAATTGCTCGAACGATCTCTGGGTCCAACGAGCTGTCGTTAGAAGACTTGTGCTCGCTTTAGGTCATTTGGTCCCCTTTAAGTCGTAGGCTTTATCACTCATGTTCCCTGAGTCCTTTAGTCAAAGTAAAAAAAATATTAACGAATATATGTTGAGAATAAAACTAGTGAACACTTATTAATGAATGAAAAACGACTAAAATGTAATAGATAAAACAAATTTTCTACAAGAAGTGAATCGATTTCAGTTTGTAGACTACGTTATATTTAGCAGTCGCGCGGCCCGTCGTTTGGCCCGTTCCGTGCGTCCTGGACGATAACTATTCTTTATTGTTGTCGGGGTTGAAGGTGTGGTCGTTATTGGGGTTACCGCCGCCTCTCGGTAAGTCAATTGGGCGGGGGCAAAGACAAGGGGGTACGTTACAGAAGCTCCTTCTTGGCAGGCCGATAAGGCGACCTCCAGCCCCCTTATCTGAGTCCTGAGGCTCTGATTTAATTGTTTCTCGTCTGCCCATCCTTTTTGGGCCTCTGTAAGCCTCTGATAGATTAACTTGGATTTCTTTGGGTTCACCCATGTGGCCTTGATCTGCTGAATTTCGCAAGACAGCTGGACGATTTGGTTGTAAAAGTCTTTGTTGGTTTTTCGCGCGTGCGCAAGCTCTGTCTGTAGTATTTGCAGGGGTTCCATCTCTGCAATTAATGATATTAATCCTGATTTCGTGAATCATAAATCACTCAACCATTCATACAAATTGTGGTGGCTTTGACTTATATAACAAACACAACAAAAAAAATAAAACGCAATATTGTAACTAATTATTTATTAAAGATGAAATTTATGTTTATTGATTGGTTAAGGAGAGGCAGGGGGTTGATATCGCCCTTCAACATCTTGATTCGTGGTGGTCCGGGTAAACAGGTTTTCCTCAAAAATCATTACTGGACGCTTTGTATTGCGTACCGGTTTGGAGCTGGGCGGCGGCCGGTCGCAGTAAAAATTCGCGATCTACCGGCCCGATATCGTCCTCCACGTTGGCCAGGTATTGTCTGGCCCTGACCACGTGTAAGTCGACCTGCCGTTGATGGCTTTCGAGAAGATCGAGAAGATAGGGGCGTGCTCCTGGATTTCCTGAGCCGGACTCCAATCCTCCCATCGTGGCTCTGGTTGAGGTATCTCGGGGTACCTTTCTCGACCGAAGCGTCGCCACGCTTGCTTCCACTGGTCTGCGACGTGTGTGGGGACCCAAATAAAAGGTCCTGATTGTTCTAAATAAAATCATGATCAAATGAGTTTTGTCGGTCGAACTTTATATGTCACAGAAGATTGCGACCCTTATTGAAATTATCAGTCCCAAGCAACTAATAAAAGATATATTCTAATTTCTTAAATTATTCTTAGGGTTGTCCTCTAAAATACTCTTCGCAGCAGTGGTTCACAAAGATTACTTCTAATTAGGTTGGAATTTTATTTTGTACAGCCACAAGGTTTCTCTTAAAAGGACAAAAATTCTAACCTAAATTTTATTTAATTCTACACTAAATTACATTGCTCTGGCGCATAGGGATTGATCGACCCTGCGATAAAATGTCGTTACGCTTGTGCACTTACAAATCTAATCTAATTCGAATGAATTTTTCATGAATTCCATTTAGTTCTGATAAAATTTACATAAGATCAGCTTTATTTAGATTTGATTTAATTCTAATAAGTTTTACAACAAAAATATCGACTTAATTCTAATAAATTTGAATTTAATTCAATTCTAATAAATATTACGGAAAAATCAGTTTAACTTAGGCTTAATTTAATTTTAATAAGTTTTACAAAAACAAAAAAAATCGGCTTAATTCTAACAAATTTAAGTTTAGTTCAATAGGTCTTACATGAAATCAGTTTAATTTCTAATAAATTGTACCTAAGTTTTTGTTCTAATAAATGATACCTGAATTTTAACTCTAATAAATTGTACTTAAATTAATTTAATTCTAATAATATTTTACCTTATTACTACGTCTTCCGTCTAATTCGAGCTGCGTTAGGAGTTTATTAATAAATTACGTCACATAAAGTTTCATGTAATTCAATATACGACGGATTTCCCTAGTTTTGGCGATTGATTTGTCAATAATTTTACATTTACTAATCACTCTATAAAGAAAAGGAAAAATGAGGTTTCGAAAATAATTGATTTATTTAGAATCTAAATGATGTTTGTTTGATCCTTTTCTCCTTAGGAAACGGCTGGTAACAGTCCGTGGGCTTGGGCATATCACTCTTAACACTCAATAGCGAAATTAAAATTAGGAATATGATTTTTAGTATTGTTGGGTTATTATTATTGAAAGTCGGTTCCCTCTGACTCCTCGTGTCTTTTTTCAATCAAATAAGCAAACCCAACACAGAATAATTTTATTCGCACTTTATCACAATAACAGATCAATCCGTTTGGTTCAATATTTATAATCACAATTTCACTACTTGATTTGCACCCTTTAACCACTGTTTGGCTCGGTTTATCTTAGGGTAGGTTGTCCAAGGGAGAACCATCCTGTCTGATAGATAACCTTGACTTTTACTTGGATTTGGATTTCTCTACTAACCTAGTTACTGCTCGTTCACGTCGATTCACTCTAGTTAACAATATCTGCTCTGGTGGGTTACAGGGTTACGAAATTTGCTTATCTTTATTGTTGCCCCAGTAACGCCATACAAAATGATTCTAGCTGCCACTTGGCACCCGTTGCTAGGCAACGTTGGAAATGTGTTCAAGTGGTGGATTGCCCGCAAAAAGTGAGCATTATTACTAATACTGTAATTGCTCGGACAACCCTCAGGTCCACGAGCTGTCGATAGAAGACCTTTGCTCGCTTTGCTCTGTCCCTTGTGTAAAGAGTTCAAGATCAGATTTTTATTGACTGTGGGAGATAGGACGAAAATTCGACGACGCGATACGAGTATTTACGATAATGCTTGTATACAAGTGTATCTAGGGAATAAATTAACTATAGATGCAACTATTTTATTCAAATCAACGAAAAACACGCATTCATGAGTTAATGGGATAGGCTTGGGGGTTGTATTGCTCGACGTCGGGCACGCTCCTTGCGGTTTGATGTTTGGAAATTTATGGGGTGACTTGTTATATGGGCGACGTTGGTTATTCTCGGGGGCGTCGTGGTGAATTAATTCTTAGTGGAGGGTTATCGAAGGGAGATTACTTATTCGGAATTCCAAAGAACAGGCGTAATCGCGGGTTAAACTCCTTCAAACAATTTTGAAAATTTCTCTTACGACAATCAACACGCTGGAATCTACGTGATATCATCAGGTTAACATTAAACAATACCTATCATAATTTAAATATCAAATTTATATTGTACATAATTGGTTTTTGAATCAGTAAAGTGTTTAAAGGACGAAATCGAAGAGGGTAGAATGAACTAGTAATTTGGCTTAATTTTGGAGAAGTTGCTATCGGGGTTGAAGGTCATGATACTACTGGTGATAATGGTTGATTAACTGTTTAAGTTTTGGTTATAGACTAACTTATGTGAGATCCTTATTTATCATGATTTGTAGATTTAACGTAAAAAGTACTTTGAATTCGCGAATTTGATGGTGTTAATAAATTCCCTCGTAATGCGATGACAATTTCTGAAAATCGATGACGGTTTATAATGGCAGCGGTGCGTTTCCGTTGAGTGAACGGTTTATTTCAAAATCAATGTCTATGATCAACAGGATTTCCGGTTGATTTTGTCGTTGGTAGATTAATTGATTGATAATTGAATGGAGACAATTCAGTTTGGTAGGTTTACATCCTGTAGTTATATTATTTACATTTCATTTTCAGAAATTCGCGAGTGGTAAATTCGCCGAAGTTTAGTTCAATCGATTCTGGTAAGTTACTGTGTTAATTAATTTGAATGCGTTCTATCAATATTTTTAAGGAAAATTCTTGCATCTACCGGGGTTTTCGAGTGGATTCCTTCTCGCATCCTTGTGCAATCTCATGTATTTGGAATTTTACTGTGTGGGAATTTATTATTTATTCACAGTTTTCTCGGAGATATTTGGATTATTTTATTCGATGTCGGCGGTAAGCATTTCCTGTGATTTAACATTTGATGTGATGTCAATATAAATTTTCCGATTGTTATTTTAATCGATCTTAAATTTTTATAGTCATGTCGGTTTTTCGTAATTTGTATTAATTCTTGGTTTTTTGGGTCTAGGTTTCGGCTTTTTATCTGATATTCCGGTTTTAGAAAATTTTAAATTAAACGTTATCGCCAATTGAATTACTTTATTTTGCTTTATTGATCAACGATTTCATGTTAACACCTTTCCCTTTTTCCTCAATAATGATATTGATTATTTAGAATTTTTTAGCAATGATCTCGTCTTGATGAATTGTCAATTTAATTTTTGAATAATGGATTTGTACTTACTTTTCATTAACAGAATTAATTCATTTATTTTTTACCTTTAATCAACTAATTGATTTAATCAATAAATTAATTTATTTTGAATACATTACTTTCAATCAATGAATTATTTTACTTCTAATTGATGGGTTACTTTACTTTTAAATCCATGAATTATTTAATCGATAAATTACTTTATTTTTTAATCAGTAGTTACTTTAATTTAAATCCATGAATTATATTAATTTAATCAATGAATGACTTAATTTTACTTTAAAATTTGTTTGGTCGGTAAATTACTTTAATCAATGCACTACTTTATTTTAATAAATTACTTTAATTTTTTAATCAATGAATCAAAGCTTCACTTCATTTATACTCAAAGATTTACTTGATTTTTATCCAAGAATTATTTTATTTTTACTCAAATTACTTTAATGCTAATTAATTTAGTTTAATCAATGAATTACTTTATTACTGATTGTTACCAATTTATTTCGGAATGTAATTTCAATTTAGTTATATCAATGATTAATTTATTTCAAAATATTAATCCAATTTAACGATTTCAAATCAATTTATTCCCGTACCCTTTCCCTATAATAGGCCTTAGGCGCATATTGTGTTTATATTATATTTAATGAGTGCCCACTGGACTACTCGGTGTGATGATTTTGAGCCGTGTGTAATAAAATTTTAGGTCGATTTTATAGAAAGGAGAAACGAGGAAGCAGTCAAAAGACCTCTTCCTTATTTCTCGTTTCTTCTATACGGATAATATTGACGTTACGACCCCTGCGTTCCGCACGCTGGGTCTTCACGGGTACATATCATTGGCAATTCTCCACGCACTTACATGAATCTGTACTGTGTATATTTTGCGAACTTGCGTTTTGTGTTGGCTGTGGGCCGGAAAAATTTCGACAGATTAATTAATTTTATTAAATGCAAAAAAACAATTTATGAATATTATAAATATTTATTAATTTATCTAACAAATAAAATACAAAGTTACCCTACATTCCATTCCATACATTTCATAAAATTTGCATAGCAAAATAAAATACCTCTCCCCCCCACGCCGACATCCAAGCAGAGCTCTGCCGAGATTGCGAGGATGTGACGTGGAGAGAGAGCTCCAAAATAAAACATTTCTCACCTAAAAGTAAGGCTTCGTAGTAAGATTTTAAACAAAATTCACAAAATTTTAGTTCAAAAATGGTTTTCGTTTGAAAAACGGTTAAATTTAATGTGAAAATGAATCGGTATTTATACCTATTTTCTGTCCCTAACCTCGCGTGTTAAATTTGATGTAGTAAAACAAAATTCGACCTTGTTATTTTCTAGTGTATTCTAATCTTTAATTTTATTATTTTTCAATTTATTTCAATAATTTTTCGTTTAGAATTTTTATTGAATTATTACTAATTCAAATCTTTTGATTTTAGTTTCATTTTCATGAACTTTTATTAATTTATCAATTTTTGTCGAATTTGTTGGGTTTTCGTGTTATATTTGTGTTTGTATCGTGCGAATCTTGTTGCATTTTGTTATTATTTTTATTTTATTTTTATGTTTATTATTTTATATTTAATTCTCTTTTTCCTCATATTTGATAGGGTTTAATTGGTGTTTTAATAGGTTTTATTTTGAATTTGCTTGTTATATTTGCATGTGTGTTACCGATCCATTTAAACATTTCTCAAGGCCGTTTGTGTTCTGGCCCAACAGCTCTTTCGTATCTGGTTGCTAACGATTGTCTTTTCTTGCCTGGTTGATAATAGTTCTCTTTTCTTGTCTTGCGAATAATGGCCCTCTTTTCTTGTCTGGTGACTACTGTCCCTTTAGTGTTTTTCCCTCTTTCTTTTATACTTCTGCTCAGACTGTTTTCCGACGATTTTCAACAATATTTTCTGCATTATTAAATTATCAAGAATAATTACTTTCCAGTCCGACATTTGTCAACAACGTTTGGTCCATTACCAAATTACTAATTACGAATTAACTACCTCTCCGTAACTTAGTGGCGCCCATTTAATGTTGTTTAGGCTAATTTATTATTCCGTCTGTGCGCCGGGTTTTCCTCATCTCTCGGGTTTTCCTCAGCTCTCGGATTTTCCACATCTCTCGGGTTTCCCATTGCCTCAGGTTTCCCATTGCCTCGGGCTTCCCATTTTTTGCTTAATTAATTTCCTTTTTTATATTATATTATTTTCTAGGGACCCCTCACTAAATTTTTATTATTATTTCTGGACTCGTCTCTCAATTCGGCGTTCAACCATACCAATTTCCCCCGATCAATATTACTTTCGAATTTTTATAAAGTTTTGAATTAATATTGCACTTTTATCATTTTTGTGTTTTATCGATTTTACTGTGCTTTTTCGTGATACCCCAACAGTATAATTTACTTGAAGATAAGATTGCATCGTGGTAAGCCGGATCAAGTCCTTCGGGTCCGCGTCGTTCTTCGGAATTCGTACTCGCTTGCGGAACATGTTCTATTTGAATGATATTAAACTGATCCTCAGTTGGTTAGATTTTTATAGGAGGAGCATATCCATTTGGCTTAGAGAATTTCAGTTGGCGTGTCTAGTCAGTCAGAGTAGCTAGCCTCCTCACTGCGTGTTAATGGTGTGTGCACATGCCTTGACATTTTAGTTGTTGATTTACTAGTGGTAAGTGCACGTGTCTTTCTTCATAATGTCGACTAATTTTATTGATTTTAGGCACCAATTGGATTGTATTTTACGGACAGGGAAAAAGTTATTAGCACATTCGCCTACACAATCGCGATCATTTCAGGTGAACAATTGTCCATGGGTTGTTACTATTATCATTCTCTTCGACGAGGGGTCGCCTAGAAGGAGTCGTCGCTAAATTGGCCTAAATTTGGGATGGTTTCGAAGATTTATACAACGGAATGGTACGTTACACTTATTAATCGCTGTCACAGTACAACTATTTTTAGATCGGTGATCTCTTCTAAAGCACGTGCGTCATTTTCTCCGGTTCTGGAATTAATCCTCAAGCTGATCTGGGATTATCTCACATTTACTTCCCGGGTTGCCTCAGGGGTGTCAATCGATGTTTTCAGGCCCCTTACGATTCTCATGTGGAACTTTCGTCTCGGACATTTTAACACTTATGGATAATGTGAAGTCTTGATATTTTATGCGTTCTCTTTGTTGATTTTAACCATGGGTAATCGTATGTTCATTTATTTTCGTTATTGTTTAATTCGGCTAATTAGTAATTATTGTAAGAAATTTTTTTATAACCAATCACTCAAATATCTGTTCGAGTACCTGATGTATGTTGTGGGGTTAAATTTTAGGAGGATTTTATAAGTTTTAATCGCCAAACGGGGCGGTTTGGTTTAGGGATTTTATACTAGCTACACCTTTGGGTAAATTTGAGTATAAATTACGTCTATGGGTCTGTCATTTCGGCCTTGAGTTTTCTTTAGGTGACGGTTAGTTTGGGTAAATTTCACATAGTTTCTTTGATTTAATAACTTTTTAACAACTCTGGGAGGTTTGCTAAAAGCTGGGTATCTATTAGTATGGTGTTTCTGGTTAGCCTTCTTATGGACTTGGTTGAAATTTAATCTCTTTATATTAATCTAAATTTTTGGGTCTCAATTATAAAAAAAATCTTTTGCGTCTGCGTACTGAATTCGGTTTCATCGTCTCGAGTTACTCCTATGATAGTTATTTCGGTTGAGGGGTATTTGAGCTAAATGCTATTAGACGAATTTAATTAATAGATTTCATATTTTCTCATAGCAATGATTTATACTGATATCCCGGTCACCTTCCCTGTTTGATCCTAGGCGCATTTGTGTTTATTTTATAATTAATAAGTGCCCACTGGACTACTCGGTGTGGTGATTTTGAGCCGTATGTAAAATAATTTAGGTCGAATTTAAAGAAAATGAGAGACAAGGAAATAGCCAAAAGACCACTTCCTTATTTCTCCTTTCTTCTATACGGGATAATATTGACGTTCCAGCTCCTGCGTTCCGCACGCTGGGCCTTCACGGACACGAATCATTGGCGATATTCCACGCACTTACACGAGTTCGAATAATATGTTGATTTTAATGACTTGTGATGTGTCTTTGGCTGTGGGCCGGAAAAATTTCTACAATAATAGGAAAACAATTTATGAATTATGAATAATTTATTAAAATAATATTAAAAATTTACCGATCCAAGCATCAATAAAAACATCATAAAAATATCACTCTCCCAACGCCGACACCCAAGCAGAGCTCTATCGAGATTGCGAGGATGCGACGTGGAGAGAGCTTTCAAATAAAACTCTCACTTACATAGATTTTTAAAAATTGCTTAATGATTTTCAAAAACGATTTAAAAATTATGTAAAAATGAATCGGTATATATACCTATTTTTTGGCCCTAACCTTGAGTGTTCTTTTTGATCTAGTAAAACAAAATTCGACCTTGGAATTTTCTAGTGTATTCTAATCTTATTTTTTATTATTTTGCAATTTTATTTGATAATTTTTCTTTTAAAATTTTTATTGAATTATTTTAATTCAAATTCTTTGAATTTTATTTCATTTTCATGAAATTTCACATTTTTGTTAAATTATCGAATTTCGGTCGAATTTGTTAGGTTTTCGTGTTATGTTTATATTTATATCGTGCGGATCTTGTTGCTTTTTGTTATTATTTTAATTTATTTTTATGTTTATTATTTTATATGTAATTGTCTTCTTTCTCATATTTTGATAGGGTTTAATTTGGTGTTTTAATAGGTTTGAATTTAAATCTGCATGTTATATTTGCATGTGTGTTACCGATTCACTTAAACATTTACAAGGCCGTTTGTGTTCTGGCCCAACAATATTAATTTTTTGACGATAATAATAATAATAATAATAAGTAATGATACATAATAATGATTTGGAGACTATTCATCCCAGGACCATTCATTCAAAATATATAAATTAAATCGCTCTTCATGTGCACTCATCCATCACTATGGTTGATGATTGAAGGGCTGGAGAAAGATAGATAGAAACAGAAGGCAGCATTCATGCAAACAACTACTGGTATCCACGAAATTGTTGTCAAGAAATATCACGACTTGGTCGAAAGAGAAAGACTGGTGGATAGGGAAAAACAAATGTGTTATTGTATCTTCATGCAATTGCGTATTTGCCGTACAATTAATACTTAAACTAAATCTTATTATAAATCAAAACCTATTAGTAAAACTTTGACAAACTTTGTCACAAATTAGTGTTAATTAAAATAATAAAAATTATCAAAATGTAAAATTTGTTTTATTTTATTTAATAATGTTTATTAATATAAAGATATTTCGTTTAAAAATTATAACAAGAGTTTTCCGAGATGAATCTTTTACTGGATGAATTATATATTTATATAATTCATATTTAAATGGTTTCACGACAACTCGCCCAGGCTAGAAGGGTAAAAAAAAATTAATAGATTGAAAATTTAATTTTTTAAATTAGAAATTATATTGATTTTTTTATTAATATATTTCCTATGATTAGCCCTGGAATGATTGTTGGATATATATAATTATTTTGTTGACTTGTCGTTTTTGGAATTATCAAAACTAATTATTTATTATTAGAAAACTGTTACCTGGATTAACGATGAAAAAATTCAAGATCTTGCTGAATTGATAGAATACTTCGAATGTCTCTATATTGGATCTTACGACACTGAAAATAATTTAATCATTGCCAGTATTTTTGAACCTTGGAGCTGGAATGCATATACACGTATCTTAAATGTACATCGCACCACAAACGCAGTTGAAAGCTGCTATAGATCTTTTGATCATCAAAATGAAGTTGCACATCCTAATATTGCAAGATTAATTAATCAGAGATGAAGATTTTAACAGTTTCCTGATTGTTAAATCACAGAAAGATGTGCAAGACGTGATTTTAAAAAGAGAATCTTCGAGTATGTGTATTCAACATCTATATGCACTATGCGTTCAAATATTTTAACGCTATCAATGGAAAATACAAGCAAATGAATAAATTAATTTAAAATATTTAATTATCTATTCACCCCATTTGCTGGGCGAGTTGTCGGTCAATACTACAGGATGAATCGTCCGGATACCATCAGTAATGCATATATTTATATAAATCATATTTAAATATAATTAACTCTAGTTGGTAATACCAAAAACAAATGTTATAAATGTGTTCCTTCGTATTAGCATTCCGTGTCGGAAAGGAATTTATGAATATAAATAAAACTTATTAAAAAAATATATATATTCTTTCGTATATATATATATATATTTAATCGGTAATAATATCATCTTTACATCTCCTTGTTTTAATTCACGTTCATCAGCAAATTACTCTTGCTTACTTTAATCAAACAAAAGGTATCATTGTCGAGTTGTCACAAAAATTTCGCTAATAGATGATTCGTCCGTTAAAGGTTACTGATAAACCGAATGAGTGGTTGTTTCGAGTGCTCTTTAAGGCTGTTCGAGAGTGTTTCCGTTTTAAGGTTGGTTCTTAAAAGTTTTTAAGGTTTTAAGATTAAAATTATGTGAAAATGAATCGGTATATATACCTACTCTGTGACCCTAACCTTGTGTGTTAAATTTGATGTAGTAAAACAAAATTTGACCTTGGGAATTTCTTTGTATTTTCTAACTTTAATTTCTCATTTTTTGATTTATTCTTTTAACAAATAATTGAATTATTTCTAATTCAAATCACTTAATTTTAGTTCTAATTTTCATGAACTCTTACTTCTTTAATTAAATTGTCAATTTTCGGTCAAATCTTTCGTGTTATCTCTGTATTTGTTTCGTGCGGATCTTGTTGCGTTCTGTTATTATTTTTATGTCTTTAATTTTATATTTTAATTATTTCATTCTCATAATTTAGCATGGCTAATTGGTGTTTAAGGGGCGTGCTATTACCGATTCATTTAAACAAAGTTATGTTTTGGCCCAACATAATTAACTTTAGTTGGTAATACCAAAAACAAATGTTATGATTAATTTTATAAATAAAACTTATTAAAAAAATAAAGTATAAATTCTATAATATAATAAAACAAATTTAGCAAATATATTTCTTGAACAAATTACAAATTCAACATATTCTGGCGAGCTAATTCCAACAGCATTGGATCATCGAAGAATTTGTTAACACTAACATCCTCGTTTAATCCCTTTCTTCTCCTGGTTTTCACCATGAATTCTCTAGCTAAATGTGTTGGCGGCTGCGCAATAAGAGGCTTGAGTTTGATAGATCGATCCAGAGGATCACCGGGTACTTGCTGCCAATGATGAAATACGCTTTGACAAAATGATTGGCCCTGAGTAAATGTCCTTAAATCTGTTTCAAGACCAAACGATTCAATAGCAGGAACAAATGCTTTCATTGTATAAAGCGGAGATCCAGAAATCGGACCGTCTTGAGTAACGTGTCCACTAAACGTATATAGGTCAATCAGCTTAAATGTTTATAATTTATTATAAATTCAATATAATATATATAATCAATATATATATATATATAATAAAATCAAAATGACTGAAGCAGCTCAAGTAATCCTATAAATTATGAAGAAACTTTTTAAAAAGAAAAAGATTACGGACTATTTTTATCAAATATAGTAATTTCATTAACCAGATCATATGGGAAATCGCTGAAAGAATGTCATTTGTCTATTTTCAGAATAAAATCAAAAATGGATGTATAATCACGACGGAATTTTAAAGTGAGAAACAAAAAATTAATGTTTTAATTGATATTGAAACATAATGTGTAGAAACTACAGGACTCTCAAAATCCATTGAAAGACTAAAATTAGAAAACGGTAAATTATAAGAACATGTTGGGATTACTAGGGCGAAGTGAAAGACTATGAGTGTATATGGGAATATATCACGACTGTAAAGCAAATCTGGACGAACTACTGATTTTTTAATAAATTCAAATAACGTAGCAATTATTAAATGTGAAATTTACAATATCATACAAGCACTTCTTTCTTTCTGCGATTGTTAAAGCCGGTTATGGGCAATCGACAGTAGTTTATGCTTATTAATTTTATAGGCAATTATTCTTATATTGATCTATACCGGAAATTAAGATAATGAAACCAATAGGTCATCAGGTGAATTTTTGACAATATTTAGCACAAGAAAATAATAGTTACCGGCGTTTGGAGATGACAGCATAAATTGCTGAAATGCAATCTGCTGGAGCTGTAACTTCCACGAAGCAAATCGGTTCCATCATTCTTGGAGTTGCCATTAAAAAGGCGGAATAAACGACACGTCGTGCAGTGGAAATAATGTTTCCATCTGGCCTTGTCTGTGATTCAGGAGCGACAGTAGCATCCAATATTTTAAATTTGACATTCCTAATTGGCTCGTCACACAACGGACCTTCTCTTGTTCCCCATTGGAATCCTTGGACGACATAATTCTTCACAGATGCAAGTAAGTTTTTGTTGACCTCAGCTGGCAAAGTATCATCTACGAGAATGTTTGGACCAGTGCTTACAGGACCAAATGCCCATATCGATCGGGAGGCTAATAAATCCCAATCGTATTTTTTCTGGAAGAATTCTTCTACTTTTCGTTTTGGCCAATCTAGCTGCACAACTTTATTTTCAATATCTTCAGCGATCCCTTTCTGAAGTGGCTCAGCAATCATGGTGAATTTATTCCTAGACAAGCCCGCAAAATCAATCGATAAAAACTAAATCGAATTATACTTTTTGTTGGGAGTTTCCGAGAAGCATTTTAATGAAGATGTTTCAACAACGGTTTCACAGAATGATACAACAGGATCAGCAACTTTGATTTCTGTTACGATTTATTGATTATGAATAATACTGATAAATATACCTACCGATATCCGAATACATTTTCCTCAAATCATGCATAACGCAATCTAAATAGAGTTCCCCTGTCCCGAGAATGATATGTTCTCCCGATCCCTCAGCTTTCGTTATGACTAATGGGTAACTTTTGTTCACTTTTCTCAATCCATCTAACATTTTTGGCAATTCGGACGGATTGGCGGGTTCGACAGCAATCTTGATTACTGAACACGTATTGAAATTCAATGGTCGGAATATCATGGCATTTTTGTCCTTTGGATTGACAATAGTTGCAGTCTTAACGATTGTTTGGTCAACACCTTCGATCAATACCCAATTGCCGGCTGACACTTGTCCAACTTCAATTTTATATTTCGCATTAGCAATCCATAATCTACCGACTGTTGCCAGTCTAGAATCTTCTTCATCTTCCAATGAATAGTTTTCACCCAACACCCGAACTTGTGCCGAAGCTTTTAAAGTTCCCGATAAAACTCGTCCAAATGAATAAAATTCCGTCGCATCAGCTTTCGGATACATTTTTGTTACGTGGACAATCAGCTCACCTTTTCGATTACAGTTGTACATGTCTTCTGCTAGGTCATCATCGAGCGCTCCAGTGTAAGATTGGATTATTTTACAACGAGCATTTTCAAGTGGCTTGGAATATGTTCCGCGACCATACCCGTGAAGCCGGTAAAATTTCCACAAAACCGCCGAAATATTAAACGTAATAGTGGACGAATATTCATTTTTCGTTCACTTTTCTTTATGGTAATATTTAAATCGTAACATAAATCATCCAATGTCTCGTCGACATCTCCAACAGTTGCGGAGAATATTTTGTAAATAGGTTCAAGAATAAATTCAATAAAACTTCGTTTGACATCTCCGTGTCGTTTCATAAATTTTCTTTCGGCCGGATTATAATAATAGTCGCCCCACATAAATTTTGAAATAGTTTTCGCACCTACTCCTGGAAATGTTGTTTCATAAATTTTACAAAACGACTGCATTGTAAAACAAAATCTGTAATAAGAACTAGCAAAACAAACGTTTCCATACACGGGTGATAGTTTTTTTTGATTATAAGTATATCCAGATGAACCTTATAAAAAGGTAAAAAATAGTAAATTAAAAAACATAAAATACTTAAAAAGGTTGGCGTTGATTCGGAAAAAGTATTAATAATCAGATTTACTGAATCGATAATATCTCTTAATTTGCTATATGCATCGTGAGGTGGTAGCTTAAGCTCTAAAATCAAGCGATCTATTTTATTTATAACTAAGGTTATTTGTAATTGATCCTGTATAGCTTGCTTAATCATCCTTTCAACGTTCATTGTTACTCCTTCGCTGGCATCAACCAATAAACAAACTCCGTCACATAATCGAAATGAAGCTGTCACTTCATCGGAAAAGTTTATGTGACCTAAAATATTTAAATCCTAATATTAAGTTAATTCATAAATTACCTGGGGTGTCAAAAATATTGAATAAAAATGATTTTTCTCGTATATCAGGCAGTAAAAAAGTCATGGGAGTTGATTTAATGCTTAGTCCGCGTTCAATTTCTAATTTCAAATGATCTGTATACCTTAACTAAAAAACATATATTTTAAACCAAATATTAAATTTTAATACATTTTGATCTTCGTCTGCTTCAATGTCTGGATGTGTCTGCTCAACTAAACAATCCATAAATGTAGTTTTCCCACAATGTAGATTCCCAAATATAGCAATATTCCTTATACGGTCAGGACAATCCATTAAATCGCTAAGGAATTCCAAATTATAATTAATACAAGGTATTGCTCTTTCAGACACTGTAAAAATTTTCTTAACAATAGGCTTTATAGTTGGATCTGTTAAAGGAGTTTCGTCCTCCTCTTCTACTAATGTTTCAACATCGGGACCATATAACTCAGCTGATGTTGGATAATATTTTTTTTCTTCGTGTAAAACAACCTCTTGGTTATTTTCAGGAATTTCATCAATTTCATTTTCTGGCTCAACCTCGTCTTCATCGTCCAAATTATCATCATCTAAATCGCCATCAACTTCTTCATTTGATTCATCTCCTGAATCAATATTTGGTCCAATATAATTTCCAAATTCGTCATATATATCAGTATCCATTTTTTATTAAAACTAAATTAAATCACGATTCTATTTAAAAATGGCCACTCAATAAAACGTTTATTAAAACAAAGTTTAAGAATTAGAGTCGAGAATTAAAAACTTCAGATAAAACTATTTAAAAATTTATTAAATATTTTAAAAAGCCAACAAAATTTAATTAAGTGCAATGTAATTTTTATTCCCAAAATATATTTGATGCATATGATATTTAATTTGATATTTAATTAATACACCTTATTCAGTTCATTAAAAACTCCTATAATTAAATGAAAAAATCAATAAAGTTATAATATAAGAACATACATACTTACCCGTATCTGCATGTAATTTGTTTCCACTGAATAAAAACTTATATTATAGGAAGGAAGGAATTAGAACAAAAAATTTTTTTAACGTAAAAACATAATACATATGTTGGGCAAAAACTGATAAAACCCTTTTTCTTTTATTTTTGTTTAGCCAGCACGATAACGCCTGTGTGGTTTTGAGCAGAAAATTTAAAATTATGTAAAAACGGAAATTTAAGGAAAAATAAAATAAATAAAAATTTAATAAAAATTTTGAGTCATAAAAATGTAAAAATTTAAATTTAAATCAAAAAGAATAAAAATTTTATTAATTTTGGAATATTCGAGAAATTTTTGTTTTACTGCATCAAAACACACACACAAACAATCATGATATAAAAGGCGGTGCTGGTTAAGCAAAATTCAATGCTATTCTTTTCATTTTTACCAGACAATCTTTGTCACGTAGTAATTTTTGTAAATCTCTCGAAAATCATTTTATTTGGAAGAATTAATTTTATTTTTGTTTTGTATTTGATTTTATGATTAATATGACATGATTATTAATGATTTTCTTTTATTTATTTTTTTTTGAAAAGCTTTAAAGAAACGTTCTTTTGTGATCGAGAAATTCGACTCCGTATTGTTGAACCTCCATCATGAAAGGATTTGTTCTTGAAGTATACTAATTAAATTTTGTCGACAATTGGTGGGTTACAGGGTTTCGCCGTTTGCTTATCTTTATTGTTGCCCCAGTAACGCCATACAAAATGATTCTAGCTGCCACTTGGCACCCGTTGCTAGGCAACGTTGGAAATGTGTTCAAGTGGTGGATTGACCGCAAAAATTGAGTATTATCGCTAGTACTGTAATTGCTCGGACAACCCTCAGGTTCACGAGCTGTCGATAGAAGATCTGTGCTCGCTTTTTAATCATTTGGTCCCTTGCGTTTAAATTTCTATCGTCTGTCTAACTGTTTTACCGACATTAGTTTGGAAACAAAATGGGTGGTACTGCTTATTTAACCCTTCTACAATGTTATTTCAAAACCCTAAGATGATATAACAACAATAAGATGTATACTGGAACTACAATATATATAAACGATGCTTTATTTATCTATTAAATACATGAATCATAAGGTTTCAGACTGATTGGAAGATCGAGCCGCTCGGCGTTTAGCCCGCTCCTTGCGTCCAGGTCGACGACTGGTTGTTGATGGGGTGATTGTAGAAGTGGTCGCGGTAGTAGTTGACGTTGAAGATGGGGTAATATTCGCTTCGCGATAGGCAAATTGAGCAGGGGCGAAGACTAAAGGGTAGGTCACCGCTGCTCCCTCTTGACAGGTGGATAACGCTACCTCTAGCCCCCTGATTTGAGTTTTTAGGCCTTGTACTAATTGTTTTTCTTCTGCCCATCCCTTCTGGGCCGCGGCCAGTTTTTGATACAACGGTTTGACTCTCTTTGGTTCTATCCATGTCGCTTTAATTTGCTGGGTTTCTCGGACTATTTGGACGAGTTGGTCATGGAGTTTCTTATTGGCCTGTCTCGCATGAGTCAATTCACTTTGGAGTAATTTCACAGTGTCCATTTCTAGAATAATAAGGGTTGAATTTTGTGATGATTGCTATAATGATAAGTGTGTTTAAACTTAAACATATTTAGGAAACGAATCTACAATAATAAAAGAAGAGAAAGAATTTTTAAATCTATAATTCTAACATTATACCGAATAACAAAATGTTCAAATCATTAATTGTCATTGTTTCGATGATCACTCGTCTGCGAGGAATCGCTTGATCCCTTCTTCTGGGGAGTAACCAGGGATCACAAACACTGGTCTCTTGGTATTTCGGGTTGGTCTCGGTGAAGGTGGGTAACTACTCGCCAGACGTCCTGCCGCCAGGTCGTCTTTGACGTTGGCCAGGTATTCAGTGGCTCGTGCTACAGCTGCCTCGACTTGGCGCTGGTGTTGTAGGAGTCCTTCCAGGAGCTCTTGGGCCTGAACTAGTATGTCTTGGGATGGATTTGGTTCATTAGACAGCTTCTTGAACTGTTGCATGAATTCTTCTGGCGAGATATCCTCCTGCTTGTCATCTTCGGGCATGTCAGGGCATCGCTCTCGATACACTCGACTCCATGCCTGCCTCCATTGCTCCACGATATGAGCAGAGAGTTCAACTATAGCTCCAGTTAGTCCTGAATGGAAAAATTGGTGAGATTTGCGTTTTTTACTCAGTAATTCTCTTGGAATTTTAGGTTGGGACGGTCATCTGGTGGTTCGCAATTATACAAGATTTCTCATCGTTTAAAGAAAAACTGGATTAACTCAATTTCTAATGCACCAAAACTCACGGGACTTGAAGTTGGACGCGTATTACTGATCGGTCTGGCAATGGATTTGGGAACGAGGGAAAACGATACTTCAAAGCTACTGGGTTACGCGTTCTCACGCCGTAAGGGGCCATTCGAGAAAATCTTTCCTGATTTTAAAAAATAACCAAAATGCAAATCGTTTATAGCTTTAACTTATTTAGGTTACAACTGGTTCATTCATTACTACCCTCTAAAATTTGTATAAAATATCCAACTAGATATACGTAAATTCAAATAATAATATAAGATAAAAGGAAAATAAATAATTTTCAAGAAAACTTTACAAAATACTTTTGAACATTTATTATTTTCTGGATAGAACAGAAATAAAGTGGTCTATCTTTTATGAAACAATAGCTTGATAATTAAACATTTACATGTCTTTTAAAACAAATGATTCTAACAATTACCGTTTAATTATTTGAAAATAAAACAGTTACAAAGGTTACCAAATTCCTACTTAGTGTTTGGTTCATTGCTCAATTAAAATACCTGGGTCGAATGGAGATTGATAGTAATAAAATGAGCTAATGATTCGATTGAAGAATCCAGAAGAAAGTACTTGGAACGATCGCCAAGCCAGTATCTTAATTTCCACAAGATTTGGTTTTAATTTAGACTTGGTTTCCCTATGTAGTCAGGACTAGAATTCTCGCGTAACAATTGTCAATTTGAATACTCATGATACTGCAGGCCTGTTGGGATTACTGAAGGTGCATAGCGACAAATGAAAAATTGATTGCTGCACTTATCGGTGGGATGTCCGGAGTTTTGGATCTGTCTGGTGTGGAAGTACTGCGATGCAATAGCATGTATGGTTCATTTGGTTATGCCTTTAATCTGGAGTTTTCTTAATAACTCGGGTTTTCACTTGGCGAAAAAATGATGAGGTTCCGACTCTGGGTTGTTTCTAAGGCTCGTACACGATCATAGGTTGTCATTAAGATTAATTAAAACTTACGCGTCTGAGGGGCTTCTGCAACATCCATAGATTGTCGTGCTAAATCTTCATCTGAGACATTGGGCGAATTCATAATTTGTCAAATGAAAAAATGGTGTATTCTACTATCGTCGACCAGTATATTAACTAATGTGCGGTTGGTTGAAATCAGATGGGCAGGAAGTGGACGTCAATCGCAATTCGATTACAGTGAATGTTTATATCGACGGAAATGTCCGTAAGTAAATGTTGTTTATTTTATCACTTGTGATTTTCTAATTTATTTTAGACGAGTGTACTTTTAAGATCGCGCGTTCGTGGAATATTTGGCGAGTTATATGTTTCAGTTAATTTGAATGTTTTCCATTAATATTTTTAAGGGAAACGCTGGTATCAACCGTGGTTTCGAGCGGATGTAATCTCCTACCTTTGGAATTTTCTATGCGGAGTTTTATTATTCAAAAAAAAATCGGTAGTAAGCCTTCCTGTGATTGAACATTTATGTAATATTAATATAAATTTTCATTATTATCTATCGTCTTAAATTTTGATTTTTCGTAATTTGTATTAATTTGTTTTAAGTAATAAACCATTTTATTCCATCACTTTATTTTTGTCTACGAATTTATATTATTTACCGAACCATTTGGTTTTTACTAATAAATTTCGTTACTCTTACCCGAAAAATTATTACAATCCGAATCAAGGAATCACTTTATTATATCATCTATTTTTCTTTACAATTTGTTTAATCGTCACTTGCTTTAATTTAATAAATTATTTTAATAGTTTTAATCTATGAATCAAGCTCTCTATTTCATTTTTCTCGAGGATTTACTTGATTTTTATCAAAGGATTATTTTACTTCAATTCAAATTACTTTAATTTTAATTAATAAATCGCTGGGTTTAAGCAATAACTTTCGTTAGTTTAATTAACGGATTGATTTATTGTTAATCAAGGAATTTATATTATTTAGCTTTAATCCACAAATTAAATCAAGGAAAATTTTGTTTATTAATCAAGGAGTTACGTTAATTTTGCTTAATAATTATTTTAATTAATGGAATTTAATCAATACTGTACTTATTTTTACTCAAAAATCATTTTACTTTTAATCAATAATTTATAATAATTTAATTTGATGAATTACTTAGTTTTACTCAATAATTACTCTACTTTTAAATTATAATAATTTAATGAATTACTTTAATTTTTTACTTTATTTTTAATCAATAGCTACTTTACTTTTGATCAATAACTTAATTTAATTGAATTAATGAATTACTTATTTAATGATTTCTACTAATCTATTTCAAAATGCAAATTCAATTTAATTATACCAATAATTTTATCTAATTTATTTCAACATATTAATCTAATTTAGCTATACCAACGATTTCAAATCAATTTATTCCCGTACCCTTCCCTTTAATAGGCCTTAGGCGCGTTTTATGTTTATATTATATTTACTGAGTGAGTAGATAGATATGTCACCGCTAGACCATGTCACCGCTGGACCACATACCCCCTCCCCCACCCCCCGGGAAAAAAAATTTTCGCGCTAAGTCCAAAAGTACAAATTTTTTAAAAGTACAAAAAATTTTTAAACAAAGACAATGACTCATTCAAGGTCATTGAAACAAAGACCACGATTCACCAAAAAATTTTTAAACAAAGACAATGACTCATTCAAGGTCATAGGATGACTCATCATATTTTTCAAGGTCATTGGATGACTCATCATATTTTAAAAACAAAGACCATGACTCATTCAAGGTCATTGGATGACTCATCATATTTTTTCAAGGTCATTGAAACAAAGACCATGACTCATACAAATTTTTTTTCAAAATTTTTTCTATGTTTAAAAGTACACGATTTCCTATGTCACCGCTAGACCAAAAAAAGATGGAATATTTTTCGAAATTTTTTCAAAATTTTTCTGTTGAAAAGTACAAATTTTTTCAAGGTCATTTAAAAGTAGGTCAAGGTCATTCAAAAAAATTTTTTTTTCAAAATTTTTTCTATGTTGAAAAGTACATATATTTTCAAGGTCATTCAAAAAATTTTTTTTTTCAAAATTTTTTCTATGTTTAAAAGTACACGATTTCCTATGTCACCGCTAGACCAAAAAAGATAGAATATTTTTCGAAATTTTTTCAAAATTTTTCTGTTGAAAAGTACAAATTTTTTCAAGGTCATTTAAAAGTAGGTCAAGGTCATTCAAAAAAAATTTTTTTTCAAAATTTTTTCTATGTTGAAAAGTACATATATTTTCAAGGTCATTCAAAAAATTTTTTTTTTCAAAATTTTTTCTATGTTTAAAAGTACACGATTTCCTATGTCACCGCTAGACCAAAAAAGATAGAATATTTTTCGAAATTTTTTCAAAATTTTTTCTATGTTGAAAAGTACAAATTTTTTCAAGGTCATTTAAAAGTAGGTCAAGGTCATTCAAAAATTTTTTCAAAAATTTTTCTATGTTTAAAAGTACACGATTTCCTATGTCACTGCTAGACCAAAAAAGATAGAATATTTTTCGAAATTTTTTCAAAAATTTTTCTATTTTGAAAAGTACATATATTTTTCAAGGTCACGGATTTTTTAATCATTTTTTAATTATAATATATCTACTTACTTTTATAAGTAGTATATATTTTGTAAATTTAATTTTATTATTATTTTTTATAAATATTATTATTTTTATTATTATTTTTATAAATATTATTATTAACATATATTGAAAACCGAGACATATACAACAAATTTATTATAAAGAGACAATTCTACTATAGTAGTATTGTCTAAGAGCTTTATTCAAAGCCCATTCCACATACTTCCGATATCGGGCGGCGCAGCAATGACATCCATCACCACAAGGGTATTCGGGTTCCATATCTTTTGACAAATTGTTTTGTTCGATATCCCATAGGAACTCATCTATTACAGTAAATATCCATATTGATGTATGATTGAATATCAAGTCTGGAATTATTGATGCCGGCTTATCCATGATTCCATGTATTTCTGTATAATAGAATTGCAGACGTTCTTTAATAACTTTAAAATAATCATCTAAAAGCAAGTAATAATAATAATAATATTAATAATAAATTACCGTAATGTTTAATTTCATTCATAGCTTGAACTGCGCTCGGTACAACCATTTTAATGATAAAAAATGAAATAACAATTACTTTTATACTAATTTAGAGACACACACACACAAATCTTTAGCTATAAACAATAAGTATTAATTTATATAGATCTGAAAATGATTAAAGAAATTTTAATAATATTATTAGTTTTTAATATGGCCAACTCAATTGTTGTAACCGTTCAAGGTAAAAATTCAACAAGATGTGTATGTCCTGATACCGCAGTATTGATGGATATTTTGTATATGATAGATAGGCCTAGATATTTGAAAACTCCAGTCAAAAGATTATCTGAAAGAATGAGTAATTTAGAATTCCGATTTGAACATACATATGAGACTAAAAGACACTGATAGCACTTATTTTCTTGGTCATGTTTAATTTATGATCTTTATAAGGTGGTGACGCACTTTTATACCCTTGACAGATACTGATTAACCAATCAGAATCATGCATGTTAAGTGCATGATAATTGCATGTTAAGTGCGTGACTGTATGTAAATTAACCAGTTGAGTTTTATGATTTTACACATATCATCTATATAAAATTTATTATTATTTTGATTATTATTACTATTATTATTACTATTATTATTATTATTATTATTATTATTATTATTATTATTATTATTATTATTATTATTATTATTATTTTTATTATTAATATTATTACTATTACTATTATTATTACTATACTAATAAAATTACTATTATTACTATTATTATTATTATTATTATTACCAAAACAATAAAAATAAAACTATTATTACCAACACTAACAAAACAAAACAAAAATAAAATACAGAAACATTTATTACCAACAATAAAACTACCAAAACAATCAAAATAAAATACATTTATTTTCGAAAAAGTTGGTATTTCGAAGAATTTCTAACTGATTTTGCCAGGCACCATTCCACATAGCGCTGGTATCGAAAATCGCAGCAGTTACACCCCAGAATGCAGGGGTATTCGGGTTCCATCTCCTTTGGTCTTCTGTCAAGCTTAATATCCCATAGAGCTTGATCAATTATGTTAAAAATCCATATGTTGGTGGTTGTATAGACCAAATCTGGAATTACTGATTCAGGCTGGTCTTTGACTATTGCTCTGAGTTGAGGATAGAAGAAGAATAACCTTTCCAGTAATACGGCCTGATATTTATCTGGAAACAAAGATATTAATATTAATAAAAAATAAATAATAAATTTACCATAATTTTCGATCTCTTTTTTGCTTAATTTTGTACTCGTCATCATAATATTTTCCATTTTAAAAATGAAATAAAATGAATAAGCAATTTGTTTTAATCAATCATTAACCAATCAGATATCGACCAATCCGGTGATTTCATTTTGTATGTCACAAACAATATTTTTGTATTCTAGATTTCGCACCCCTAATATGACTATTTTGCCACTAGCAAACACGTTAACACACATTGGGTTGTATTTTAAAAGCCTCAATGCAGGAAATAATTCTGGCTCGAACATACAAAGACATTTTATTGACATGCTGTATAGATTGATAGATTGTCCCATATCCATGGTAACTGTAATTGACTGTATTTTAAGATCCTTTATTCTATATTGTAATTTATTGACATCTAAAGGTTTCTTACATCCCATGATTCTGCATTTGCCGGATTTGAAAAATATTATAGGGTATTTTCCACTCCTATCTACAATTTGCTAGGGTTTACCATTTGGAAACGTCATTTTTGATACATCGAAAGTTCCTTTATAATCTATATTTGATAACATAATTAAACAATAATGAAATATTAAGCTATATATATATGAGTTTTTAGAAAGAGTTCATTAAATCATATAATATAAACAAAAACCTATAATTATACAAATTAATAATGGACTTAAGAAATGATGCTGTATATCAAATCGTCGGCCCAAGTGGTAGTGGTAAAACTATGTTTGTATGTAAATTACTGAAATCTAATTTATTTCAAACCAAATTCAACAAGATTTATTGGCATAGGGGTGCAGATGAAGAACATGGATTAACTCAGGATAATTTCTGTAAATTGAAAAACATGAAAATAGTAAAGGGTTTCGATAAAAACTGGTCAAGTCGTTTAAGGAAAGGTGATGTCATCATTATTGATGATTTGTATCAGGAAGCTAATAAAGAAAAGGATTTTAATAATTTATTCACAAAAATCAGTAGACATGTTGGTGTTACTGTGATCTTTATTACTCAAAATCTATTTCACCAGGGTGGTGCACATCGAACAAGGAATTTAAATGTTCAATATTTAGTTATTTTCAAGAATCCTAGAGATGCAACAGTTATTGATTTTCTTGCTCGACAAGCATACCCTAATAATCGTAATTTTCTCATCAGTGCATTTCAAGATGCTACAAAATCACCACATGGATATATATTTCTTGATTTCACACAACAATGTAACGATGATTTACGGGTAAAAACCGATATTTTCAATAAAGAAGGTGCCATTGTATATAAACAAGTTGAAAACTTTAACATGTAAAAATGTTTATGAAATCCAGGCTTAAAAATATCCGAAAACTTAGACATAATATTAAAAAGAAACGTGTTCCACCAAAAACTAGTTATACACCATCTAAAAAACTAATAACCGAGAATTACCCTGCAATGAATCTTATTTCGAAAAACATTATTAAAAAGAGTAAGAAAAAAGTTAAAATTGTAAAAAATCATAGGAGTTTCCCAAATTTTAATGCATTGTTAAAGGCTTCGAGTATGAAAAGAATGTCTATTTTACAATCATTT
Organism: Schmidtea mediterranea; assembly: GCA_022537955.1. Classification (NCBI taxonomy): domain Eukaryota; kingdom Metazoa; phylum Platyhelminthes; order Tricladida; family Dugesiidae; genus Schmidtea; species Schmidtea mediterranea. Next base: position 174,956,586 of record CM039679.1, on the reverse strand, counting down.
CCAACTTTTGTTGTCGATGATTTACACAAAATTCTATTAAAAGTAGTCAGAGGTAAAATTAAAATCAGTAATTCTAAAAAACTAGTATTGAATAAACATCGTAAGCCTTTGTTATCACTAGTAAATAATAAAAATCGTAAGCAAATGAGAAAAATCATATATAAACAACAAGGTGGTTTTATCGGAGCAATGTTACCATTAGCATTATCATTATTATCACAATAAACGATGGGTCAATCATTACCTAATGTTAAATTAAAATTTAAATCATCTTGTTGTAATGGAGAAGATTTGGACGAACCCAGAAGACGAGGCAGGTTTCGGTGGAGTGGCAAAGTTAAAGAAAAGAGTCCCAAAGTCGAAAAAGGAAACGCAAAAGTGGTTGTCAGATCAGCTTGCGTACAGTTTAAACAAACCGATGCGGAAAAGATTTCCAACGAGAGCTTATAAGACATTCGGTATTAATGATTTATGGCAAATGGATTTGATGGAGATGATACCGTATTCGAAAATTAACAAGGGTTATAAATATATTTTAACGTGTATCGATGTTTTCAGTCGTTTTGCCCGCGGTCTACCAACAAAGACAAAATCTGCAGAGGAAATATCTAAAGCAATTAACTCAATGTTTAAAAATGGACATCCAGACAATTTGCAAACCGATTTAGGTATTATTATTATTATTATTATTATTATTATTATTATTTTTATTATTATTATTATTATTTTTATTATTATTATTATTATTATAGGCAAGGAGTTTTACAATAGTAAAGTTAAGCAAATCCTGGATCGGCTCAAAATAAATCATTATTCTGTACATTCTCAATACAAAGCCGCACATGTTGAAAGATTTAACCGGACATTGAGGGATAGATTGAAGAAATATTTCGTGCATCAAGGTAATAAAATATGGATAAATGTATTACCGAAAATACTTGTTAATTATAATAATTCATCACATCGAGGTCTGAATGGTTTGAGACCCGTTGATATCAGCTCGAAAACACGAGTACAGTCTAAAACAGTTGCTATTACAAAACCAAAATATAAAGTTGGTGATCACGTTAGAATTAGTAAAATATCTGCTTCACCTTTCATCAAAAATTTCGATAGTAATTGGAGTGATGAGGTATTTCAAATTACTAAAATTAATACTAAACAGAGTCCTGTAATGTATGTTATTAAAGATAGTGATAACAATGTAATACAAGGGAAATTCTATGAACAGGAATAAAAAGTTATTTCCAAACCTACAGTGTTCAGAATTCAGAAAATATTGAAAACTAAAATGGTGGGTAAGGATAAACAATACTATGTCAAATGGCATGGATATCAAAAACCCTCGTGGATATCATCAAAAGACCTAGTAAAATGAGTTTCTATACAATTTTACCTAGCAATAGTTGCCCACTAATCCATCCGGAAAATCAAGCGAGTAAATTTATGGTTAATCTTCAAAATCCTATGTATTTACATGGAAATTGGGAAGTTGCTTTGCAAGACTGTACATTTGTGTACAATACATTCCCATTTTATAGTCATTGTAAAATCGGTTACAAGAAACGTGTTCCTAAAACATGTAGTGGTATTTTCACAATCAATAATATTGAACGATATTGTCATATTCCGAATCAGATTTTAGATGAAAATAGTGGCATGTTTTTTAAAGATGGATTGAATGTTAGTTGTGATTTTAGCCCATTTACAATAAAGTTTGAAAGTATTGAGGATGCCAAGCGAATGGGTAGTGATAAGATTAACATCGTTGTTCCTGGTACTGAATACCAAATACGTTTTAAAACATTTATCGATGTCGGTCCTGTGAATGAAAACATCAAAATAACTGTATCATATATTAATGAGGTGGAAGATACATTTACATTTACTAATGAATTATATATTGAAACACTTGAAGAATTACATAAATATATTTCATTCAATTGTTTACATATATTTAAAACTATTGAATTTCTTAAAGATGGAATATGTAAATAAATATCGATAATCCCATGTACTTACCGGTATCAACATCATGTATAAACAATATAGAAATAAATATTCGTGATGATAGTGGTAAATTTATTGAATTTAGTAAAGATACAAAAACTCATTTGACATTACATTTTCGTAAATTAGATGGCCAATAACGATATTATTAGTATGTATAGTGGTAGCCAAAGTGGTGGCGAATTACCATATTTTATTGGATGAATCGGTATTTATACCTATTTTCTGTCCCTAACCTCGCGTGTTAAATTTGATGTAGTAAAACAAAATTCGACCTTGTTATTTTCTAGTGTATTCTATTCTTTATTTTTATTATTTTTCAGTTTATTTTAATAATTTTCCATTTAGAATTTTTATTGAATTATTTCTAATTCAAATTTTTTGATTTAAGCTTCATTTTCATGAACTTTTATTAATTTGTAATTCTCGGTCGAATTTGTTGGGTTTTCTTGTTATATTTGTGTTTGTATCGTGCGGATCTTGGTGCGTTTTGTTATTATTTTAATTTATTTTTATGTTTATTATTTTATATTTAATTCTCTTTTTCCTCATATTTGATAGGGTTTAATTGATGTTTCAATAGGTTTATTTAAATTTGCATGTTGTATTTGCATGTGTGTTACCGATCCATTTAAACATTTTCCAAGGCCATATGTGTTCTGGCCCAACACAATAATCGATTTACGACGTACAAATGTTAGACCACATGCATACAAGCTAATAAAATGAAAGTATTTTATTTTCGTTACCCCGGATCGAACCGGTCGTTAGTGGGGAAAGCCGCGGTGCCGGTAGTAACCAGGCCTGCCCAGTATTCTCCCCTTCCTAAATCCTATCGCCCGACCCTCGAAAGAGTAGTGTTGAGGTCCTGGGAAAGGTTAAATATAAAGTTTATAACACAACAAATGAAAAATACACCGACTAGCATATAGAAGAATCAGAAAGAATATTTTTTAGTGTGATCAACAAATTTTATTCCAGTATAAAAATATTATATAGCTCATTAAAATTCGCGATTCATCACATTAGGAAGTTAAATCGGCCATAGATCGCATTTTCGTATCAAAATTTACGTGTTAAAGTCGATTTTGAATGTTACCCAAAAGACTGTACGTTACTCGTTACCTAGGCATTGAATGCCGTCCATTTCATAAAATCGAATCCACGTCTCATAATCTGCAAACAACTATTAACGTATCTCTCATATTTATTATTATTATTAAAAAATTTATTATTAATTTCATTTAATTTTAATCATTATTATCACTGTCAATAATATTATTTTATGACCCCACTGTTATTATTAATAAAAATTTTTTTTTATTGTTATTACTGTCGGTTACATGATCTTATTATTTCGGTTATATATTTAAACCCACCCATTTTATTATTAAAGTTATCAACTAATTATAATATTATTAGTATTATTATTTCATACCATTTTTCTTATTAAAATCATTATTAAATACAGATTGATATTATTATTATTATTATTATTATTAATATTATTACTATTATTATTATTATTATTATTATTATTATTATTATTATCAAAATATTATTATTATTATTATTATTATTATTATTATTAAATTATTATTATTATTATTATTGTTGGGCCAGAACGCAAACGGCCTTGAAAAATGTTTAAATGGATCGGTAACACACACGCAAACATAACAAGCAAATTTAAAATAAACCTATTAAACACCAATTAAACCCTACCAAATATGAGAAAAAAGAGAATTAAATATAAAATAATAAACATAAAAATAAAATAAAATAAAAACAAAATGCAACAAGATTTGCACGATACAAACACAAATATAACACGAAAACCCAACAAATTCGACCGAGAATTACAAATTAATAAAAGTTCATGAAAATGAAACTTAAATCAAAAAATTTGAATTAGTAATAATTCAATAAAAATTCTAAATAAAAAATTATAAAAATAAATCAAAAAATAATGAAATTAAAGATTAGAATACACTAGAAAATAACAAGGTCGAATTTTGTTTTACTACATCAAATTTAACACGCAAGGTTAGGGACAGAAAATAAGTATAAATACCGATTCATTTTCCCATTAAATTTAACCATAAAACCATTTTTTCAAATCAGCTTTAACCGATTTTGAACATTTAACGTTTAGTGATTTTAAATCTATTTACGAGCCGATTCGTTGAATTTTTTTTTGGTGAGAAATAGTTTGATTTTTGGAGCTCTCTCTCCACGTCACTTCCTCGCAACCTCGATGGAGCTCTACTTGGAAGTCGGCGTGGAGGGAGATGCAATGTTATGAATTTTTATTTTTTTATGGAATGGACCGTAGGGTAATTTATGTTTATTTGTTATATGCCTTAATAAATATTTATAATATTTAAACATTGTCTTATATATTTGCTAAAATCATTTTGTCGAAATTTTTCCGGCCCACAGCCAACACATATTGCAAGATAGTAAAATATACACAGTACAGATTCGTGTAAGTGCGTGGAAAATCGCCAATGATATGTACCCGTGAAGACCCAGCGTGCGGAACGCAGGGGTCGTAACGTCAATATTATCCATATAGAAGAAACGAGAAATAAGGAAGAGGTTTTTTTTTGGCTGCTTCCTCGTTTCTCATTTCTATAAAATCGACCTAAATTATATTACACACGGCTCAAAATCATCACACCGAGTAGTCCAGTGGGCACTCATTAAATATAATATAAACACAATATGCGTCTAAGGCTTATTAAAAGGTAATGGTACGGGGAATAAATTAATTCACTGATTAAACTAATGTAATTTGTTAATTAAAATAAAGTAGTTCGTTGATTAGCTAAGATAAATTAACGATAAAGTAATTCATTACAAAAATTTAAAGTAATTATCAAGTGAAAATAAGTAATTCATTGATTAAATTAATATAATTCATTAATTAAAATTAAAGTAACTATTGATTAAAAATAAAGTAACCCTTTGATTAAAAATAAAGCAACTCATTGCTTAAAATTAGTGTAACCATTGATTAAAAATAAGTAATTCATGGATTAAAAAATTAAAATAATTTAAAGTAATGTTTGATTAAAGTCATTGGTTAAAAATAAAGTAATTGTTGATTAAAAATGGGTAATTTATTGATTAAAATTTAAAGATAGAAATAAATAAGCTAATCTGTAAATGGAAAGTAAATATCCGCTGCTTAGAAAGAAAAGGACAATTTATTAACACAAGGTTACTGTTATAGAAGTTAAAATTAACATCATTGTTAAAAAGGAGAAATCAAATCGATATTGATAGGAATCAGGGATGTGAGTAGATTAATTCGTTGTGAAACAAAATAAAATTAACTTGACGATAACGTTTAACTTAAAAAGGGTTTGCTTAACTACTGATAAGAACCCCAAACCTGTTTGAGAACCAAGGATCTTCACGACTATTTCCCTGTAAAACTAAAACAAACGACCATAAATTTATTATATGAACCAAATAAAAATCATACAGAAATCGACTTACTACTAGTGTAGAATCTGAACCAGTTCACCTTCAAAAAATAAATGTATTTCAAATGTTAAAGTCGAAGGAATAATTCAATTATTATAAGAAATCCAATAGCAGGAATAGGAGGACTACGAGCATTTCGAGGAAATTAGACTCCAATAAGCCGGTAGTAGAAGTGGTAAGCATTTTCAAAAATTTCGAAATAAATCAGGCGATATGATCAAAATTCCAACCCGCTAAAAACGAATCTTGGGTAAAAATTCCATGACAGAGAGATGCATCGAATTGTCCAGTCAGCGTAATATACCGGATATTGAATCATGGATTCCGTCAAAAATTTCACAACGAGATCATGCCAACCCAATCTACTAAATTAAGCTCGAATAATACCGATCAGTAAAATAGAATCATGACTAAATTAGAATTATTAATTACCACCAAACATAAAGTTAAACCTAACCGACAATCAATCAAAGTTCCATTCAACCGGAAATCCGGTTAATCGTAGACGACGACTTCTGAATACACAAATTCGTCTAACGGAAACGCACCCACTGTCACGATAGACCATCATCAATTTTTACCGCGTCGAATTATGAATTTACAAGATCCCTTTTATGTAAATAATTCATTTCGAGTTTAAAACTACAAATCGTTAATAAATAATAATCTCCCATAGTCAACAAAAATCTGATCTTGAACTTTTCGCACAGGGGACAGAGCAAAGCGAGCAGAGGTCTTCTATCGACAGCTCGTGAACCCGAGGGTTGTCCGAGCAATTACAGTATTAGTAATAATGCTCACTTTTTGCGGACAATCCACCACTTGAACACATTTCCAACGTTGCCTAGCAACGGGTGCCAAGTGGCAGCTAGAATCATTTTGTATGGGGTTACTGGGGCAACAATACCCGTGAAGACCCAGCGTGCGGAACGCAGGGGTCGTAACGTCAATATTATCCGTATAGAAGAAACGAGAAATAAGGAAGAAGTCGTTTGGCTGCTTCCTCGTTTCTCCTTTCTATAAAATCGACCTAAAATTTTATTACACACGGCTCAAAATCAGCACACCGAGTAGTCCAGTGGGCACTCATTAAATATAATATAAAAACAATATGCGCCTAAGGCTTATTAAAGGGTAACGGTACGGGGAATAAATTAATTCATCAATTAAACTAATGTAATTTGTTAATTAAAGTAAAGTAGTTCATCGGTTGGTTAAGATAATTTAACGATAAAATAATTCATTACAAAATTTTAAGTAATTATCGAGTAACAATAAGAAAATCATTGATTAACTTAATACAATTCATTTTAATAAAATTAAAGGAAAGATAAGTAATTCATTGATTAAAGTAAATTAATTCATTGATTAGCATTAAAGTAATTTGAGTAAAAGTAAAATAATTCTTGGATAAAAAATCAAGTAAATCTTTGAGAAAAAACGAAGTAAAGCTTTGGTTCATTGATTAAAAATTAAAATAATTTATTTAAGTAAAGTAATCCATTAATGGGTTAAGATAAATTAATGATAAAGTAATTCATTACAAAATTTAGAGTATTTAGCGAGAAAAAAGGAAGTGATTTGTTGATTAAATTAATATAATTCTTTAATCAAAGTTAAAGGGATATTTGATTCAATTCATTGGTTAGCCACAAAGGAATAGTTGATTAAAATGGGTAACTTATTGAGTAAAATTCAAAGTTAAAAATAAAGTAATCGGTAAATAGAAAGTAATTACAAATCCATTGCTAAAAATAAAATTGACAATTCACCAAGACAAGACCATTACTGTAAAAATTTAATCGTTGTTTTAAAGAAAATTAATACCATTATTGAGAAAAGGGGAAAAGTGTTAACATGAAATCGTCGATTAATAAAGCAAAAATAAAAGTGATTCAATTGGCGATAACGTTTAATTCAAAATTTTCTAAAACTGAAACATCGGATAAAAACCCAACCTAGAATTAATACCAATTACGAAAAAATCAACATGACTATAAAAAGTTAAGATGATAGATAACAATCGAAAATTTATATTATCATTACATGAAAGGTTAAATCACCCGAAAGGCTTACTGCCGATTTTCGATGATACCGATAAAGGGATCCCAGAATCTCCGAGAAGACTATGAATAAATAATAAAATTCCACATAGAAAAACTCCAAATATATGAGATTGCACAAAGGTGCGAGAAGGTACCCACTCGAAAACCCCGGTAGAGGCAAGAATATTTCCTTAAAAATATTGATAGAACGCATTCAAATTAATTAACACAGTAACTTACCAGAATCGATTTAACTAAACTTCGGCGAATTTACCGATCGCGAGTTTCTGAAAATGAAAATGTAAATAATATAAATACAGGATGTAAACCTACCAAACTGAATTGCCTCCATGCATTTATCGATCAATAAATCGACCAACGTCCAATCCACCGGAAATCGACCATCAACGATTATTTTCAACTTAATGAATAAGGTAAACAAATCTATATACCACAGACGCATCCGAATTAACATCTTGCCACGGTATTAACGATTTTTAATAACATAGATTTTTTTTGTGGTCAAAAGGGTTCATATCAAAAAGGGGCCAAACCTGTAAGGCAACATAACTTCCCTTGCTCCTTTTGCAAAGAGTAATGATCATTCGAGTCGTCATCAGTAAAGGAAATTTAATTAATCAATATTCATGTCTTAACTTATCAAACGTCAAGCCGCAGATTTTGAGTAAATCTTTGTCAAAACCCTAAATGCCCGTAATCCCATCCAACATAGTATCAGAGTATCGCTTAATGTTTTCTAATTTTTATAACCACTAAAAAGGTATATAGAAGCGTCGTGAGGAAAGATGGTCAACTGAATATATTACACCATGAACTTATAGGTGAACAGTCCTATTCGTTTTGCTGGAAAAATTGCAATAATAATTAAAGTTTAACAGAATTTGAGAAGTTTTAAATTTTGACAATCCAAATAGCAACAACATAGTCATTATTGAGTCGGTTATTAAAATCAAGCGGACGATTTAAATAAATTGATTTTCACTCCTTACACGTAGGTAGCTGACCATGATAATATTTTAGAAAAGAACATGCCACTCGATTCGACCACTATCCAAGTAACTGATGAACACCGTCAGAAGAAGGCACGGTCAACCGCCGAGAATGTAAATGAATTTCGACCACAGTGGTCACGTCCCACCACTTGGCGACTGTTAGGCTTCGAAAAGGACCCTTGTGGACTTACCGGTCAGCAGTACCCTGCTGAAGAAATATACGAACACGCTCAAAACCTCCTCACCCAATGGGAAAGGGTGCAGGAACAGGTGGACCTAAATGTGGTTAAGGCGAGGATGTATCTCGCAAACGTGGAAGAAGACATCCTCGCCGGGCGTATTGCAGAGGCCCATCCACCTCGCCCAGTCCGCGATACCCGACGGCCTTTTCCAGTTTCGCCTCAGAAGAAGAACTTAAAGAGACCATTCATCGGAGAACATTGATCTTTCGAAAAACACGAACAATAAACCATATACTAACATGATTAAGTTTTTTTTAAAAAAGGAAATCTTCGTTAATTGTCGTTTCGTTTTAATTGTTTGCATGGATAGACCCATTTTAATAAATAGGTTTGCGATAATCATAAATACTAATTATGTAAATCCATAGAAAAATTTAAAGCTTTTGTTCATTATAGCAATGACAATCAACCAAATCCTTCAAACTGAATTAGATCGCGCAAGGAACGTAAATGCGGATATCCTCAACCAAATCATTCAGATAACTCGGGAAATACAACAAATAAAGGCAACCTGGTCGGATCCGACAAAAATGAAAGCTATTTACCACAGACTCACGGCGGCACAGAAAGGTTGGGCGGAGGAGCGGCAGCTCAATCAGAGCCTGCGCACTCAGATCAGAGGATTGGAAGTCACCCTAGCAGTCTGTCGGGAGGGGGAAGCAGTAACATACCCGCTTGTCTTCGCCCCGTCCCACATGCCGCACAAAAGTCCTCAAACTACAAACCAGTCCGCCAATCCAGCCAAAAATCGTCGGCCGGGACGCAAGGAGCGTGCTCGACGTCGAGCGATACAACCCCCAAGCCTATCCGATTAACTCACGAACACTACGTGTTTTTTTTCGTTGATTTGAATAGAATAGTTGCAGCTATAGTCATTTTGTCTCCTAGGTACATTTGTATACCAGCATTATCATGAATACTCGTATCACGTCATCAAATCTTCGTCCCATTCCCCACAGTCAATTAAAAAGCTGATCTTGAATTCTTCATACTAGGGACAGAGCAAAGCGAGCATAGGTCTTCCATCGACAGCTCGTGAACCCGAGGGTTGTCCGAGCAATTACAGTATTAGTAATAATGCTCACTTTTTGCGGACAATCCACCACTTGAACACATTTCCAACGTTGCCTAGCAACGGGTGCCAAGTGGCAGTTAGAATCATTTTGTATGGCGTTACTGGGGCAACAATAAAGATAAGCAAATTTCGAAAACCTGTAACCCACCACTAGCAACGGGTGCCAAGTGGCAGTTAGAATCATTTTGTATGGCGTTACTGGGGTAACAATAGAGATAAACAAATTACGAAACCCTGTAACCCACCATTGTTATTATTATTATTAATATTATTAAAAACTATGTAGTATTATTAAATTCAATAACTTACTCAGTGTGCTTCTAGTATTGCTAAGTATCATTATTATTAAAGTATTATTGTTATTGCTATTATTGTGAATGTTATTACCACCTATACCATTATTATTATTATTATCACTAGAATATTATTATTATTATTAATATTATTATTTTTATTACTATTGTAATTATTAAATATCATTACTAATAATATAACCAACTATATAGTACTATTATTCCTAGTACCCCACTAATACCCCCACTATAGGTTAACAATTTTATCGTTAACATTTTCTTATTGGCACCACCAACACCATAATTAACAAAATTTCCTTTTATTATTATTATTACACTCATTGTCCCTAATATATTATCATTATTATTATTATTATTATTATTATTATTATTATTATTATTAATATTATTAATACGTTATACTATTCCTCAAACTATATAGTGTTATTAATTGGCATAAATTGCCCAGTATACTTCTAGTATTACTATTATTAAAATATTACTGTTATGGCATTATTATTATTATTTCATATTAACATCATTATCCTTGTTGTCAAGAATCATATTACTATTATCATTATTATTATTAAAATATTATTATCATTATTAGTAATATTATCTATACTACTGTTATCATTATTACTGAATTATTATTATTATTATTATTGTTGTTGTTATCATTTATACTACTATTATTATTATGGTTAACAAAATATTATCATTATTATTATTATTGTCGATACTAATATTAACGGTACCCTATTCTTGGTATTATTATTATTATTAAACTATTATTATTGTTATTAGCATTACTGATATTATTATTCTTAAATTGATGTACTTATTAACAAGTTGAAATATTAAACTTAAAATAAAATAAAAGAGAAAAGGAAAAGAAATCTTTACCATCATTTATTTCGAAAAACGAAAAGAAAGTAAAGTCCAAAAGAAAGGATTAAATTTTCCAGTTTTTCGGAATTTTGTTGGTGGGATTGATCCCATGAATCCTACAAGAGAGACTTAAAGACAATTGAATCAAATCAATAAAGAACCTTAGTAGGAAGTCCTCAGATCTTGTGAAGCCTTCTCTCCGGAGCCAATCCTTCGGGAGACTTAGAAATACCTAAATAATAATTAAAAAGGGTGCAAAAATTACAACCTTGGGAATTTGCCGATTGTTGACTCGTTGCTATGGCAACGAGTGAAAAGCAAAAGATGAATTACTTTAATGCAACAAAACAAAATAATAAAATTTAAATCGTTGGAGAAATAATTTTTTTAATATCATTTTACAATAAAATTTTTGTAAATCATTTTAGGGTAATTTAAATTAGAAATTTCTATACTTGAAGCTAATAAATTTAAATTTGGTAAATTAATTTTTTAAATAGAAAAATATAAATTTCATTGTTATTATAAGGTTGATAATATAATGAATTATGCACCTACCATTGGTTATCACAGGTATTGTCAACGTTATCGTCGCTAATGCCTGTTATAATTAATTGGTCATGAGAAACTGATAGAGGCCGTTAAGACATATAAGTAGGAAAGGACATACCCATCCTTCCCCCATCCAGACGACATAATTGTTTGTTGTATTAAAAATGATTAAAATATATTACTACATTAATACTTATTATGCATGAAATAGAGAATAATAAAAATAAAGTTAAAAATTAATTTTGTTTAGTGGATCCACATAGGAAAACTCTAGAACAATTCCGAAGGGACATAGCCGGCTACCATCAAACCGCAATGGTACAAACTCAGAGGGCAGAGGCCATGGTGCGGAAGTGCCGCTACATGGAGCAGACATGGCTTCGCCCCGAAGCGGCAACCAAGTTGAGGGTAGAAATTGACACATTGAAGACTCAGTTAACTCAGAAGGACGAAGCCCTGCGGTCGGCCGAACAGAAGGCCCAGGAGCTAGAAAAACAGGTAGCAGAATGGAGGTTGAGGGATAACATCCGGACAGGCCTCCTGCAGAGTGGTGTCCACCTGTCTGAAGAACAACAAGCAATAGTGTTGAGGAATGCCACCGGAAAAGACGCTGGCATAGGAAACATAATATCAGGCCCCTCACATGCATCAGAGGAGTTGCCGAAAAGGAATCGCAAGAAAAACTGGCCAAACAAAAGAGAGAGGGAGCGGCAGTTTAGGCTAAATCGTGCTCGCCTATTGGGGCATATCTTAGATGCCAATGGGTTTTGATTATGCAATTATGTACTTAATTTGACTAAATTAGTAGATGTTAACAACTTATTAATCGTGTAATTTATAGATGTTAATTGTTTATTTATTATAATATAAATTGATAACTTGATGTTGAATTTGTTTGTTATTGACGTGTGGATGGGATTGAAGTTGTTGAATATGGGGAAACAGAGTGATCTAATGGTTAGATAAATCGGTAATTAGATAGATAGATGAAAGGAGGACCGATTAAGTAAGAGCATGAAGTCTTCTATGACAGCTCATTGACCCGAGGGGGGTTAGGGCATTAGCAGCTCTTGAGAAGGAGCTCACCTTTTGCTAACCTTCCACCCACTAGTTCACAGTACTAACGTCATTTATGACGGTGACTAGCGGTTCAAATTCTTATGCAGGCGCTAGGTGGGGATAATAACCCTTAGGCAGTTCAAAACTATTTTAAGGACCCATCAGTGCCCAGCACATAGTAAAAACTTTCAAAATGTAGAAATGTTCAATTCATTAAAAACTCTATAAAAAACTATTAGTAACCTTTTAGACAAGTTTTTTTAAAATTAAAGCCGAAAATTTTTGAAAAAAATTCCAATAACTCTACTTTGAGTTGTAGAGAAAATTAAGAAATAATTTCGTAAGATTTTTCATGAAATTCAATCAATTTAATATTTTTATAACTTTTCAGATATTTCAAAAATATCCATCGAAACTCTAGGTTTTTGAGTTTTTACCTCATTTGCAATTTACCAGGAGCAGTGGAACAGAACCTTCAAATGAGGAGTTTAAAAAATACGGAAAAAATACGTTTTCAGATAACTTCAGTTAAAAAAATTTTTTTATAAAGTATAAAAAATCCAAATCATTAATAACATTGAAAATGAGGAAGATTTTTATAAATTTGGGAAATTAACACAAATTTCCAAAGCCTCATAAAATCAATAATTATCAAAAATTTGGATTTGTCAAAAAGTAAAAAAGATTGCAGCCAAAACAAATTTCCAAGGAACAGAGGAATAGTTTATTCGAATATACAAACTTTTTAATAATAAATTTTAGTTTTCAATTAATCGGACTTACATTTATTCGAAAATAATTTCATTAATTTACATAAATTGGCATAAATTCCTAAAAACCTAAAAAAACTAATTAAAACTAAATTTATAATAAATGATGATGAAAAGTATTATTTAAGACCTTGAGTAATGATCTCATAAATATACGAGATCACAATCCAAGCCCTAAAATATACTTTATTAAAAAAATTACCTGCCAGCCATTTTAAAAATGTCTAATTCATAAACTAACCATAATTGTAATTGGTTGCACATTAAAACTTCTATTATAGAAGTCTTTAATGAACTGAATCAGGTGTAACAATAATACTTACAAATAAAAATTTCTGTTTTATAATATATAATTATTTATTTCTGATTAATTCGAATTTGTCGATTTCAAATCTGAAATCGGTTTTCCATTATCACTTATAGTTAAAAAGTATAGGTATTTTTCGAAACTGTTTTTAAATTTTCTTCCGAGCTTATATGTAAATTTAATGTTTCATTTTTTGGTAGTTTATCGATTTGTCTGAGTTCAATGTAAAAATTATAGTGTAAATTAGTGTATTATTCATTTGAACGTTTTGTTGGGCCAGAACACATACGGCCTTGGAAAATGTTTAAATGGATCGGTAACACACAAGCAAACATAACATGCAAATTTAAACTCAAACCTATTAAAACATCAATTAAACCTAACAAAATATGAGAAAAAGATAATTACATATAAAATCAATAAACATAAAAATAAATTAAAATAATAACAAAATGCAAAAAGATCCGCACGATACAAATACAAATATAACATGAAAACCCAACAAATTCGACCGAAATTTGAAAAATTTTCATGAAAATGAAATTTAAATTAAGAATTTGAATTAGAAATAATTCAATAAAAATTTCAAATAAAAATTATCAAAATAAATTGAAAAAATAATAAAACTAAAGATTAGAATACACTAGAAAATAACAAGGTCGAATTTTGTTTTACTAAACCAAAATTAACACTCGAGGTTAGGGACAGAAAATAGGTATAAATACCGATACATTTTCACATAAAATTTAACCATTTTTGAAACCAATTTTGAAATAGAATTTTTACGAATTTTAAAAATCTACTTTGAATTATTTTTAGGTGAGCAGTAGTTTCATTTGGAGACTCTCTCTCAACGTCTCGTCCTCGCAACCTCGGTAGAGCTCTGCTTGGATGTCGGCGTGGGGGGAGATGTATTTTTATGATTTATTGGATTGACTTGGTCAAGTAATTTTGTACTTTGCTTTTTAATATATTAATAAATATTTATAATGTTAAAAATCGAATTTTTTTTCATAATTAATGTATTTGTCGAAATTTTTCCGGCCCACAGCCAAGACACATCACAAGTCAGTAAAATCAACATACTATTCAGATTCGTGTAAGTGCGTGGAATATCGCCGATGATTTGGGCCCGTGAAGACCCGGCGTGCGGAACGCAGGAGCTGGAACGTCAATATTATCCCGTATAGAAGAAAGAAGAAATAAGGAGGTGGTCTTTTGGCTACTTCCTCGTCTCTCGTTTTCTTTAAATTCGACCTAAATTACTCTACATATGGCTCAAAATCATCACACCGAGTAGTCCAGTGGGCACTCATTAACTGTAATATGAACATAATGCGCCTAAGATCAACCAAGGGGAAAGGGACGGGAATAAAAAATTGAAATCGTTGTTACAAATCTTTTTTTCCGATAAAATAGCTCAAAATCATTAGTACATAAAGTTCAATAAATCGACGTAGGAAATTTCTAATATGATAATCATGAATCAATATCGTTAAAATTAAGAATTTATTGAATTATATATCCCTACGTCACGAGTACCCAAGGCACGTGTTAATGATCCAAAAAAATTATTTTTATAACGAGTACTAAATTCGATTTCCAATTCATTGAGTAAAATCGAGAAATCTAAACGGAAAATAATTAACTACCATATTTAAGTTTTCAATCACCCTCCAAACCACCGAGATTTAATTATACTGTAAGCAAACAGATTAAATAATAACTCAACTTAAACCCAGAAGATCCGTGATCGCTTAACTACAACTGACAGGTCAAATAAAGGAGGCAACTCTTAGTCCAAATAGTAAAAATTTAGCACTTCGTCCTTCCGTATAAGCCCAATTAACAAATCAAACCATTTGCTTGAGATCCTATAATTGTTTTGCGGAGTTTAGATACTTAAACCTAATTAAACCTTGATGTATAATTAATCAACTGATGCAATTAACTTAGAATTTAGCTTTAAAAATATAGTACATAAAAATTCAAAAGGGAAAAGATTTGAACATTTACCCTGATTCAGTTAAAAGGAGACAAGACGAAGTAAAATAAGATAATTAATTTAAATCAAGTTCATAGAAACTCACTTACTCATCCGATGAACATTCGATTCATAGGGTTTTGGGCTTGCAAAAATTTACATTAACAAGACTGTTAGCCCAAAAACTTGACACACAATTAAAACGTTACACATAAAAACAGAAAAACGGAAAACCAAAATAACGCTAACTACTACTGCGCTATCATGAGAACGTAACTAAAATAGTTTACCACAATCAAAATATTTAGCAATAAAGCAAAATCCCATCACGACAAGAAACTCCTAGATCACGCTCGAACCACCAAGATCTGCAGCTAATAAAATTTCCAACTCCATAGGGAGAAAATGTCCGATAATCTGAGTCCCATTTAACTGACCCAACCTGGAAGCCATTATGGGTACCAAATTTTTGAGAAGAAACTAATGAGAAATCACGGTTCCCACTTTCCCATGTCGCAAGATCTCTCGGTGATAACGCAAATGTTCTAATTCCCTAACCAAAAGTATAACTAAACTAAACATTGTTTAATACGGTGATCATAAAATAAATTAAAGAACACTTACCCAAAATCCGCACTAGTAGAAAATTACTAGCTTAGCTGATAAAACGAAAATAAACATTTTTCTTTTTGATTAGTCTCATTATCAAAACGGTTCCCAACAGCTACTAGCGAACCAACTATTAGCAGAAAAATCCCCAAACGACGGAATAGTTCTAACTACAGATCACTTCCATCTAACCAATACCTCCACTATCAATCCTGAACGGACAAATTATGTTAAAAAATAGAAACAACCAGCCGTGCACTAATACCTGTATTCACATCGCGTCCCACTCGATTTGTCCATCAACCCTGACCAAGCAAGCGTAGATCTAGAAATTAAGGAAATAACTATTGCGTATAAATTCAAATTACCTTCCCCATACTAAAATATGACGGATGATTCCAAGTGGAATTAAACAACCCATTCCTAGCTTCGGGTAATTAACTGCTGTAAGAATCGAATTTAGAATTGATAGGATTTAAAAACCCAATCAATACCTGTAATTAACTCGATCATTTCCAAACCGCGAGTAAACCAGAATCTACAAGGAATAAGTTGCTAAATAAAATCAGCGAAAAAAAATTGAAAACTTATCACACAATAAATCAATACGTATCATCTCATATGTTAAATAATGCGTCACTAAATTCCACCGGTATGCACAAAGTTAAATGTCACACACACCAACACGACGAATCCGTGAAACAGGAACCGAAATCAACACAACACCTGCATGCTGTGATGACTTACCGGCAACATGTCTACTGTAGTGGTCGACCACGCTGAGAGAATTACACACACGCGATTTCCCCGATCAATGCCAGACTACATAAGGGAACATCAGGACAGAAGGAATAGTATTTTTTTTTGTGAGGACAATTACTCAAAATGCATTACCGTCCGAATCATGATAATGGGACTCCGTCGTCCGGGTCACTCGACGAAGACGCGTATCGAAGTTCAGGAGTTCGTATTTCAGGTAAATTTGACATCCTATGAACTACTTTAATTTAATCCCTTTAATTATCGTTATTATTATACCTTAATTTGGTTAAACCCCGTTAATATTAATAACCATTATTATTTAGTACTATTTTATTATTGTCACTATCATTTATTGTCATTATTATTATTAGTCTTATCATTTATTACTTTATTATTATCATTATTATTATTATTATTATTATTATTATTATTATTATTATTATTATTATTATTATTATTATTATTAATGTTAACAATCATAATCCTCGACAATTGATGAAGAATTTTTTTCTCTGTTAAAATGGATTTCTTAAATAAATTAAAAATAGGTAAATCTTCTAGTTTTATTTTATTACTGCGCTCGGAAATAGAAATACAGCGATCAATAATTTTGAGGACGTTTGTACATCAAGGGAGATTTTTGTTTAGAGTTTATATGAGAATGCGTAACTAATAAACGGAAATGGAGACTATTTACTGAAAAATATCTAAGGTATTTAGAAGGAACAGAATGGCAGATTGATTACCTTCCGACAGCCAGATTTTGACTTTTAATTATATTTAGTAAGTAAGTTTATTAATTATCACTAGTTAACCAAAGATTGATTTTTTTTGATAATCTTAATAATCATTATGGTAAACAAATTTTAATATACCTTCCATTTAGTAGATAGAATTTTAACAATTATTTGTTCAATAAATAAATTCCCCTTCAAATAATCCTAAGACGGTTAGTGTCAGACAATAAAGAAACCCACGAGGTACATTCCCCAGTGGGCAATTTTTTTTGGAAATTACAATCAATCTCATTCTCATTTTACTATAAAAAACGCTAAATGTAGAAATAAATAAAACCTTCCTGATCGTGATATTTTGTAGGAGAATCAGGATCTCTCATCTATGTCCCCACACACGTTGCCGACCAATGGCGACAGGCTTAGAGACGAGCTTGGAAAGCGAGTGGCGACGAGGAGCCCCAACCAAAGGGGCCTAAACAGACCATCGGACAATTGCTAGGGTTGGACGAGAGACCGTCATTGCGAAATGGACAAGATGGTGAGCAGTATCCGGCCCGGGAAATTCGAGAACACGCCAGCAAGCTCCTCTCACGCCTGGAGGACCATCAGCGGCAGGTCGACTTCCGCGTGGTCAGGGCCAGACAATACCTGGCCAACGTGGAGGACGACATCGCTGTCGGACGAATTGCGGACATCTATCCGTGTGTGCCGCCGCCCAACTCCAGACCTGTACGCAACACGAAGCAGCCCGTATTCATATACCCGGGCTACTCCGCGGAAGAGGAAGTGAAAAGATTCCTCGAAGAGCCCTGATCTCACCGGGCTATTAGCTATTGACTTTTTAATTTTGTACGAATGCGATTTTAATAAACAACTGTTAATTAAGATTTTCCTTGTTATTCGTTTTATAATGTAACTTTACAGATTTATGTTTGAAATCAAGTTCACGTTTAGCAATTTTTGGGAATAATAAAAGAATTTAATTTTGTCGTTATAGAAATGGAACCCCTACAGACGATACAAACGGAGCTGACCCACGCAAGACAAACCAATAAAAATCTCTACGACCAGATTATACAACTATCCCGCGAAATTCAACAAACAAAGGCTACATGGGTGGACCCAAAGAAGGCCCGATCAATGTACCAAAAGATTACAGCATCTCAAAAGGGATGGGCCGACGAAAAACAATTGAACCAGAGCCTCAGGACTCAGATAAGGGGGCTGGAGGTCGCCTTATCGGCCTGCCAAGAAGGAGCCGCTGTAACGTACCCCCTTGTCTTTGCCCCCGCCCAATTGGCTCACCGAGAGACGGCGGCAACTCCAATGTCGACCACACCTTCAACCCCGACAATAGTAAAGAACAGTTATCGTCCAGGACGCAAGGAGCAGGCCAAACGACGGGCCGCACGACTGCTAAATATAACGCAGCCTACAAACTGAAATTGATTCTCTTCTTGTAGGAAATTTGTTTTATCTAGTATATTTTAGTCATTTTTCATTCATTAATAAGTGTTCACTAGTTTTATTTTCAACATTTATTCATTAATATTTTTGACTAAAGCACTCAATGAACATGAGTGATAAAGCCTACGACTTAAAGGGGACCAAATGACCTAAAGCGAGCACAAGTCTTCTAACGACAGCTCGTTGGACCCAGAGATCGTTCGAGCAATTACAGCCTTAGAAATAGGGCTCACTTTTTGCGAACGACCTACCCGCTCGAGCACATTTCCAACGTTGCTTAGCAACGGGTGTCGAGTGGCAGTAAAGAAAATATTTATATGGCGTTACCTGGGAAACCACAGGGAGATTTAAACAAAGCATAATTAAAGCCAGAAACAATAGCCTTAACCTAAATTCAAATCCAGCAAACCATAAGGACAAAAAAAATGTAAACTGTAGATTATGTGGTTTACAGTGGGAGACACAGACACATATCCTAAACCATTGTACTCTTTCCCAAAATGCGCTCAGAAACAAACACAATCATGTACTTGAAACAGTATATAATTTTTTTGCAAGTAAAAAATATGATATAGACATTGAAAAATCACCTCCAAATGTAGATACTACCTTAAGGCCAGACTTAATAATCAAGACAACACATAAAAATAAAACAAAATTATCATTAGTAGATATAAAAGTGCCATACGATGAACCTATAAATTTTACTAATGCACGAAAATTAAACATTGACAAATATAGAGACATAGCAATAGAAACAGGTAAAAAAAATAACTGTAAAGTGGCAGTATATACTATTATTGTTGGATCCCTAGGATCCTGGGACAGTGAAAACAATAAAGATCTAAAACAATTAGGACTATGTGAAATTGAAATAAAAACACTAGGGAGAATGTGTATTAAAGCGGCTGTTGAAGCTAGTTACATGATCTATATGAATCATGTAACTAATAACAAATAACTTACTAAAATAATATATTTCATATTTACAAATTTATGGATAATTATTAATCTAATAACCTCTATAATATATTTTTATTTATTTATTATTATATACTTAAATATCCAACATATTTACATTAACTTTTATCTATACTATATTTATTATTTTGTCTGGTTTTTTGATATGTCATTCTTTGGTGTTAGTTTTATATGGTTTCTATGTAGTAACTATTCGTTTTGATAGATAATTTTATTTTTTTTTAATTTTATTTTTTTATTATTTTTAAGATTATGTGTTGCTGCTGTATTATTATGTGTTATTATTTGTATTGTCTCATTTTGGCTTTTTCTGTTGTACATAATTTATTATTTGTTGAATAAGTTGTAGTTCGTCTTTGTGTTTTTACTAACTCATTTGTTAGGTTTTTTTCTTTGTTATGTCTATATTCTACATATACTACTACACATCTGGTTTTTGCCCCACCTTGGTTTCTCCTTGGTATGAGTAGGTAGTTAGTGGCTATCTACGGTACAAAAAAAACATAGGGGGAGGGGGGGGGGTATGTAATAGCGGATTAAATTTCGGATTATCTTGATTACATAATGATGTAATCAACTTAATTAATTTTGTGTGTATTTTAATTAAATTTTTGGCGCGATTTTTTTTTTCGAATTTTTTTTTCGAGTTTTTGGCGCGATTTTTTTTTTTGAATTCAAATTTTTGGAACATTTTTTTAAATTCAAATTTTGGCGAATTTTTGAAATAAAATTGAAATATTTTTTTGAATAAATTTTTTTTTTAATCACACTATAGTCAGGGGGTATTTTTGAAAAAGACTAAAATAAATTGGCTTGAATTGCCTAACGATAAAAAAAAAGCATAAAATTAAAATTGGCTCAAATCGCCTAAAATGGTCAGAGAGGGTATTTTCATTCACAAATTATTTTTAATCACACTAGTCAGGGGGTATTTTTGAAAAAGACTAAAATAAATTGGCTTGAATTGCCTAACGATAAAAAAAAGCATAAAATTAAAATTGGCTCAAATCGCCTAAAATGGTCAGAGAGGGTATTTTCATTCACAAATTTTTTTTAATCACACTATAGTCAGGGGGTATTTTTGAAAAAGACTAAAATAAATTGGCTTGAATTGCCTAACGATAAAAAAAGCATAAAATTAAAATTGGCTCAAATCGCCTAAAATGGTCAGAGAGGGTATTTTCATTCACAAATTTTTTTTTTAATCACACTATAGTCAGGGGGTATTTTGAAAAAGACTA
Source organism: Schmidtea mediterranea (assembly GCA_022537955.1). NCBI lineage: Eukaryota > Metazoa > Platyhelminthes > Tricladida > Dugesiidae > Schmidtea > Schmidtea mediterranea. The sequence continues at coordinate 174,935,053 of CM039679.1, read as the reverse complement.
AAATAAATTAGCTTGAATTGCCAAACGATAAAAAAAAAAGCATAAAATTAAAATTGGCTCAAATCGCCTAAGATGTGATATAGTCAGGGATGTTTTTAATTCGTAATAAAAACTAATGCAATATTTGGTCTCAATACTTTCTATAGGTAAATATTGACATAAAATAAAAATGGCTTGAAACGCCTACTGATAAAAAAAATTGACAGGGGTATTTTATAGGCTTGTTAAAAAAAAAAACACTTGAAATATTTGTTCACACAATTTTCATAGACAAATTTAGGCTCTAGATAAAAATAATTTAAAATACCTAAAGTAAATTAAAGTACATTAGAATACATTAAAGTATATTAGAGTAAATTAAGGTTCCTCTAGTAAATTAAGATACATTAGAGTACATTAAGGTAAATTAAAGTAAATTAAAGGGTCGAAAGTCAATTTAAGTACATTGGGGTACATTTAAGTAAATTATGGTTCATAAAGTAAATTAAGGTACATCAGAGTAATTTAAAGTACGTTAGAATAAATTTAAGTAAATTAAGGTTCTTAAAGTAATCTAAGGTACCTAGAGTAAAGTATGGTAGGTTAGGTAAGAATTTTTTAAAATTAAATAGAGAGTCAACAGTTAAGTTACATAAGGGTAATTTTTAAAGCTGAAAATTTTAAAAGCAGTTATAGTAGGCAAATTACATAAGGTAAGAATTTTTAAAAGTAAATAGAGGGTCAAAAGGTAAATTACATAAGGTAAGAATTTTTAAAGTTAAAGAGTCGACAATATTGCATGATAAAATTTATTAAATAAAATTTTTAGTATAGATTTATCGATCAATTTTATACATATTTTTAAATGATAAAATTTTAACATAATTTTACAATGGAATTTTTTATACATGATTTTTAAAGATGAAATTTTTAGAATAATTTTACAATGAAATTTTTTATACATATTTTTAAATAATAAAACTTTAACATAATTTACAATGAAATTTTTTATACATGATTTTAAGTAGAATTTTTAGTATAATTATATCGATGAATTTTTATATATAATTTTAAAGATGAAATTTTTAGGATAATTTTACAATGAAATTTTTACACATGTTTTTAATTGAAAAAATTTTGAATGTAATCTTACAATGAAATTTTTTAGTATAATTGGTACAATGACTTTTTTTATACATATTGATAACGATCAAATTTTCAAAGAAATTTTTCAAAAACTTTTTTCAAGAATTTTATTAAATTAATTTTGAGTTTCAGTGTTACATAGTATTGCCTAAGGTAGGTAGTAGTCATTCGCAAGAGCAACCCATCTCCTCCACTCTGCAGCAACCCATCCTTAATAAAAAAAAATAATAAAATAATAATAATAATAATAATAATAATAATAATAATAATAATACTTTCAGAAAATATAAAAAGTTAACTTACTTGGTATCAACTTCTGAACACTGATAACCCATACACAGTGAATAATTCATTAATAACTGAACAACAATCACTAGGTACTGTATACAAATAACCGAGTACTGTACAGCTCTCTATATACATATTATGCATTGAATAATTTACTTATTTATTAAAATGACATATTTAAATAATATTTACTCTTTCAACACCGATATTCAACCAACTCAACCCACTTAAGAAATAAAATTTCTCTCAATCATTTCCCTTTAAAATACTTAGTTATTTACACACTCAATAACTAGTTACTGAACAAATCAATATCAAAAACTAATTACTGAACCAATAAATATTAATGATGGGTTACTGACCAACTAATTTTGAAATAAATCACATAAAAGGTTAACAAAAAGAAATACAAGTTGAAACTTTATTAACTTTTTCACTATTTTATCGATCATTGATGTGTCCAAATTGGTAAAATTTTTGGTTGCTTAGTTACCTTGTTGTTATCAAGCGATAATTAATCAAATTCATTGAAACCATATCCATTGTTATATTTACTTGGTATCAACTTCTGAATACTGATAACCCATCACACTGAATAATTCATTAATAACTGAACAACAATCACTAGGTACTGTATACAAATAACCGAGTACTGTACAACTCTCTATATACATACTAGGCATTGAATAATTTACTTATTCATTAAAATGACATATTTAATAATATTTACTCTTTGAACACCAATATTCAACCAACTTAACCCATTTAAAAAATAAAATTTTCTCTCAATAATTTCCCCTTAAAATACATGGTTATTCACAATATGTTATCAATAACTAGTTACTGAACAAATCAATATCAAAAAATTTTTACTGACCAAGAAATCTTTAAATAAAAGCACATATAAATTTGAACAATCAAAAGAAATACAATTTTATTAACTTCTCGACTTTTTTATCGATTATTGATGTCTCCAAATTTTGTTTTGTTGTTTAGTTACCTGATTGCTATCAAGAAACTATTAATCATTGAAGCTCAATCAATTGTTGTATTTTCTCTGAATAAAAATTTATTTCTTTACAGTCTTGTATGTGATTTATTGAAATTATTTTGTAAAACATTGAAATTTTTCTACCATTTTTGTAATATTTTTAATTGCGTCCAACAATGAACAATTACTAAACGTTATTTTCAAAGATGAATGCCAACTTTTTCATTTATTTTTCACACGTCCCTAAATAAATTAATTGCTAACTCATCAAATAATTACTTAAATTTATTTTTATAGATTTTCTATTCACCCCCAACTCTTATTGTTTACTGAATGATAAATTAATTAGTAAGTACAAGTAGTGGTTAATCTAATTACTAGTGAAAAGAAACTTGATTAGAAAAAGATACTTAAATTAATTTCACAAACATACATTACTTTCACAGTACTTGAAATAAATTTTCATATATTTATTGTAAATTATTAGATTTTTAAGTTTCTAAACATTAAATAAAGTTAATAGATAAAATAATTATCATCTACCACATTACTAAAAATTAAATGGTTATCGACCAACCACTAAATAAGTTGAATTTCTAACAAAGCTTAAAAACCACATGGAACAGGTACTTGTGTACTGATAGATACCGATAAAATCTACTAAAAATCCAAATATGTATGTTTAATTTTTGTAAAGTTTTTTATTTTGTAAAAATAAGACTTATCCTTAAATTATGATTAGCATGTGAATAGAATTTGATTAAATTTAAATATTTTAAGATGTTAAATAAAACTGATTAATTTGTAAATAATGTTAGTACTTTGAAATTTTAAAATAAGACCTTCGGCAAATTGGTAAGAAAATAGTTGTTATTGAGTAATACATATTAAAATTACCAAAGTTTTATAATTTTTGTCAAGTTTTGATAGATCTTTAATAAAATTTGTTAGTACTTTGAATAAAAATTTTAAAAAAGTTTCAACATACTAGCAAATTGTAAAGAAAATAGTACTTATCAATTAAAAAGTTAAATAAACTAAGTTGTAAAATAATTGAAAAAATTTGCTAGATCATTTTTTAAAATTTTATTCAAGGTACTTGTTGAATAAAAATTAGTGTATATTATCGACTTCTTATAGTATTTAATCGTACAATTTCTCTTCATTCCTGGAAATAATCATAAATATTTAAATTATTCAGAAAATTGTCAATAACAACATAAGTAATGAGTAATAAAAAGTTTTTAATACTAGTTAATTTAGTTTTTAATTAAATTAAATTACAAATTTATAATAAATCAAATAAATACTTACTTGTATACAAATAGTTACATGAATCAAACTATTTCTTAGAACCGAACACGTATCGTATATTTTATTCAGATTCCAATAATATCATTAAAATTAACCAAAATCTTATTGATATATTTTGATAACCCTTAAACCAATGAAAATGTATCGATTTCACTAAGTATCCATCCTTTAACATAGATATTTAAACGAATAAATCCCCATAAAATATCATAAATTACCCTCTTATCTTATCGTTTCCCCTTAAAATATTATAAAATTTACTGTCAACCAATCATTTCCCTATAAAATATCAACAAGCCTGTTCTTAATCGATCATTTCCTATTAAAAAATCATAAATTCTCTTCTTAGCCAATTGTTTTCCCCTAAAATAAAATTTACTCTCAACCAATCATTTCTCTTTAAATGAGATTAATCCCAGTTTTATTCATTATTTTCATAAAAAATCACCGACATATTGATATTCAACCGAATAAATCTCTTGAAATCATCTTAAAATAAAATTCCTCTCTTGACCAATCAAATCCCCTTAAAAATATTATAAATTCGCCTCTCAACCAATCATTTCTCTTTAAATTACAATAATCCCGCTATATTCATTATTTTCATAAAATCACCAACATATCGATATTCAACAGAATAAATTTCTTGAAATCCATCTCGTGACCAATTATTTCCCCTTAAAAGATCATAAATTCTCTTCTTAAACAATCATTTCTCTTTTAAATGACAATATTTCCACTCTCTCAAAAGATTTACACACATCTTGATATCTATCTGAACAAAGCCCCTTAAAAATATTATAAATTCCTCCTCTATATTCTCCATTTATGAAATATTTATTCTTTGAACACAGATATTCAACCAACTCAACTCCCTTAAAAATGACAACAAACTTGTTCTTAATAGATTATTTCCCCTTAAAATATCACAAAATTTCCTCTTAACCAATCATTTCCTTGAAATCACATTTTCATTCACTGCACCAACAATACACATATTTTTGGTAATAACCTACAAGGTAAAATTTATTTAGAAATCTATATTTAACCGAATAAGATCTTTAAAAATTCATCATTTGGATCATATTTACTATATGTATTCAACCAATCAAATTCCCTTAAAATAAAAATCTGAATTTTACCAATAAAAATAAATTTTCTTTAAAGTATTACAAAATTGTTATCGATACCCAACATTTTCCGTCGAAAATCACCACAATTTGATTCTGGCAACAAATTCAATCAAATAAAAAATTCATCAAAAATGACTAAAATCGAATAAAGTCTATGTTTCCCACATAAATTTAATTTCACTAAATTAATGTAAAATCATAAATATATATCATGTTGCTCAAATAATTAAAATTAATCAGTAAATCAAGTATAAATTCAATAAAAATTACCAGTCAACCCATAGATATAATTCAACGATTTTCATATGTATATTGTTAACCACACTGAGCATCCTCTTAAAAATCTCTACAATATACTACTTTGTGATTGATATCCATGAAATCAATAAATGGAAAAATGATAATAATTAATTGATCATCCTTTTTTTTTTACTGTAAAATCAATTAAAATTTTCGGTTTCACTAAAATATTTTTAAAAATCAACTGATTTAATCAACTTTTTAAATATATCATAAAATTATAATTTAAATATCATTTACTATTCAAAATCTATCAGTCAAATTGGAATCTAATTGGTAAATAATTATCATAAATATGTTTCATAAACATTTTGTTCCTAAAATAAACTTTTATTTAAAATAATCCTAAAATCAAGTAAGTTTATTAAATTATCAAGAAATTAAGTGCTTCTAAAATTATAGATTTACCCTCATTTCTTCAATATTTTCTACAAAACATAATAGTCCCAAATCCATTAACATTCAAATGAAAACCATAAAATTCACATAGATGATTAAAATTTACTAAAATAAATACCTCGTAAAACTAGATATCACTTAAATTATCATAAAATTTCCCTAAAATCTCTAATTAATTTACATAGCCTAAAAATATTTTATTTTTGTCGATTACAACCTAATCTATTTAAGTGTGTAATTAAATTTATTAAAAGTTAATTAAATTTTCAGTGAAAATGACAAGTCAATAACAAGTCAACAAATGGAATTTTAATTAGTAGAGATTATATTCTATAAAGAAAATTTCCAGTGAAGAAGTAATATTGGTGGGAGAGTACATTAAGTGTCTAAAATCGTTGAAATTACTGGAAAAAGTGGGATAGCTAAAGATATCTACTAAATAGATGAAATATCAATTGATATATTAAAACCTTACAAGGTAATATACTTTGAATGAAGAAATATACATCGAAGAAGAAAAATATTCATTAAAGTGAGAAAATATTAATTAAAGTGAGAAATTATTCATTGAAGAGGAAAATATTCATTAAGAGAAATTATTCATTGGTGAGAAAAAATATTTATTGAAGAGGGAAAACAATCATTGAATAACGTAAAATATTGATTGAAGCTAAGAAATATTCAGTGAATCGAGAATTGCATATAATAAATTAGACGGTAAAATTTCTCAATGATGAGATGAAATATCAATTAAATATTGGAAATACTTGAAATAAATGGAGTCTGTATTATTCACTGTTCAACAAATATACTTAAAAGATGAAAATATTCACTGAAAATGAATCGTACTTTAAGAGTGGATGAATTACTATTATATTCAATTAAAAATTATTAACAATTGAGTAGATTTTGTCGGTTAATTATATTTAAATAGGGATATATATTGTTGATGGGTGCGCGGATGAATAGTTATTAAAAAAACGCGCGCGCGTATATTAATCCAACGAATATATTCAAATCCGGCGAATATATTCCAATCCGGCGAATATACCAATCCGGCGACTATACAATCCGGCGAATATATTCCAATCCGGCGAATATACCAATCCGGCGACTATACCAATCCGGCGAATATACCAATCCGGCGAATATACAAATCCGGCGACTATACCAATCCGGCGAATATACCAATCCGGCGAATATACCAATCCGGCGAATATTCAACAAATCCGAGAAATATTTATTAAACAATGAGATTGTAGAAATCAAATATAAGTCTCTTACATTCAAAGCACATTGAATGATATATTTTAAATGAACGTTATGGAATTTTATTGGTATTAAGAATTATTATCTACATGTAATAAATTTTTGAAAATCTTATATTTTAATACTATTTTAGTTGTAACTATTGACAATATATTATTTAAATTAACTTTACATTTGGATAATATTTATTTATAACCATCAATTTATAAATATATTATTGAAAATATTTTTAATTTGTCAAAAGGTTTTATTTGAGTATAAAACTAAATCAAATATTCTATTTACTAATCATTATAAAAAAAAAAATTTTTTTTTTTAACCAAATTTCAAATATAATTTCAATAATATATTTATAAATTGATGGTTATAAATAAATATTATCCAAATGTAAAGTTAATTTAAATAATATATTGTCAATAGTTACAACTAAAATAGTATTAAAATATAAGATTTTCAAAAATTTATTACATGTAGATAATAATTCTTAATACCAATAAAATTCCATAACGTTCATTTAAAATATATCATTCAATGTGCTTTGAATGTAAGAGACTTATATTTGATTTCTACAATCTCATTGTTTAATAAATATTTCTCGGATTTGTTGAATATTCGCCGGATTGGTATATTCGCCGGATTGGTATATTCGCCGGATTGGTATAGTCGCCGGATTTGTATATTCGCCGGATTGGTATATTCGCCGGATTGGTATAGTCGCCGGATTGGTATATTCGCCGGATTGGAATATATTCGCCGGATTGGTATAGTCGCCGGATTGGTATATTCGCCGGATTGGAATATATTCGCCGGATTTGAATATATTCGTTGGATTAATATACGCGCGCGCGTTTTTTTAATAACTATTCATCCGCGCACCCATCAACAATATATATCCCTATTTAAATATAATTAACCGACAAAATCTACTCAATTGTTAATAATTTTTAATTGAATATAATAGTAATTCATCCACTCTTAAAGTACGATTCATTTTCAGTGAATATTTTCATCTTTTAAGTATATTTGTTGAACAGTGAATAATACAGACTCCATTTATTTCAAGTATTTCCAATATTTAATTGATATTTCATCTCATCATTGAGAAATTTTACCGTCTAATTTATTATATGCAATTCTCGATTCACTGAATATTTCTTAGCTTCAATCAATATTTTACGTTATTCAATGATTGTTTTCCCTCTTCAATAAATATTTTTTCTCACCAATGAATAATTTCTCTTAATGAATATTTTCCTCTTCAATGAATAATTTCTCACTTTAATTAATATTTTCTCACTTTAATGAATATTTTTCTTCTTCGATGTATATTTTCTTCATTCAAAGTATATTACCCTTGTAAGGTTTTAATATATCAATTGATATTTCATCTATTTAGTAGATATCTTTAGCTATCCCACTTTTTCCAGTAATTTCAACGATTTTAGACACTTAATGTACTCTCCCACCAATATTACTTCTTCACTGGAAATTTTCTTTATAGAATATAATCTCTACTAATTAAAATTCCATTTGTTGACTTGTTATTGACTTGTCATTTTCACTGAAAATTTAATTAACTTTTAATAAATTTAATTACACACTTAAATAGATTAGGTTGTAATCGACAAAAATAAAATATTTTTAGGCTATGTAATTAATTAGAGATTTTAGGGAAATTTTATGATAATTTAAGTGATATCTAGTTTTACGAGGTATTTATTTTAGTAAATTTTAATCATCTATGTGAATTTTATGGTTTTCATTTGAATGTTAATGGATTTGGGGACTATTATGTTTTTGTAGAAAATATTGAAGAAATGAGGGTAAATCTATAATTTTAGAAGCACTTAATTTCTTGATAATTTAATAAACTTTACTTGATTTTAGGATTATTTTAAATAAAAGTTTATTTTAGGAACAAAATGTTTATGAAACATATTTATGATAATTATTTACCAATTAGATTCCAATTTGACTGATAGATTTTGAATAGTAAATGATATTTAAATTATAATTTTATGATATATTTAAAAAGTTGATTAAATCAGTTGATTTTTAAAAATATTTTAGTGAAACCGAAAATTTTAATTGATTTTACAGTAAAAAAAAAAGGATGATCAATTAATTATTATCATTTTTCCATTTATTGATTTCATGGATATCAATCACAAAAGTAGTATATTGTAGAGATTTTTAAGAGGATGCTCAGTGTGGTTAACAATATACATATGAAAATCGTTGAATTATATCTATGGGTTGACTGGTAATTTTTATTGAATTTATACTTGATTTACTGATTAATTTTAATTATTTGAGCAACATGATATATATTTTATGATTTTACATTAATTTAGTGAAATTAAATTTATGTGGGAAACATAGACTTTATTCGATTTTAGTCATTTTTGATGAATTTTTTATTTGATTGAATTTGTTGCCAGAATCAAATTGTGGTGATTTTCGACGGAAAATGTTGGGTATCGATAACAATTTTGTAATACTTTAAAGAAAATTTATTTTTATTGGTAAAATTCAGATTTTTATTTTAAGGGAATTTGATTGGTTGAATACATATAGTAAATATGATCCAAATGATGAATTTTTAAAGATCTTATTCGGTTAAATATAGATTTCTAAATAAATTTTACCTTGTAGGTTATTACCAAAAATATGTGTATTGTTGGTGCAGTGAATGAAAATGTGATTTCAAGGGAAATGATTGGTTAAGAGGAAATTTTGTGATATTTTAAGGGGAAATAATCTATTAAGAACAAGTTTGTTGTCATTTTTAAGGGAGTTGAGTTGGTTGAATATCTGTGTTCAAAGAATAAATATTTCATAAATGGAGAATATAGAGGAGGAATTTATAATATTTTTAAGGGGCTTTGTTCAGATAGATATCAAGATGTGTGTAAATCTTTTGAGAGAGTGGAAATATTGTCATTTAAAAGAGAAATGATTGTTTAAGAAGAGAATTTATGATCTTTTAAGGGAAATAATTGGTCACGAGATGGATTTCAAGAAATTTATTCTGTTGAATATCGATATGTTGGTGATTTTTATGAAAATAATGAATATAGCGGGGATTATTGTAATTTAAAGAGAAATGATTGGTTGAGAGGCGAATTTATAATATTTTTAAGGGGATTTGATTGGTCAAGAGAGGAATTTTATTTTAAGATGATTTCAAGAGATTTATTCGGTTGAATATCAATATGTCGGTGATTTTTTATGAAAATAATGAATAAAACTGGGATTAATCTCATTTAAAGAGAAATGATTGGTTGAGAGTAAATTTTATTTTAGGGGAAAACAATTGGCTAAGAAGAGAATTTATGATTTTTTAATAGGAAATGATCGATTAAGAACAGGCTTGTTGATATTTTATAGGGAAATGATTGGTTGACAGTAAATTTTATAATATTTTAAGGGGAAACGATAAGATAAGAGGGTAATTTATGATATTTTTATGGGGATTTATTCGTTTAAATATCTATGTTAAAGGATGGATACTTAGTGAAATCGATACATTTTCATTGGTTTAAGGGTTATCAAAATATATCAATAAGATTTTGGTTAATTTTAATGATATTATTGGAATCTGAATAAAATATACGATACGTGTTCGGTTCTAAGAAATAGTTTGATTCATGTAACTATTTGTATACAAGTAAGTATTTATTTGATTTTATTATAAATTTGTAATTTAATTTAATTAAAAACTAAATTAACTAGTATTTAAAAACTTTTTATTACTCATTACTTATGTTGTTATTGACAATTTTCTGAATAATTTAAATATTTATGATTATTTCCAGGAATGAAGAGAAATTGTACGATTAAATACTATAAGAAGTCGATAATATACACTAATTTTTATTCAACAAGTACCTTGAATAAAATTTTAAAAAATGATCTAGCAAATTTTTTCAATTATTTTACAACTTAGTTTATTTAACTTTTTAATTGATAAGTACTATTTTCTTTACAATTTGCTAGTATGTTGAAACTTTTTTAAAATTTTTATTCAAAGTACTAACAAATTTTATTAAAGATCTATCAAAACTTGACAAAAATTATAAAACTTTGGTAATTTTAATATGTATTACTCAATAACAACTATTTTCTTACCAATTTGCCGAAGGTCTTATTTTAAAATTTCAAAGTACTAACATTATTTACAAATTAATCAGTTTTATTTAACATCTTAAAATATTTAAATTTAATCAAATTCTATTCACATGCTAATCATAATTTAAGGATAAGTCTTATTTTTACAAAATAAAAAACTTTACAAAAATTAAACATACATATTTGGATTTTTAGTAGATTTTATCGGTATCTATCAGTACACAAGTACCTGTTCCATGTGGTTTTTTAAGCTTTGTTAGAAATTCAACTTATTTAGTGGTTGGTCGATAACCATTTAATTTTTAGTAATGTGGTAGATGATAATTATTTTATCTATTAACTTTATTTAATGTTTAGAAACTTAAAAATCTAATAATTTACAATAAATATATGAAAATTTATTTCAAGTACTGTGAAAGTAATGTATGTTTTGTGAAATTAATTTAAGTATCTTTTCTAATCAAGTTTCTTTTCACTAGTAATTAGATTAACCACTACTTGTACTTACTAATTAATTTATCATTCAGTAAACAATAAGAGTTGGGGTGAATAGAAAATCTATAAAAATAAATTTAAGTAATTATTTGATGAGTTAGCAATTAATTTATTTAGGGACGTGTGAAAAATAAATGAAAAAGTTGGCATTCATCTTTGAAAATAACGTTTAGTAATTGTTCATTGTTGGACGCAATTAAAAATATTACAAAAATGGTAGAAAAATTTCAATGTTTTACAAAATAATTTCAATAAATCACATACAAGACTGTAAAGAAATAAATTTTTATTCAGAGAAAATACAACAATTGATTGAGCTTCAATGATTAATAGTTTCTTGATAGCAATCAGGTAACTAAACAACAAAACAAAATTTGGAGACATCAATAATCGATAAAAAAGTCGAGAAGTTAATAAAATTGTATTTCTTTTGATTGTTCAAATTTATATGTGCTTTTATTTAAAGATTTCTTGGTCAGTAAAAATTTTTTGATATTGATTTGTTCAGTAACTAGTTATTGATAACATATTGTGAATAACCAAGTATTTTAAGGGAAATTATTGAGAGAAAATTTTATTTTTTAAATGGGTTAAGTTGGTTGAATATTGGTGTTCAAAGAGTAAATATTATTTAAATATGTCATTTTAATGAATAAGTAAATTATTCAATGCCTAGTATGTATATAGAGAGTTGTACAGTACTCGGTTATTTGTATACAGTACCTAGTGATTGTTGTTCAGTTATTAATGAATTATTCAGTGTGATGGGTTATCAGTATTCAGAAGTTGATACCAAGTAAATATAACAATGGATATGGTTTCAATGAATTTGATTAATTATCGCTTGATAACAACAAGGTAACTAAGCAACCAAAAATTTACCAATTTGGACACATCAATGATCGATAAAATAGTGAAAAAGTTAATAAAGTTTCAACTTGTATTTCTTTTTGTTAACCTTTTATGTGATTTATTTCAAAATTAGTTGGTCAGTAACCCATCATTAATATTTATTGGTTCAGTAATTAGTTTTTGATATTGATTTGTTCAGTAACTAGTTATTGAGTGTGTAAATAACTAAGTATTTTAAAGGGAAATGATTGAGAGAAAATTTTATTTTTTAAGTGGGTTGAGTTGGTTGAATATCGGTGTTGAAAGAGTAAATATTATTTAAATATGTCATTTTAATAAATAAGTAAATTATTCAATGCATAATATGTATATAGAGAGCTGTACAGTACTCGGTTATTTGTATACAGTACCTAGTGATTGTTGTTCAGTTATTAATGAATTATTCACTGTGTATGGGTTATCAGTGTTCAGAAGTTGATACCAAGTAAGTTAACTTTTTATATTTTCTGAAAGTATTATTATTATTATTATTATTATTATTATTATTATTATTTTATTATTTTTTTTATTAAGGATGGGTTGCTGCAGAGTGGAGGAGATGGGTTGCTCTTGCGAATGACTACTACCTACCTTAGGCAATACTATGTAACACTGAAACTCAAAAATTTAATTTAATAAAATTCTTTGAAAAAAGTTTTTGAAAAATTTCTTTGAAAATTTGATCGTTATCAATATGTATAAAAAAAGTCATTGTACCAATTATACTAAAAAATTTCATTGTAAGATTACATTCAAAATTTTTTCAATTAAAAACATGTATAAAAATTTCATTGTAAAATTATCCTAAAAATTTCATCTTTAAAAATTATATATAAAAAATTCATCGATATAATTATACTAAAAATTCTACTTAAAATCATGTATAAAAAATTTCATTGTAAAATTATGTTAAAAGTTTTATTATTTAAAAATATGTATAAAAAATTTCATTGTAAAATTATTCTAAAAATTTCATCTTTAAAAATCATGTATAAAAAATTCCATTGTAAAATTATGTTAAAAATTTTATCATTTAAAAATATGTATAAAATTGATCGATAAATCTATACTAAAAATTTTATTTAATAAATTTTATCATGCAATATTGTCGACTCTTTAACTTTAAAAATTCTTACCTTATGTAATTTACCTTTTGACCCTCTATTTACTTTTAAAAAATTCTTACCTTATGTAATTTGCCTACTATAACTGCTTTTAAAATTTTCAGCTTTAAAAATTACCCTTATGTAACTTAACTGTTGACTCTCTATTTAATTTTAAAAAATTCTTACCTAACCTACCATACTTTACTCTAGGTACCTTAGATTACTTTAAGAACCTTAATTTACTTAAATTTATTCTAACGTACTTTAAATTACTCTGATGTACCTTAATTTACTTTATGAACCATAATTTACTTAAATGTACCCCAATGTACTTAAATTGACTTTCGACCCTTTAATTTACTTTAATTTACCTTAATGTACTCTAATGTATCTTAATTTACTAGAGGAACCTTAATTTACTCTAATATACTTTAATGTATTCTAATGTACTTTAATTTACTTTAGGTATTTTAAATTATTTTTATCTAGAGCCTAAATTTGTCTATGAAAATTGTGTGAACAAATATTTCAAGTGTTTTTTTTTAACAAGCCTATAAAATACCCCTGTCAATTTTTTTTATCAGTAGGCGTTTCAAGCCATTTTTATTTTATGTCAATATTTACCTATAGAAAGTATTGAGACCAAATATTGCATTAGTTTTTATTACGAATTAAAAACATCCCTGACTATATCACATCTTAGGCGATTTGAGCCAATTTTAATTTTATGCTTTTTTTTTTATCGTTTGGCAATTCAAGCTAATTTATTTTAGTCTTTTTCAAAAATACCCCCTGACTATAGTGTGATTAAAAAAAAAAATTTGTGAATGAAAATACCCTCTCTGACCATTTTAGGCGATTTGAGCCAATTTTAATTTTATGCTTTTTTTTTATCGTTAGGCAATTCAAGCCAATTTATTTTAGTCTTTTTCAAAAATACCCCCTGACTATAGTGTGATTAAAAAAAATTTGTGAATGAAAATACCCTCTCTGACCATTTTAGGCGATTTGAGCCAATTTTAATTTTATGCTTTTTTTTATCGTTAGGCAATTCAAGCCAATTTATTTTAGTCTTTTTCAAAAATACCCCCTGACTAGTGTGATTAAAAATAATTTGTGAATGAAAATACCCTCTCTGACCATTTTAGGCGATTTGAGCCAATTTTAATTTTATGCTTTTTTTTTATCGTTAGGCAATTCAAGCCAATTTATTTTAGTCTTTTTCAAAAATACCCCCTGACTATAGTGTGATTAAAAAAAAAATTTATTCAAAAAAATATTTCAATTTTATTTCAAAAATTCGCCAAAATTTGAATTTAAAAAAATGTTCCAAAAATTTGAATTCAAAAAAAAAAATCGCGCCAAAAACTCGAAAAAAAAATTCGAAAAAAAAAATCGCGCCAAAAATTTAATTAAAATACACACAAAATTAATTAAGTTGATTACATCATTATGTAATCAAGATAATCCGAAATTTAATCCGCTATTACATACCCCCCCCCCCCCCCCTCCCCCTATGTTTTTTTTGTACCGTAGATAGCCACTAACTACCTACTGGTATGATACATTAATAACTTTAGAAAGAAAACAAAAACAACCCATACAAATTAAAAGAGATATATTAATATTCACAATGTCAAGATGAATACTGCGAGAACGCTGATGAGTGTCGCTGGAATGCTTGAGACTGTGATGGAGAGGACTGTACTTGCCTGGTTATCTCAACCGGACAGATGAGGAGAATTGAAGAATAAAATCCTAAAAGAAACTTGATCGAGTCTGACCTACTAATGGTCGGGCTAGTCCCTTTTAAAGGACGCACTGACTCTTCGGAGTCAGTTTTCATGAAATAAAATTTATTTAAACTAATGATTCTTAGACAATTAACTATTCTTTGTGTGATCATAACCGGACTGTAGGTCCTCTTTCACTTCATCTTGTAATCAATATATTGATGTATACTGTATGATTATTTTTATGCATGTGGGTTTTGAGGTCACGACCCTGTAGCTTGTAGACCCAATTGAATGGAAAACGTAAACTCTGTATAGTTCATAGCTTAAATCTTTTAGAAATTGCGGGTCGCAATTTTACGGGCCCTGGAGTGTTTTATGTTGGGCCAGAACATAAACGGTCTTGAGAATTGTTTAAATGCATCAGTAATACAGCACGAAAACCCAGCACCAAGATAACTTAAAATATAACATACAACACCAACTAAACACTTTAAAATCTGAGAGAATATAAATAAATATAAAATCAAAAACATAAAAGTAAAATAGAATAAATACAAAATGCATCAAGAACCGCACAAAATTTACATAAAAAATAACATAATAACAAGAAAATTTGACAGTAAAATCACCATTTATATAAAAGTAAAAATTAATGAATTAAATGAATAAAAATAAAATATTTTTGGCTGAATAAATTTAATTAAAAATGTTAAAAATAAATTGCCAATTTAAATTAAGAAATTAATAAAAATTAAATTTAGATAACACCAATAATTTCAAGGTCAAATTATAGGTATATATACTGATGTGTTTTGACAGATTTTAATCTTATTTTTCAGTATTGATTTTCAGTCTCACTTTGAGATTTAACTTGAGCAATTTTATTTTGGTTAATATGCGTGACGGTTAATTTGAATCGCATGGTTGACTCCACTATGAACGCATTGATTAAAAAAAATTGACCCTTCAAATTGAAAATGTTATTTATGAACAATGAATTATGATGCTGTGAACTGGCAATGTCAATTATGAACTTCCAACAATTATATGAATAAACGGTTTTATGCATTCAAGACTTTTACCCGATTGGTACGGTAACTTTTATTTATTTATTTCTTTTTCGGCCCACAGTCAAAACATATTGCAAGTCAGTAAAATCACACATAGTTACCGAGCAGTGTAAGTGCGGTGTAAGTCCGCCAATAGCTCGTGCCCGTGAGAGATCTCGCCATGGGTAACGACGGACTCGAACGTCAAATCATTGAACTAAATAGCGAAAGGGGGTAGCTCGAGGGTGGGTCTTTTGGCTCAACTTTCCTGCACTCAATTTCGATAAAATCGACATAAAATTTTAAACAACAATCGGCTCAAAATCACTAACACCGCGTAGTCCAGTGGGCACTCATTGAATACAATATGAACATAAATAGATCATAGGGACAATGAGAAGGAAAGGGTAGCGGGGAAAATTGCGAAATCGTCGCAACAGTTAAAATGAATAGCCATCGAAAAAAGATTAATCCGAACGACTAAAGTTATGAAAAATAATGTTTTAAATAATGTAAGAATTAAATGAATTATGTTGAATTGAGACGGAAAATATGGGCAGAACGCTGCGCAAATTTTCGGAAATAGTTAAAACATTTATCGTAAAACTGTAAAATAATGGTACAACGTTGCTCAAATTTTCCAAATTAATTAAAATACTTATCGCAAATAGTAAAGTAAAGGTGGAATGTTGTTTAATCGTTAGTATAATATTCTTATAAACTGTAGGATAAGGGCGGGACGCTGCTCAAATTTTCCTAATCAATGAAAATACTTCATCGAAAACTGTAGAATAAGGATAAAACCATAAAATAAGGGTGGAACGCTGCTAAAATTTTTCGAATTAACAAAAATACTTTATCGAAAACTAGAAAATACAGATGGATTACAGCTAAATTTTTATATAAGCAAGGTATTTTATAAAGCTGAGGAATGAGGACGGATTCCCAACTAAAAACTTGATAATAATAATGATAATAGTAAGGATAATGGTAATTATAATAATAATAATAATACTAAATATAATGGTAATGGTAGTAATAAGAATAATAATAAATATAATAGCAGTGTTGGGCTAGTACAAGGTTTCGGTTTAAATGGATTGGAAATAGCACGCAAACACAACATGCAGATTTAAAATCGGACCCATAAACATCAAATAACCACCTCAAAAATGCGAGAAACACATAATTAAAAATATAAAATGAAAAAACATAAAAGTAAATTAAAATATCAACAAATGCACCAAGATCTACACGAATTGACATAAAAATAGCATAATAACAAAAGATTTGACCAAAAATTGACAATTTACGGAAAAGAATAGAGTTAATGAATAAATTGAATAAAAATAAAATAATTGTAGTCAGAAATGATTAAAATAAAAAGTTAATGAGTAAATTGTCCAATAAAATCGAAAAAATAATAAAAATTAGAATTAGATTAGACAAGTAATATCAAAGTCAAAATTTGTTTTATCGCATGAAAATTAACACATAAGGTTAGGGTCACAGAACAGGTATAAATACCAATCCATTTTGACAGAATTAACACACACTTAAACGTTTTCACTCAGTGAGCAAACCACTTAAACCAAGAGCAACTCTCGGCAATAATTTCCACAATACGAAATCAAGCACCTTACATGTAAGCCCTACTTGATCGTATATGTGGGAATACCTTTGTCGTGTGTATGAATGAATGACCAAGGATGAATCTATGATTAATATGTTGATTTGAAAATATATATTTCTAACGAACGAGTCTTAAATGTCGAAATTTTTCTGGCCTTCAGCCACACAACATACAGGTTATCAAAATCATACATAACTAGTCACGCTGTGTAAGTGCGGTTTCTCTGCCTATAGCGGGTGCCCATGAGAGTTCTGTCGTGCGTAACGATGGCCTCGAACGTACATATTATATTCGTTTATAGGGGCGGTGGGAAGATCGAGAACTAGTCTTTTGGCTGGCTCTCTTTCACCCATCTCCCGAAAAATCGACCCTAAATCAAATTTACAAATCGTCTAAACTGATCACACCGAGTAGTTTAGTGGACATCGTAAAATCTAATATGAACACAAATTTCTTAGGATCACTTTGAGAGGTTCGGGAGGTGGAAACTCGATATCGATGTAACGAAAAGTAACTAAATAAATTAAAGTTGATAAAAGTAACTAAATATCCTAGGTATGACCAAAATTAATTGAGTATGTTAATATAACGAGAATAAAACTGACGAAAATAATTAGATATATGAAAGCTAACGAAAGAAATTAAACATGTTAAAGTTGACGAATGTAATTAAATGATGAAAAGTGTCAATCCAGGAGAAAACAACTAGAGGTGATGAACGGTGATTAAAATGTAAATAAATTAATTAGATGTAGTAGATATGAGTAACTATAATTAAATCGAACATAACTGGATGTGATCAAACGTAAACTAGAGGTGAATAAGGAGGAATAAAGGTAGCTAAATTAACTAGACGGAACTAAAAGCAATTAGATGTAACTAAATGCAATATAATTAGATGAAATTAAAAACGCTTAAAGTAAACGTAACTAAATAAAACTATACGTAACTAATAATTTAACTAAACGTAATCAAAAGTAACTCAATATAACGACCAGCGATTAACTATAATGATTAGCCACTAAAATATACCGACAAATAATAAATATAAATAAAAGTGACGAAACATAATGAAAGCGAATAAATATAACGGTTTGATGTAACTAGACTTAGTGAAAGCTAACTAAATATAAAAAAAAGTAGATAAAAGTATCAAAAGTAACTAAGATAATTAAAAGCTACAAATCGTAACGTCGCAACGATATTCAGACAATTAAACTCGGAGATGATGCACAGTAGCTGACTGAAGAACGACCCTAAGTTCGATAATCAACCCAACCCTTGAATGAGTAAGGGATGACCGCGGTTAAATTATGTTACAAGAAAACCATTAAGATAAGCTCAAAACCCATTTAATGATTATTAACACGAGAATATCTTTAAATAAAATTGATAAAAACATAACAGAAAATAACAAATCGGTACCATATTCGCATATGAAACCGGATTAATCAAAAATAAAAACAAAGTAATTTGCATACAACCATGTGGTGGGTTACTGGGTAGCGATGTTCAAACTATATGGTTGTTACCCAGACAACCCCATATAAATATTCTTTCGCTTGACACTCGGCACCCGTTGCTAGGCAACGTTGGAACTGTGTTCGAGTGGGTAGATCGTCCACAAAAAGTGAGCGCTATTGCTAATGTTGTAATTGACGGAACGATCTCTAGGTTCAACGAGCTGTCGATAGAAGACCTGTGCTCGCTTTCGATTTTTAGGTCCCCTTATACCGTTAATTCTATCTTTCCCATCCAAAATTCTCATACTCTTCTTATCCACACATGCCAATGCCCTCATATTACCTTTACAAATTAACACTTATCGAATTCATTAAATGACATTTAAGTAATAACCAGTATATATTTTATAATGAAAACAACAATATTTCGACACGTCAATTAATTGTTATTTAGTAGTCGAGCGACCGGGTCGATAACTACTCGCCTTTGGTGTAGTTTTCGGATCTGTTGTGGTCTCTCGGTAGGCTAGTTTGGCAGGAGCAAAAACGAGGGGATATGTTACTGCCGCTCCTTCTTGGCAGGCTGACAATGTTAATTCTAGCCCCTTTATCTGGGTCCTCAGGCTTTGGTTTAACTGCCTCTCTTCCGTCCAGCCCTTTTGTGCTTCTGTGAGCTTTTGATAAAGCAGCTTTGCTTTCTTGAGTTCTATCCAGGTAGCTTTTGTTTGTTGGATTTCTTTTGACATCTAAATAATCTGCTCGTAGAAATTCTTGTTAATAATACGTGCGTGTTTCAACTCCTCCCGTAGAATTTCTAGTGATTCCATATCTGTAAATAATACAATTAACTCTGGACTACAAATCTTAAGTTATTCGATTAATCATACAAATATTCACGGTATTAAACAACAAACAAAAAAAAATAAAATCGCGGAAAAAGCAACTAATCATTTATTTAAATCTAAATTTAATTTCGCTAATGTTATTGTAATTCCGTATTCGAGTCATTACGGAATTGAGGAATTAGATGATGCCTCTCAACACATTCGTCAGGGACCGGTTGAGCGTAAGAGCGCTCATGGTACACAAAGACCGGTCGTCTTGTGTTTCGGATACGGCTGGCACGGGCATCGGAAGAACGACGACATTAGCTTTCATTCGTTCATCAGCATGATTGAAAGTAGGGCTGTGCGGCGGTGTGTATTCGTCAGTATCCGCAATTCTGCCTGCCGCTATGTCCTCCTCCACATTTGAAAGATATAGCCTGGCTTTGGCTACTTGGAGATTGACCTGACGTTGGTGATCCTCGAGCCGAGAGAGGAGAGACCGGGCCTGTTCGTGCATCTCCTGGGCTGGATTTCGGCCACATTTTCGTCTGCCCACTGCGAACGGTAGTTTATCATCTTCTCCAGCTCGCAAGGCGTTCCATCGGGACTCTCTCGGTTGGGGCACAGTGAAGCCCGCGTTCCACATGGCTTGTCACCATTGATCAGCAGCCTGCGTGGGGACACGAATAATGGCTCTCGATGCATCTAGAATTCGATTACGTGAATAAATTCTCTGTATGTTTGTTGAGATAGTTACGACGTTGTTCAAGGTCACGACTGTTTATGGGGTTTTTACACTTATGATTATGTTATAACACAAACTTAAAGATACGGGTTTGTAATTCATCAGTTGGGTTTACCTACTTACAAGCTAATTTATAAGAAGTAACTAAATTAATACTGTGATTGTAAATTTATCCGTTTTAAACCATGATGAATTTGAATTGAATACTAATCGTGTGTAAATGTCTGGAATACTAATAAATGTAATATTTTATTTATATGAAAAGAATTACACGAAGTTTGTTCAAATTAGCTGATTAATTACCTTTCCGTCACCTAGGTAACGAGATTACCGTTATCTAAATTTAGCAAAATTTAGCCTTACCATTAATCACTTCATAACTAGTCCTTATGGGATTTACTGATTACAAGTAATATCAGTTACAACAAATGTCATATTTTATTTATTTAATTGTCATTTTACTCTCTGGTTTATTTCATTTAGGTTGTTACGTATAAAAGTTACTTGATCGAATGTGAACTAATTTAAAGGAATAACCAGATTATCGAGGTAATTGTGAATTAACTCAATTAAAAGTAACTAGAACTAAATTTTAATGATGTGGAGAAGGTTAGGACATCTTTCCTCTGAGCCCATAAATGTAATACTATTTGCATTAGATCCCCTTAATGGTTGTTTGACGCAACTAGTGGGTTAATTTTCATATCAGAAACAACGAAATTTTAGTTACAAAACGGAGGGAGAATTTAACCCTTCCATTGCTTTCTTATTAATTAATCTCCATTGAAATTGCTGACTAAAACTAAAACCAATGCTAATCAAAAACCACATTTTCTTAGTTTAGTTGTAGTGGTATTTCCTAAATATACTTTCGTATGAATTGATAGTTTAGGAAGGTTGTTTAATAGGGTTGGAATTCTACATTGTAGAGAAAAACAATGTTTTAGAAGATTTCTAATTCAATAAAATGGGATCGCTAAATGAAATGGAATTGGCTATCTCCAGGAGGTTTAATTTAATAAAAACAAATAAAAATTGTGATGTTCCCCTTAACTAATAATTAACTAGGATAACACTGGATTTTAAGTTCCTATAACTTATTTAAGAATTTCCGAATACCCAAGATGCCGAACATTCGTTTCGTTAGTTCGTCGTAACTAATACTGATTCAATGTGGTCATATTTTGATAATTTTTATACATTACTGTACCGATATCTCTTCACCTTAGTATAGAATGATAGAAGTAAGTAATTAAGATGAAACAAAAAAAACGAATGCGCATGAATTCGATAAAGTTGTTTAATAATATTTACAGTATAAAGTAAACTTATTTTTTAACTATCTATCGTTGGCGCATAATTGTTAGATAAGCACGAAACAAAAAAAATAAAATTAAAACTTTTTATTTGCCAATGGGATTCACCAACAAAACAATATAAGTACATCGGATTTTTTCATTTTATTTTCCGTCATTAATCTTGGTTAACCTAGCATGCTTTAGTTATTAATTTAGCGATAACTTGGAATCTGGGGAGATAAGCAGAAAACGAGGGAATACTTCATCGTTTGAAATGGTCTAGCTTTCGGCAATTCAACATCTATCTTCAAAAAATATTTGAATCCTTCTACAGGATCGTGCCATCGAAAATTCCTACGTAATTCTGTGGTTATTGGTTATGGTAATGGCGGTTTGGTTCGGAATCGCGTATTTTCTCGAATCTGGTTCCAAGGTGCATAATCTCTACAGTTTTTGATACCACCAAATAATCAAGAACCCCCACCAAAAAAAAAACGCTGGCTTTTCCGACATCAAATTTTATATTGCCTAATTTGCCTTGGTTACCGGTATTACTAATTCTGGGGCATCATTGGGGTTGATATCGCAAGATTTTTTACCTAGGGCTCGTACAGTATTAATAGTAATTTTATGAAAGAAAAAAATATTTTACCTAATGTTTGAATTCTGGGATTTAAAACGATGTCGTCTTCTGAGATCCTGGCCGTCGTGCCTTTATTTATCGGGTTCTCTTGTCGATAATTTTTTAATTAATTTTTTCGTTTTAAAACTCTAACTGTTAATCCGAAATTATCGATATTTATTATATAGATCGGGGTGCCAGTTAAAGAAGCGAGAAGAAAAATGTGTATGCCTGTCAGCAGTGAGTGTGTATTGGAAAGGTCATACCGACCAGCATTACTAAGGGAGTTCTCTGCACGGTGCGTGTGTGTGCCCTCCAATTTGTGTGAGCATATCGCGTCCTATATTGCAGTTGGTGCATGCGAAGGATAAACATCATTATCGTTTGATCGTAAATATAAATGTCAAGCATGAGAGATTATCGATCCACGCAGAGACGAAAGTCGTTGCAGATGTATTTAGCAAGTCTTCAATGTTGAGAATTTGGTTAGTCTATTCCCTTAGCCCCATGTAGTTTAGTAACTTGGAGAATGGATTCAAAATTTGAGTCTTTTCTCCAAGTAACAACAATAATTAAAATTAAGGCCGGGAAAAATGAAAATAAAAAAAAGACTTTTATTTGGAAATTAGGTTTTCATAATGAAATAGTTTAAAAACATTGTAAATTTTTAAATGTTAAATTTTAAAACGTTTGTTTAAATTTTTAATGTAAATTGTAAAAAAATTGAATTTTGATTTAATTTGTAATTTGTGAGTATCAATTAATGTGTAGTTTTTTCGAAATTGGAATTTGTAATTTAAAATTATATTCATGAACTTTAATTGGAAAGTATTTTGTATCTAAATAAAGGATTTTCTCAAAAGCGTTTAAATATTTTTAAAATGTTATTGATATGTTCGATTTCTAATGAAATTCCTGAAGTTCCAGTTCTTAATAGATTTTCAGGGCATGCTTATGAAAGAAGATTAATTGATGAATACTTAACAACCAGTGATTTAAATCCAGTCACTGGGATACAGTTTTCTCGAGATGAATTAGTTGAAATTAGAGTTCTAATGCCAAGTTTTACATCCATTCCAGCCTTATTGAAATCTTTTCAGGATGAATGGGATGCTTTGATGCTTCAACAATTTATTATGAAACAAGAGAACCAGGCTCTTAAATGCGAATTGTCTCACGCTCTTTATCAATACGATGTTTCGTGTAGAGTTGTGACTCATCTAGCCAAAGAGGCTACCACAGCTCGAGAAGCTTTGTCTACTCTTAAATCACAAGTTGGAATTATGTCTCATATTGTTTCTTCTCAAGCTGCACAATTCAATAAAAGTGAAGCAGGAAAAACTCTTCGTTGGATGGATATTTTAAATACTACAGTTCCAAGTCGTATTAAAACTGCTCTCGATAAAATCCCTACAAGTGTTAAAGAATGTGCTATGGATGAATATCATAAGTTTCTGTTAGATGGTCTAGTTTCGGGGTATTCGATGACAGCGTTGGGTTCAGGTCATAGTGAACAGTTAATTGGAAAGACCTGTGTAAACCCCAACGCAAGCATTCTCATTCTCAATCAAAATCTGTTGATCGGGGATCTTCCGCGGCTGTGTTATCTCTGTATCCTCGTGGGCCTAATTAATAAATTAGTCAAAAAGATGATTGAATTCACCATTGGTAGCAGAGCGTGGTTCCCTTTGGGGGGCCACGCACAGATTCGGAAAACGGAAGCCCAATGAGAACGCGGACCAAGGATATCGGAAGGACAGCAGCCAAGCCGAAATCAGCTGATGAATCTCAGGCAAGAATTATTGTTGTTGTTTATTAGACATATATTGGGATCTGGGGGGTTCAGACTACCAAAATTCCTTTTGATGACAAATATTAACCTGAATTTAATTTCTATCTCATTAATCACTGCTATAATTACAGGCTCGTTTGTAATTTATTCTAGTTGGATCGTTTCAACCGCAAGTATTATTTGAGAATTGCATTCTACAAAATTTTAATTTTTATTCTTTCAGGGATTCAACTTTAGGGCAAATGTTGGTGACCCAAATTATTCTTTGACATTTACGAATTCTTGGGTGGACTTATTGTATCAAATAAAAACTTTCAATTTGTTATTTGTGTTTGGTTTGAGCGGTGAAGCAGGATTATTGTTGGTTGTTGATTTTTGACAGGGGAATAATTTGGACATTAATGAATGACTGATTCGAACACTCGCTTAGCTTGGATCGGTGGATTATTCTGGCGAAGGAACATAATGATCACAGGTATTAGTGGATAATTAGGTTCTCCTTAGTTTAATAATTTTTATCCTTTCAGGGTCGACTCGGAGTGGACATCGGTGGATCAGAACAGAATTTTGTTGAAACAGCGAGTTTATTTTCTAATAAATGATTCTAATTTGTTGTTGGTTAATTTTGGGGTTGGTACTAGTTGGAAAAATACTGGGTGGATAGATTTATTCTATAGTTTTATTCTATATGACAAACTACTGTTTATCAATTACTGGTAAGGGTTTTGGCGTCTGTGCCTTTCGATTTATTCTGCGTTTATTTTATCTAATACTTATAGCTTAACCGTGTCTTTATATAGAGTTGCGTTTATCGCTATGAGGTTTCATCGTGCTGGGGAACATGGATCTCTATTCATCTAATTGTTATCATCTCGTCGATTTTGACTAAAGATAGTTTTCCGCGCTTAGTTTATTAATGGAATTTAGGCTGTCGGGGATTTCTCTCTATTGATGTGGGGATCTTATCTTATCATCTGAAAATCTTGGTGATTCGGGTTTGGTTTAAGAATTTTTGATGTTATAAACACTTATTCTTTCCTATTAAATATTTTGATCGATTTTAATTATTGTAACTTATGTGCGTTGGTTATAGTTCCTCGCAAGCCCTTTTTATCGATTTAAACGCTATATTAAGGTTCACATCCAGCTACTTTCTAGACTTCAAGTAACGCATTAGGAGCTTCTTATATTTACATTTACTACTTCCTATTTGAAATTCGAACGTTTGCATTATTAATTCCTTACTCCTATATACTTAAATTTTAAGTTTTGTATCGTAAATCTATAACAGTTACTTTATTGATTTTTGTGCAACGTAACCTCTCAAAATCTATAATTATATTTCATTTAAATTTAGCTAAAATATACCTATTAGGTTCATAATTATTTACTATCTTTAGTACGAAACAACCTCTCAAAGATTTTAGCACTATATTTCATTTAATTTTAGTTAGAATATACATTTAAGTTCATAACAACGATTTCATCTTCTTACTTCCCCGTTACTTTTCCCTTACTTCCCTTAGCCGTATGTAAATATTATTTTAGGTCGAGTTTATAGAAATTGAGAGACGAGGAAACAGCCAAAAGACCACATCCTTATCCCTCTCTTCCCCTATACGGAATAATATTGACGTTCCAGCTCATGCGTTCCGCACGCCGGGGCCTTCACGGGCACGAATTATTGGCGATATTCCACGCACTTACACGAATTCGAATAGTGTGTTGGATTTTAATGACTTGTAGTGTGTTTTGGCTGTGGGCCGGAAAAATTTCGACAATATAAAACAAAGTTTGATAATATTTATTAAAATAAAAATAGAATTTACCCGATACATTAATCATAAGAAATTAACAATCATACATACACCGCTCTCCCACGCCGACACCCAAGCAGAGCTCAATTGAGGTTGCGAGGATGCGACGTGGAGAGAGTTTGCAAATAAAAACTCTCACTTATATCGTGAAAAAACTGTTTTACGAGTAAAAACGATTTCAAGTTTTGAAAAACTGATTTAAAATTGTGTAAAAATGAATCTGTATATATACCTATTGTACGACCCTAACCTTGCGTGTTCTTTTTGATTTAGTAAAACAAAATTTGACCTTGGAATTTTCTGGTATATTCTAATTTTTAATTCTATTATTTTGAAATTTTATTTGACAATTTTTTCTTTAGATTTTTAATTGAATTATTTCTAATTCGAATTATTTCATTTTTATTTCATATTCATGAAATTTCGCATTTTTTAATAAATTGTCAAATTTCGGTCAAAATCGTTGGGTTTTCGTGTTATGTTTATATTTATTTCGTGCGGATCTTGTTGCACTTTGTTATTATTTTAATTTATTTTTGTGTTCATAATTTTATATTTAATTGTTTTCTTCCTCGCCTTTTGATAGGGTTAATTGGTGTCTTAATAGGTTTGAATTTAATCTGCATGTTATATTTGCATGTGTGTTACCGATTCATTTAAACATTTACAAGACCGTTCGTGTTCTGGCCCAACACATGTACGATGAAGTCGAGATATCCTTGTTCGCACTGAACTTTCACGAGGTATTTTCTTGTTGTAATTGTTAACCTGCTAAGTAAATGCAAATTATATTCCCTCATGAGACGGTGACGATAGAATAGATTGTCGTGAATATCCTACCTTTAATAAATAAATTTCAATAAATAAAATTTTGAATTTATTCTAATCATATGACTCATTCAGACCGCAGAAATCCACATGGAGGATGGAGTGATGACTCCCGATTGACTCTACAAATACCGAGTAATTCTGCCGCTCGATATAGGCAAGCGTTATGGGACCAAGGATACACCTTGGCTACTTATGGAGAACCCAGTTGGCCTCGTCGACCCAATGATAGTGGAGACGAAATTGAATTACCTAGCATCACCATCAAGCGGGAACTGGGCAGGAACCCGGCACGGGAAGCTCGTCAGCGAGCAGAGTACACGGCGATGAAGATGGAAGAAATGGAAAAGAAGTACCACAAGAAGGCGATTCTGGCCAGACAGCGATTGGCGCGAGTGAATCAGGACATCGCGAGCGGGCTAATCCCTAGTACCAACAGGTTTTCTCCGGACTATGGGATCTCATTCGAACTAGACGACCCAAGACTACTACAAATGACCGCCGTAACAAACCTGATCTTGCCGGAGAAATTGGTCCAGCCAGCTCTTCGCAACCGACTTGGGCCAAGACAATAGGACGAGCATGCTTATGCCAGCCGACACTCACAATGGGCATTCTCCAGTCGTATTCGCCGAAACGCTTATTCCAAGGACCGAAACGGATTTTAAAATGAACAAGCTTGTATCATGAAATAAATATTATTAATTAATTTGACTGTTTGATTTCATTTTTTAATAAACGGAAATAAATTCTAATGTGATAACGAGTAAGACGAGCTCCAACTACTCTATTTAGGAACGTGTCCTCATAACATAGAACTTAGCTACCACGAGGAAGGGAATCTTTAAAGCTCAAGTAGTTAACAATGAATTAAATCAAATAAATAATTTGCTGCGAGATTCATAGGGAACTAATTCGATGGAACTGATGCAGTTCACTAATATACTTGGGACGAGGGCAAAGGAAATTAATTAATGTGTTGAAATCAACGATGTTAATGAACATTACTCAAATAATTTTTAATTTAGAGATGGACGTGACAAGAATTCTCAGTCGAGAACTGAAAGAGCTTCGACGCGAGAATATGCATCTCCATCGGCAGCTTCTCCAGCAAAGCCGTGAACTTCAAGAAATAAAAGCCACCTGGGCGGAACCGGCACAAATGAAAAGCGTATATCACAGACTCACTGCGGCCCAACAAGGTTGGAAGGATAAAAAAATTTTAAATCAAGCCCAACGGATGCAAATAAAGGGGCTGGAAGTCGCTCTGTCAGCGTTCCAGGAGGGGAGTGCGGTGACATACCCCTTAGTCTTTGCACCGTCACAGCTGGCGTATCGCGACCAGGATAAACCAAAACATCCCAACAAACAATCTCGTCCGCATGCCAGACCAGGTAGGACGGAGCGCTTACGACGACGTGCCCAAGGCAAAAGCAAATGATTGATAAACTAAACTTCAAATGTTAATGAAATAAAATTGTGTTCTTGATAATTTGTTTCTTTACAATGATTAACGTACACGAGTAAAATAAAGAGGTAATATTTAAGGGACCTGAAAGATAAAACGGACAGAGGCCTTCTAACGGTAGTCCGCTGAACCCGACATAGTACTAACCCTTAGCAGTTCTGACATCGGAACTCACCTTTGGAGGTTCTGTGACCAATGGTTGCAGTTCCAACGTTGCCTAGCAGCGGGTAACCATTGGTGGGCGCTAAATATTTGTATGTTATGGGGTCAAGGTCATGAATCTCACTAACCCCACAACAGTAATAATTAATAAAGGTAACACATATAATCGTAACAAGGATAATACTAGTAACAATAATAGGGAACATAGCAATTATAATAGGGATAAGAGTAAGAGAGATACTGTGTGGAGATTTAACACAATAAAAGGTTTACAGGTCATAGAAAAATCATCAATACGGACAATGATAAAAAAAGACTATGGGAATGGACATCTTGATGGATGATATAGCGGTATACGTTGACAATTGAAGGAGATAGGAAAATAATGGGACCTAAAAATCGAAACCGAGCACAGGCCTTCTATCGGCCGCTCGTTGGACCAATGGATCGTTCGGTCAATTATAGCATTAGCAATAGCGCTCACTTTTTGAGAACGATCCACCCACTCGAACACAATTCCAACGTTGCTTAGCAACGGGTGCCGAGTGGTAAGCGAAAGATATTTGTATGGAGTTGTCTGGGTAACAACCATATAGTTTCAAAATATCAACACCCAGAAACCCACCAGTATCTCGTTGGCTAATGCAGTTCGGCTTTCAGTAGTTTTGCTTATTTTTGCCTTTTAACAAATCAGGCCGCATCTATTTTGGATTTCTCTGCGTACTATCTTTATACAAACACTAATTGGCATAGTGTCTTATTTTTTGACAAATACCACAATGATTATTCTTTCCATTTTTAAAAATCTGAACATTTGCTGTTCATCTATTGAAGTCAAATTTATTTCTTAATTTCGGCGATGGACTGATATTTCTTTGAAATAAATCGATTTTCACTGGCGGTATTGATCTGTCTCGACTTACAGAAATCACTGCAAAAGATTGAGCTTTCTTTACTGTGCTCTTTAGATTTATTTTATTTCGCATTGGCTTTTTCACCAATTCTACGAAATTATTGAAATCTACATAACATAAAGTTTTTCTCCTTGTCAACGCAAATTAGAAATTGATCTTGTAACAACTCTCTGATTTGTTTTACAGTGTCTGGCTGTTTATGTTTGGCTTCAAATGTTTTTATCTGCAAGTTTTGTTAAATAATGAGCGAATTCGCTTACCGTTTCATCTGGTTTTTGAACTCTTTTATAAAACGATTGCTTCTTTTTTCTCTTTATGTCGCCACCAATTAATTTATTTGAGAGTTGATCTTTTAACTATGACCAATCATTTCCGACATTCTTTTTGTCCAACTGCTGCCATGTCTCTTGTACCGCTCCTTTGAGATAAAGTGGCAATCGTTGTATCACCAAGGTTTGAATCCATTCGTAGGCCGTTGCATACATGTAATAATCGCCCATGAAGTCAGAGAATTCTACTGGATCTCCTCCGTTTACTGGTAACTTTTGACAACTAAAATAATAATTTGGATCTCTGGTGGTTGTAATTGTTAATGTAATTGGTGCTGATGTCGACGTTGTTGAATTATTGCATCTCATTGCAATAATTCGTTGTCTGCTTCACAAATTATATGGTTCTTGTTTAGTTATTAATACTTTTTAAAGTTTCAATTCCTTTTTCTCAATATATAATGGCTTTCACAAATCGATGGTTGGTGTTTGAATACTTCCCACCGGGATTTCCAAATTTGTTGGGACATTAAATGTTTGTCGACAGATAACTCCCGATCCGACTCCTCGTGTTCAATAATCAAATAAGATTAAACCCCAACAAAGAAATCTTTATTTGCAATCGTTTACAACAGAATACAACTTTCTCGATACGGCTAAATACCCTAAGAGTACCACCGGATAAGTCACTTTGCAATCTGGCTGGATTATTTTATTTATTTGTCTCGTTCCTTCCATCTTCTTGTAAATATTTAGTTTTTTCTATTCGACCGACTGGCCACTTATTTTGTTGCTTCTTCGTTTTATACCTCTGGGTTGCCCAATAATTTGGATTAATTAAAAAGAAAACAATTTCTTGGCCGTTTCCTTAATCCCGGACAACGCTTTATGCTGACGTTCAACTAAACGGCCCTTGATTAATAGGTTCGCATAAAATAATTTAATTAATTTGTTTTTGGGTTCCCGGCCCTTCCGATTGATTTCAAATAACTTTATTGGAATTCAAAATTAAATTTGTCACCAGTTATCATCCCCCCAAAAAATATTGATTTTAACTTTTTTCAAAATGTTAATTGATTTTTATAATTTCAAAATTTTATTTCTTGCAATTTTTATAACCCCAAAACAAGTTATTTAAATAAAGATTCCGACAAGAAGTAACTGAAACTCGAATAATTATATTCTGTATTCATACAAAAGTCCTCTTTGACCTGAAAGACCTTCGGATCAGAACCAGGAATTCAAAGAAGACCTGCTTGAAAAAATTTAAAAAGTTGCTAATTTGATTTAGTTAAACAATTTTTTGGCATTTTAGAAATTTCTTGTAAATTTTAATCCGTAACGATTTAGAAAAAAACACTAAAAATTAGTTTTCATAAAATCAACGATTATCGAATTGAATTGAATTAATTAATTAATTGAGTTAAATTAATAAAATTTATGAAGTCTTCAAACGCCAATGCGATATTATCGTCGAAGCATGTAGTAAAGGAGTATTTAATGACTCTAAAAGACGATTCTCTGAAATTGTTCCTTGATGAAACAAATCTACGAAGTATTGGAGTTAAAACAAATTGTTTTATCGAACTGACAAGTCGCATATTAAATAGAAAAGTAAATGCTTTTAAATTTATTAAATATGCGATTATTAGAATAATTGGATTGGATGAATGTTCTATAAGGCAATGCAACCGGTTAATAGAGCACCAGTGCCCTCCATATAGACATAGGAAAGAATATAATAAGAAAACTGAATGTTGTACTATTTTCTCCCAGGAATTCGTTCCAGATAATGTAGATTTATGCTTTCCGTTTCAAAGAACAGGTATTACAACATACCAATTCGGTGATATACTTGTTAAATCCCCTTACGAACCAACAGTTTTCCGTCCCAATGAAGCATGTCAATGGAGATCTGGAGATTTTGATTTGAAAAAAGGCATTACAGCAGCACATTTTAAACAAAATGACAATTTTCTCAACTGGTATTTCAAAAATACCATGCTTCAGCAAGAGCCTTTCAATCCAAAAACGTCAATTAAATATTTTTGTGACGACGGAAATGATCTTTCCTATAGCTCTAATAAAGACAGCTATAAGAAAAAGTCAAAAACTTCAAAATATAGTGACTATCCAGAAAAGCGGAAAGAATTTATCAGTGGAAATTTGTTAAATGATCAAATTTATTCAGAGTTTGAATCACCAATCTCCCTATCGTTGATCAATAAAATTAATAAAAGAAAATCAGACACAGAATTTTCGTCGAAAGAACCGATTTCAGTAAAAGAAGTTGAAAAAAACAATAAAAATATTGTGAGTGAGCAATCAAAATATCGCGAAAACACCTTTTCAAATGAGACTGTGCTGAGTAAAGAATTTAAGGATACTCAAGAGGCTTTTTTAGAAACAATTTGTAATCAGATCTTTACTAACATCCACAAAGACCTTTTCTTAAATTCGACTGCAGCTCTTTCTGAAAAAGATAGCATTTTATTTAAAAAGGAAACTAACAAGGTACAAGAAGATTCTAAAAGGAATAACGAGACAGATAAAGGGAGTTTAAGAAACAGTCAGTTAAAACACAAAAATATGGAAAATATATTACCGAGTCAGGTCAGAAATGTTGATAGTCTTACAAATAAAGAATCACACGAAAAAGACATACAAAAGTTATACAGTAGTAGGTTGAGTGTTCCGAAAGAAACTAATGGCCAACAAAGCCAAGTTTCAACAGACAGAACTGGGAGCAAAATACAATCAAAGAAATTCAGCAATATTCCTGAAAATAAAGCAATGGATATGCAAATAATTAGCGAGAAAATAAATGTTAAAGAAACTTTAAACAATGACGGTGAAATAGTTCAGAAATTAAGTGAAGTTAATAAGCAAAGTGTCGAGCAGAGAGAAAATGACAATATTCAAGACAAATTTTCAACTACCGAGAAGCCGAGCAGTAAAATCAGGGGGTCACAGTTGATTGAATTGCAAAACGTTGAAGTTGAAAAGAATTTATTGAAAGATAAAAATGCAATAGAAGATTCTCATGTACGAAAATCTAACAATAAAAGACACAGCAATCGTAAAATACAAGAAAACCTGAATGAATTTCCAAAAACTGAAAACGCAGAATATGTAAAATTTGGTTCTACCAAAAAGGATGCTAATCAAGACGCTAAATCACTCTCAGTGGCAAATGAAACAAAAGAATTTAGTGCTAGACTCATCAGTGTTAATAAAACACCAGAAAAGTTAAGTGTACCTAAAGAAAGTTTAAGATTAGGTTCTCATAAAGAAAATAATAGAAATAGTAAAAAGGAATCCAAATTAAAAAGTGAAATTGATGACTTTAATATAAAAGACCTTGACATTAGAAGAATCAGCAACAAAAAAAATCCAGAGAAATTGAGCACACAAAAAGCATCGAAAGACATAAACACAAAAACTAGCAAAATTGAGCAAGTCATCAGCAACCAAACAAATCCAGAGAAATTCAGCACACAAAGAGTATCGGAAGACGTAAACACAAAAACCAGCAAAATTGAGCAAGTCATCAGCAACCAAACAAATCCAGAGAAATTCAGCACACAAAGAGTATCGGAAGACGTAAACACAAAAACCAGCAAAATTGAGCAAGTTATTGCTGAAAGAAAGGAAAATATTATAAATAACGAATTATTAGACGTCTACTCTTTGAAAGATTCTAAAAGAGACGATATTCTATTTGTAAACGACTTTGAAAATTTGGATGATAGCAAGAAGGATTTAAATGGAAATCAAAAACCCCAATCAGCTTACAAAGATTTAAAAACTAATGATCCGGATCAAAGTTTCAAAAATCATCAAGCGGATAATTATGAGATTAGAGCCAGCAATAACGAAGTCCCAATAAAATCGGATCTAACAGAGAAAGAAAAAAATGAAAGTGAAAAAGAGGTTTCGGTTAAAACAATAGAAGAAACCGATATTCAGATTAAAAAGTCAAATATTAAAAACGAAAATGTAGAGCCATTGAAAGATAACGGTGAAACTGAAACTCATGTAACCTTTGTGGAAACTAATCAAGAAAACAATGACAGGATAAAAAGTAAAATTAATGAAAGTCAATTCGATCCTGACAAAATAAATGAAAAACAAAGTGCAATTAAACAAAATGAAACGTCTCCAAGAAGCAGTAAAAATCACAGCATACGAGATAGCAAAAGAGAGATAGTTGTGAGTCCAGTTGATGAAGACGAAGAACTTAATGATTGCGATAGAAAGAAAGAAGAATTAATTAAAAGACTTTCAAAAGAAATAAAAGAAGTTCAACAAGAGGATATGAGAAAATCACAAAAGGCCAAGGAAAATAATTCCAGAAGAAAAAGGTTGAGTGATAAAATATTAATTGAAGAAGAAACAGTTCGGAATTCTAAAAAGGATCCAGTCCAAGAATACAATTTGGTTGATTCGGTTGAAAATACAAGCAAAGGCAATTTGACTGAATTTTCTGTAACCCAGCCGGTATCTAACCCCGATGATAAAATGGAAAATGAATCAAAACGTCAAAATCTAAGTGAAACCGGATCACTCGGTTCTGTGCAAACGGAATCAAAAAATGATGACAAATCTAAATCTATTCATGGCGATGATGATGTTTATGCGACAAATCAAGTTGACAAAAAGACTTCTCAATTTCTTATTGAAAAATCCATTGATACTATTACAAATAATTTTATCTACACTCATACATCTCCCGAAGACCTATTAGGTCTTGCAAGCTGTTTTTTTCTTGATAACTTAATTGACAGTATTATAGACGAATTTCTGGGAGACGTGATTGACGTTTTCTCCATTAGTATAAACGACCGACTTCACAATTACAAACCTAACAGATTGTCAACTGGATCCCACGGAATGCGGGAAGAAAATATTTTAGCCGAAATTCTAGGTAAGAAGTCACAAAACATTGTTGTGACACCCGATTTAAAAGAACCAAAAAGAAATCCATCTGCCACTAGAATCGAAAATAAAGTCTCAAATTCAACAAAGACACCAGAAAGATCATATAGAGATCAAAAAACTAAACTGTCAGAGTCTATAAGGACGTCAGTAAAATCAGATAAAGATCAAAGAAATAAAGCGTCAGAGTCAATAAGGACGTCAGTAAAATCAGATAAAGATCAAAGAAATAAAGCATCGGAGTCAATAAGGACATCAGAAAAATCAGATAGAGATCAAAATTCGCAAAAAGATTCGAAAAAAAGTGAACCCAAAGAAGAATGTAAATCATTAAAAGAAAAGCTTAAAGAGCTGAAAAATCCAGAAAAAAAAGAATTTATCAAAACATTAGATGTAAAGTTCCAAGATTCGTCGCATTCAAACAAGAAGTCGTCAGCCAATGAAAAAGTCAAACAAATAATTTATAACTCCAGTGGACTGAATCAGGAAAATTTAGAAAACATCACAACTGCCACTGCAACGATAGAGTCAACGAAAATAGAAAAACAACAAAAGAACATGAATAAATTTTCCTACACCAAACAAGGAACAACAAACAGCGGAACAAGAATATCAAACGAAAACACTGAGAGAATATTCAATGACTCTCAAAATTCTTTGAGTATAATCTCGTCGGTAATGTCTGACGGATACAGCGCCATGAATAGCTATATCATGCGTGACAAGAATAAAATTTCTAAAATGAATTCCATTCAAGAAACGAATGCGACTCCGAAATTCCGGCTGAAATGTAATCTGAAAAATTCCAAAACAATAAATGTTGAAACTGACACATTTTATGAGAAATTGAAAATATTTTCTAACAACAGTGACACATTTTTCCATTACAATCCCAACATTGACAGCTTTGACGACTTACAGCCTTTGAACATGTCTTCATCCGTTTTAGCTTCTTCTGAAGAGCAAATCGGCTGTTGCATATCTTGCCGAGAGAAGTCCAATCAAAAAAAAATTAATCCAACTAATTTCTTTAAAAACCAAAGAAAACAAACGAAAATCATCGAAATCGACACGGTCGAACAAGAAGATGAAAATAAATTGAAACCTATCAAGTCTTCCTGGCAACCAAAACCTCTTAATAGAAGTCGATTAGAGTTGACACATTTTAATTATTCAAGGTCTCAAACCTCAGAAAGGTCCAACTCACAAATGAGATTTTCCGAATTATTTTATTCCATAATTTCAGAGATTGAAAAAAATAATTCAGAAACAATTGAAACAAATCTCATTTTACCAGATAAAATCAATTTACAGAGCCCTCCCATCGTCCAAGGGGATTTATACTTTCCGTCTATTGAAAAGTTGATCTTTTTCACATATGATTTGACCGCTATGAATAAGGTTTTCCCTACTTTTGAAAATTGCTCAAATTCTTATGAAATGCTTGGAGAAAGAAATGTTTTACTCGCACAACTTAATGAGGAACTTATTAAATATTCCGAGGTCGTCTCTACCCCGAATTTGTTCAATAGGTCAATTACTGGAATATATATAGAAATGAAGTCCAAGCCGAAAAGTAGACTAAGTTTTAGTACTACGATCTCAATGGAAAATGAAATAGATCCGACAGACCTTTTGGAGAATTTTGTCAAAGATATTCATATCAAACCTTCTAGCACTCCAATAATAGACAATACGAATAGTTATGTTTTCGATTCTGTGGAATTCCTAAATAATTCCACCATAGAAAAAGATAACGTAGCCATAATAATAAACAATTCCATTTGTAGTGAAGACGGAATTTTAAATTTATCCGACTTTTCTGTAAATCTATCAACGAAAACTGACTCTCAATCTCCAGAATCCATTTTCCAGACTTCTGATTGTCTTTATTCCGATAATCTAACGACAGAACTGCCATACGAAAGCTCGAATTCTGACAACCAGTTCAACCTCTGTCAAAACGACAACCATCGCTTATCAGACTTCGGAAGTCCCGAGTTCGAATCAGACTCAATTTCAAAATCACGAAACTTTCCAAGCATAAAAAAGACCCTTCTTACTCTTTCAAAACAGAGTAAAATCAAAACAAATTCCCAATCCAAAGAACCAAAGAAAAGATTTCGAAATCCAACAAAACTTTCAAGACTGAATTATTCTGCTGATATTAGTGAAAGTCTAATAGGAGAGAAAGCTTTTAGCAATTTGTCAGATTTCTTTGAAAATTCTTCAATTTCAAAATCATTTTCCAGTAAAAATTCGGAAACAGAAAATAAAAAACCTAGAGAGAGAACGTTGTCGGAAAAATTAAAAACTAAAGCTTTACAGTTGCTTGCAAAATTGACGCCAACAAAAAAACGGAAGACAATTGAAAA
Organism: Schmidtea mediterranea; assembly: GCA_022537955.1. NCBI lineage: Eukaryota > Metazoa > Platyhelminthes > Tricladida > Dugesiidae > Schmidtea > Schmidtea mediterranea. The sequence continues at coordinate 174,897,675 of CM039679.1, read as the reverse complement.
ATTCACTGATACTGATGATAATTTTACGTCAGTGACTTCCGTCGATTTAAACAACTCCCATGATCCAGGGGAGCCCCTTGATAAAAACGATATAGATTTAGAGTTATCTAAACATTCTTTTTCTCAATATTTTACCAATTACAAATTTGATTCTAGAAAACGAATGAAATTAAAACAAAATTCATTCAAATTTAAAACTTCATAAAAAATTATTTCAATACACTTAAATAATGAAGAACCGAGTTGTGCTTATGTAAATAATAACAATAATAAATTATGAGTAAAAACATTCAAATTAAGAATTTTATACTTAAAGCCTTAAATAAAAAAATTAAATTCATTATATAATAATAATAATAACCAAAAAAAATTCTTTTAATATTATTATTATATTTTTATAAATAATTCCGCTATCGATTAGTTATTTTAAAGTTTATTATTATTATACTTTAGGGATCAAAAATTTAATTTCGATAATAAGTTTATTCCTAATCACAATATTTTAATAACTCTTAAATTGTATTTATATGTCCATTCATAATCTCTTAAAAGTGTAAGTCACATACTATACTATTTACATCTTTGTTTCCAATAATATGTATATTATATTATATTTTTCTGTTGTGACATTTATTCATAAAATACTATTTACGTATATAACTTCCGTTTCCGCAACATCTGCAATTACGAGTAATCATTTTTCTGCAAAGATTACGCAATTAAGAAAATTTAGAGAGAAAAATAAATTATTTAAATTATATAAATGAAAATATTATTTTTATGATTTTATTATAATCATAATTTTAATAAGTAGGTAGATATTAGCTCTCTGCACAGTACACACCAAACCCCAAGAGGGGTTAATTAAGTGATGACATAATTTAATCTCAATTGTGTAATTATATAATTGTTAATTAACGTTTTTATGACATAATTTTTCTAACTGAAATCAGGAGTATTTTTTATTTTGAAAACATTTGGCACATTTTTTGATAAATATTTTTTTAATAGAATTGTTTAAAAAATGTTTAGTGTAAATTTTAATTAGAATTTTTTCAATGTATATTTTTAAAAGAATTTCGTTGTAAGATATTGTTACAATGTATTGTAACACAGTCATTGATGTGTAACAAAGTAACAATCTTTGTGTGCTTGTGAAAATTATCCATATTCTAAAATAAGAATCAAACAAAGATTAGTATAGTCTGAATGAAGCCTTAGTTAACTAATTTTAAAAACACGATAATTCTTACCAAAACATCAAAACCAACACGACTGTAACTTACAATATGTTACTCATTAAATATCAGAATAATAAAATAGAAGTCCACTAATTATGGCATGAAACTGTTGTTGATTGCTAAAAAATGTAAATTATTTCGTGTTCACATTAATTCGCACAGTACTGCAATGTCTTAGGTTTTATATAATGCCGATTTTGGCTATGACTCATGCACACATATTTATTATAGGTTAGTTTTTGATTTGTCATTCAAGGTGTAATATAAAATCAATAACGCCAAATAAAATAAATTCTAAATATAAAAAAAGAGGGACCCCTTGTTACAATAACAAACATTAATGTTTGTTATTGTAACAAGGGGTCCCTCACTTTTAATATTTAGAATTTATTTTATTTGGCGTTATTTATTTTGGTTTATTGTAGAAATGAGTTCCCGGAAAATGATAGTTAATCTGTCGTAATAAATTCTCAATCTTTTTTGATAAAGTCGTATTTTATCAATTAAATCATGTTTTAAATTTTAAATATATTTTTTAAAATAGCAATTCTCGTTAATTTTCAATTTTGAAAACGTGCTTAAACATTATTTGATAAAAAATAAATCAGGAATGAAATAATTTTGTCAAAAATTTGGTTGATTATATTAATAGTAGAAACGGTTGAGGAAATGATTTTAACAAAATTTATCTTAAAATACATGACAAAATATTTTTTTACAGAAAAAATGAAAAATTATTCATTAGTCTCAAATTTGATATTGAAATTTTATGCGGGACATAAAATAAAAAGAAAATTGAAAAAAAATCTTTTAAATTTTGTTAACAAATTATTTTTTGTGTAGATTATGATCAAATAATTGAGCAAATTAAAAATAGATTTAAGAAAAATAAAAATAAATGTTGACAGTGAAAAGTAAACCGACAAAAACAATTTTTAAACAATTTAATTTCCCTTAACCGATTCTTGCATAACCTCATCAAAATTATAGTCAAAACAAATTTTTTTACTGCCACTCTTTCATTTAATAAAAATTGAACAAAAATAAAAATTTTATCATCTCGATAATAATCTAGCACGCCTTTCTCTCTTTAAATCTCTCTCTCGCTCTCTTTCTTAAATTTACACTTGATTAATATAACACGGCATTCTTTGAAATCTATGTCTTTTCACGGCTGTTAGATTCAAAAAAAGATGGTGATGTATAAAACAGACCTCTAGGAATAAAAAACGGGTTATGTTTCTAAATGTTTTTAGGAAAACAAAATTGTTAGCTAAAATATATATTTATTGAAGTAATTAAAGAAAATACATTACATGTTTTTTTCTTTTTCACATAAAATCTCTACTTAAAAACGGCGTTCTCTTTCTGGCCAAATATCCTCATCTTTTGATGCATCTTTATTTTGATACCCTATCATTTTCATACTATTTATTATTTTGGATTGTTTACTTTTACTCAAGGGACCCTTAATTTAGCTTCATGGAGAGAAAATGCTGTGAAGTTGTATCTTGCTGAGGTTGGCTTTTCAAAAGTCTTACAAAGGTGTTATTTAAAATCAAATAACTGAATGAATTTGATTAATGAATTGAATTCGGAACTTCCTGTACATCCTTTGTCTGCTTATCCTGCATTTTTCAACTAATAGCAGTTCATTTCCAAACAATCAAACAAAATCATTTCTACTTTGATATAACGCATAGTTACCAATGAGTTCAGTACTTTCTCAACATGATCAAAAATACTTTCAACCTTATGGTTATAATCTTCAAATGGAACATATCTCATGAAACTAGTGAGGTTTCAACAGTAGTTTCTCATATCAGTAAATTAAAGAAATATTAGGCAGTAAATAATTATTATAAGTTCACGTGGGCGTTGTCTCACTATAACAGGAAGTCAGAAATATATGTTTTATAATTTTTAAGGTTTTACCAAAAGTTTTCTCGGAAAAACTACCCGAGGCAATGTTAAAGATTAAAACAAACATATTTTATTAGCGTACTTCAATACATTTAGACCAGGTTTATCTAATTCAACCAAGCCTTAGGCTGCATTAACAATTTTAGACTTGTGAATGGCAGCACAAATAATGACCATGTTTAAAACATTAATTGAAATATATACAGCGGCTTGCGTATTTTTCATTTTATTGTTGTTCCTATGAATGAATGTTAAAGATTTTAAAATGATAATAGACATAAATAAATGTGTGTTTAGGTATGTAAATAGAAAATAAATTGAAACACATACCATTAAATTATGAGCTTTTTCGTTCAAAAATAACTTTAAAATATTGTTGCTAGACTGAAATCAGACCATTTAAACAAAAATCCAAAATGGCAATTATGTAATATGATCTTGACCTTGAGGGGATTTTGACACACAGTTCTCACTTTATATTACTACAGTGAAATTTAAAGTTAAAAATTGTTTTGGAATATCAAGTTTCTAATAGAAAAATGTAAAAATATGGTTTTTTAGTAAACTACAAAATAAATTTTGTCTGAGAGAAAATATTTCGCAATTTACAGAAAATAATGACTTTTTTTCACTCAAAATTATATTGATATTTTTATTTTTATTCAACATACATTTTCGACTTTTATGTTTTCTATTATTTATCATGACCAAAGTAAAGAATTTCAGAGTGAGATATAAAACCCTTTGAACACCAAATGAGATATTTTATATCACAAAATATCAATCACTTTATGCTCGTGTCATAAATATTTTTTTTATTATTTGTACATTTGTTATTCATACATATCACATTACATAAGTAAAAAATAATGAGGATTCCAGAAGATGGGCGGTAGGTTTCACCTAACGCATGTAGGGGTCTACTTGGGTTGCGACGAAGATGTTCAATTTAAATCCAATCAGACAAGGCGTGGCTCGTTGGAGTACCGTTATCTCGAATTGAAGGAATTTTTATTTAATATTTGTTATACTATGAAATGGGAATTTTTTGGGAAGTATTTATATTTCCTGTTTCGGTTAATAACGTGCAAGTATTACCATTATAATTATTATTGAATTTCAACGGTTATTGAAGGCAGTAAGAGACCAAACTGCTGATACCAAATCTTTGGTGAATGTGTATAATAAAATGTGTTGGAGTCTTGTTAGTAAAACTGTCAAATCTTGAACAAAAGAATTGTTTCTGATATTTTGCTGACAAGTTGAGCAAAATTTGTCAATAGAACTACAGTCGTTTCCTAGGCAGATTCAAATATCAATGTTTTAAAAGTGAAACCACTTTAGAAAAATACAGTTTGCCTTCTATAAGCACCCTAAATCCAGAACTTAGTAGTACTATAGAAACAACCTGAAGTTGAAAAAGGTTAGTTGTCAAGGAGATAAATTTATGAAAACAGTCACAACCCCGCATGTTTATCAATGGCTTTTTTTAACCAACTGTACCTCCAAACAATATTGCCAAGGAGCCTAAAAAATATTCTAAAATACAACGGCTATTGTTATTTGATATTTATAGCACCAAAACATACACCTCCACTCAAACCTTTCTTTTATACTACTTGTTGGTTTGAGATTAACTCAACCGATGACCACAACAAGCCTTTCCACATAAGGAATTGCAATTCTTTAAAAATTTGTTTAGAAATTTCTGCATAGTAATAATAATTCCAAATATTTTAAATATATTAATTTCAATAATAAATTTGTTTTTCAATAAATTTCATATGAATAATTAAATTTGTTTAAAATGGATTTTCTGAAAAATTATAAAAATATATAATAAAAAATCCAATAAATAATTAATGCAAACATTAATTAATTTTCATTTAAAAACGTAATCACTCATTCATTAATAAATAGAATTTTCTATTTTCTCAGATTCAGAATAATTACTCGATTTCCTGTTGCAAAATATTCTATTATTTTATGTAAAACTCGTGATGTTAAACAGAGAAACAAAATAATAAAAAAAAGTAAATGCTAATGAGATGCTGCGATTGAAATACGCAATAAATATTGATCTAAGGAATTAATAATTTGTGAATAGATTAAAGATACAAATATATATAAATTTATATTTTCATTTGAAGTTTTTAATTACTGATGATACTAATTTTAATAATAAACATAATAATAATAATAATAATAATAATAATAATAATAATAATAATAATAATAATAATAATAATAATAATAATAATAATAATAATAATAATAATAATAATAATAATAATAATAATAATAATAATAATAATAATAATAATAATAATAATAATAATAATAAATAATAATAACAGTAATAATAACAGTAATAATAGTTATAAAGAAAAACTTCAAAAAAGCACCATTCAAACACACGATTTACGATATATTTCTGCAGTTTATTTCTAATAATCGATTAGAATGATAAAATCTTTTTATAGAATATTCAAACAAATTATAAAATTTTAATGACCTTTTTTTAATAAAAATATCTTTGATAAATTCAATATAATGTAAATCATAATATTGGCCAATATTTTCCGAAATTAACTGCAACAGTACTTTAAATTTAGATATTTTAGCAATTAAAGTTCTATAATTATATTTGTATTCGGTTAATATATAAATAATTATACTATTCTTATATGCATTCACGTCACTAACTAACTTGTACATAATATAATATTACACCAACAATCACCATAAAATCCCAATTTGAAAGTATTTTTTATTTTAAAAATAAAAAAACTCTATAAATATGTTGGGGTTGTCGGTGAATTCGTATAGGAATTATTGTCAATCTGACTCCAAGCGTGCTTTTAAACAACAATAATGAACTCCAAACGATATAAACTTCATTGATTAATACACTTTATCTCAACTTTAAAATGACACAACGAATTATCTATCAATCACAATTTGGTGCTTTTTACGACCCTTCGGGAAGAAAAGCACTTTTCGGATCAATTGGATTTCACAATCACTTGACTACTGTGACGCGTTTCTGAGATCGATAACTCTGATTTAGTTGCTTTGCTTTGACCTTGCTTAATTTCTGTTTCAATTTCTCTTTTCCTTGATATCAACTTTAAGTTTTCTCCAAATTTCTCTTTAATACTTTCTTCAATAATTTTCTGTAATTTTCTCCTTTCCAATTATTCGTCGAATTCTGTCAATTTCTCTCAAATCTCTTTTTGTTTCCTTAGTCCAATTTCTCTCTAATAATCTCTTTTTCTCTCTTTGATTCCAATTGCGATTCCTTTTTATTTTCCGTCATCCAATAATAATTACTGATATCCAATAGAATTTCTGATATCTTTTCCGCTAATTCCATTTGGGCCTCTATAATCACTGACAGCTGTCCAGATAAATAATTTTTTAGAGATGCCTTTTCGCGGATTCCCAAACAGCATTCCTTCTCTTACCTTGAAAGAGCTTTCGAAATAACGTGCAAATTTTCCTTTTGTTATTGTTTTCCTAAATTTGCACTTGTTAATTATAAATGACCTTCTTTTATTTAATTAAATAATTAAATAAATTTGGCAACGATTTAATTAAAAGATAACGCCAATAAAAAACCTTTCGTACGATATATTTTGATAGCACAGCTATCATCTTCAGGTACTCAAAACCAACTAAAAATATTATGAATTAACATTTAATTTAAACAAATTATTTTTTATTAATTTAATTTTTTAATAAATAAATATTTTTAAAAAATATTCAATTCACTTTTAATTAATTTAAAATTTCAAAATTTTCACTTATATTCTAATTTTTAAAAATTAATGTAATTTAAAATTTTCAATTATTTTAATAATATTAAAAAAACAAACATGATTTAACATACGTAAACTATTTAAAAACATTCAAAACATTCGTAGTCACAACACTTTGCACATTAACCTTTGGATCCAATGATCTTATCAGCAATGCTTCACATATCACTCGTTCCCAATAACTATTAAAACTTCTCAACAAAATTCTAAAATCATACATTCCTATTTCACTTTTACAGCCTCTATTGTGTTCACTAATATTGGTCAAACCCTTCAATCTCTCCAATGTATGTGGTATTACACCCATTACATGTAAATTGATAAACGAGATCAGAACACAATCCAACCGGAGTTTTTGATTTATTAATAAACATATTGCGTACCTTACACGAATAAGAGACGATCTTATACTCTAAATTTCCCATCTGTTTACTTAACTTCCTTTTATAATTTGTAAAGCCTTCAGAGTACGGCAATACTAACACATATTTAGGCTCAATTTTTTTATATCCATTTTTAGCATCACCCAGATCAACACTCAATTCACACCCATCCGACAAATTACATTCAGACTTTCCACAACATGGATCCTTAGGATTTTTAATCAATTTATCAACAGTTTCTTTTATCATCAACAATAAAAATGATTTAGAATATCCATTCTTTATCGTCAACTCAACCAATTTATCAACACTTTTTACCGAATTAGCAAAAGTAGAAGATAAAGCCCATGAACGATAAATCAATCCTTTCACCATATTTCTTTTATACTTAAATTCACAAAAGCTTTCTGGAGAAGTATAAAGACCAGTATCAGTTGGTTTTCTATAAATCTCTGTCTCATACTGTTTATCTTTGCGTTGAATTAACAAATCCAAAAACGCAATTGATGACTTTCTCTCCGTTTCACATGTGAATACAATGTTTTTATGTAAACTGTTCATAAAATGCAAAAACGGTTCTACATGTTTCTCGTTTTCAAATATAAGAAAAATATCATCCACATACCTTTTATAAACAAAAGGTTTTTCAAATTGGAAAGAAGCAATTTTCTTTTCCAAACTAGCCAAAAATATTGATGCCATCGTTGGTGCTAAAGGGGAACCCATAGCGACTCCATCTATTTGTTGACACCATTCATCATTGAAAAGAAAATTGACATTTGGAGTAGCAAATTCAAGAAGTTTTCGAAATGCCCTTCTATCCAAAATGTGATGTTCCGAATCATATTCATTCCACAACACACAGCATAAGTCAATCGTCTCAACCAGTGGCACATTCGTAAACAAACTACAAACATCAAACGAAACCATAACATCATTCATACTTCGTTTTTGTAGCTTTGCAATACAAGAAACAAACTCAAAGCTATCCTTACATTCAAACTCTGATCGCATTAAATGTTTTAATAATCCATCTAAAAACTTTGCTATTTTATACTGGGCAGTACCAACCATCGACAAAACTGGTCTCATAGGTACACCATCTTTATGGATTTTTGGTAGCCCATATAGTTTAGCTGGCTGCGATCCTATTGGACGAATAGACTTACCTACCTCTTCATCAATAAGCTTCTTCTCAATAAAACCATTTAACATTTTTTGGACAAACTCTTCATCCTTAAGAGGAGGCAATTTTCCATTCTTCCGACCCTTTGGCAATTTCACAAACTGAAGATGATAGCTGTGCTATCGAAATATATCGTACGAAAGGTTTTTTATTGGCGTTATCTTTTATTTAATTGTCTGTTTTTATTGATTTTCTCTTATTTCCTTCTCGTTATTCGACATTTCTTTTTCATTCCCTTTTTATTAAGCTCCAGAACCACATCTTAATCACTTATCCTTGTTTCCCCCGATCATTTTACATGTTTATTAATTATTTTACTCTATTATTTAGGTATCCTCAACAAATATATATTAAAGAATTCACACAAATTTAACTGAGAATTAAAAACTCCATTTCAGAAATTAATTTTAATATTATGCAGCAGATAAAGAGTAGAAAAAACAAAGAAATCTTACAAACAAAACATATTAAAAAATACACTAACAAAATTTAAAGGAAATGAAATTTTTCTGTTTTTACAATTATTGAAACAGTTATTTTCCTATATTATTTAAAAAGATATAGTAAACGACAAATTTGAAATTATTTCCGAAGTAAGCTTTGATTTTGCAAATTTAAACATGATAACTGTTCAATTTGTGTTAAATAAAATTAAAATTATTAAGAAATACTTTAGCTATAAAGACATTTCAATCACTTGAAAAAGGCTGTGCGGAAAATTAGTGAATATCATAAATAAATGTGATTCATAGTCAAATTTTGTAGAAGATTCAATGTTTTTTATAAATAAAAATAAAAATAAATCAGAGGTGAAAAACAAAAAAAAGTTCTTATAAAATACTTTAGTGCTAAAATATAAAAATATTCATTTTCATTTTATCTGAATCAATGATACTTATTAAATTACAACCTGTTATCATATTCGATACACTATTTTTCTATATTTTGATTGGCTTGGAAGCTCGTATTATGATAATTCATCATGCTACACGATGTCCTAAAAGTTATATTGGCTGATATCTTTTCATAAATATTTTAAAATCATACAATAAGGGTTTAAAAAGAAATAATTTCAATTAATTAATTTAATTAACAAAGTAACATAGCATAAGCATATCTTCATAAATATCAAATGCAGTAAAATATTTATGAAGGTTTTCTAAAGATCAAAAATCTAAGGACTACAGTGTTTGTAATATAAAAAGCTTTCATCCTTTACTGACAATAATTTGGTAATCTTTACAATTTTTATCTAATTTTTAAAAATTAAAATTTAGACAAAATCTCACTTAATTAGACTAATGAATTCTAAATAATTCTTTTGATATTAAAATATTACAATTTCTTTATTTTTCCGCCGGGTTTAGTCTACAGTTGTTCATTTTCATTCATAAATATTGTCCAATATGAATTAAAATTAATCAGAAAATAAATATTTGTAATGCTAAATTATCAAATGTATAATGGATTAGAAACATTTTTGTTTGAATAATTCAAAAGAATCCAAATATCAGAATTTGAATTTAATGAAATAAATCTTTTTATCTCCTATTTTCATTAAAAATGTATTAATATTATTAAAATATTTAAACGAGTAAATAATAAGATAATCTCCTGCTTCAAAGTATATATTAAATGGATGAAAAATTGTCGATTATAAAATAATTCTTTTGCTAAACAATACTTCCGAAAATGCAGTCAGTTTAGAAATATTAGATTTGATTTGGATAACATTTTCGACATATTTTTCAATTTTTCAAACTTCTTCTGAATTATTATCATAGGTTTTTAAATTAACTAAGATAATTTTTTAATGACCGACAAGAACTGGCCTGTCTTTAAAACATTCTATAAAATGTAAAACATAATTTTATTCTGATATTATATCGGTTGTTTGCTTTGTTTATTCATCTAAAATGTTTGTTTATTACTTTTCATTGTTATTATGGAATTCAAATAAAATTTGCAATTTTGGACCATTTTAAGTCAATAATAAAGTTCCAATAAAATATATTTAATTACATTGTTGTTTAAATTTTGATAATTTTTGTAAATTAATCAGTAATTTCGTAATTGAGAATACTAATTATACTTAAATCTGTAATATTATTTTTATTATTAATACTATTATTTTCCATAATACTAATACTAAAGACATAATACTAAAGTTTATTAATTAACAATTATTTAACGTTTAATTCGAAATTTTTAAATTGCCTTTTACTGCTTTAGACCTATTTTTCATGTATAAATATATTATTGTCTAGATCATTAAAAATAATTTATAACCAATAAAATTCTTTATTTGCTTGTTTTAACCCTTTCGCCGCTATTGGGGCAATACGTCCCAGAAACTTTCATAATACAACTGGAATATTTTCAAAGCAATTTTCGTTGTTAGAGTTTAGTTTCAGCGTTTTATTGTTCTATTGAAATTTAAAATATTACCTTAACAAAAATAACAATATTTCATATTTAGGTTAATATTAACAAGTTCCAATATATAAATTTAGCTTAGTGTCATCAGACAAAAGTGTGGGCGAAAGGGTTAAGTGCATATTTTGGTAATTTTATCAGAAATCATTTTTAGACAGTATTTAACAAAATCATAGATATATTAGATAGGATAAACATTGATATTGGGTATCATTTACGAATTTTCAGGAAATACATGGTTATTTAGAGTAAGATTTAATAAATTCTTTGATAATTTAGTAAAAAATACATATTTTTGAGAAACATTAAAAAAATATATTTAGACAATTTAGTTCAAAATACAATCATATATTGAGGGTAAAATTAAAAATATTTATTGGTAATCTATGAATATTTATTAGAAATATATGGTTATTGGAAAACAATATATACTAAATTCATCGCCAATTTATGTATATTTGTTAGAAATACATGGCTATTTTGCGTAAAATTTAGTAAATTCATAGGCAATTTATTTAATTTGGTTAGAAATATTTGGAAATTTGAGATAGCATTTACTAAATTCATTGAAAATTTAGTTAGAAATACTCTACCATTTTCAAGAAACTCATCAAATTTATAGATAGCTTATGTATAATGTTTAGAAATTTATTGTAATAACAAACAAATTTCATAATCAATTTATGCATATTTATTAGAAATATATGATTATATGGAAAATATTATACAAAAATCATAGTTAATTTAAATATAATATGTAGGTGTGTTTTAGTAAAATTATTGGTATTTTCGTTAATTTTAGAGTATTAATTTCATTATTTATAGACATCTAGTCAATTTTCAATTTATTTTTTTAAATCATGATTAGTCATAAATTTCATAGTTATGGTTTATGAATAAGAAAACATGATTATGGGTAATTTTAAGATTATACTTTTTGTATCTAGATAGTAGGATGTTATCAATTTATGTTATATGTTCAGAAAATGGGTTCATACAGATAAAATAATCCCGCAATAGTTTCTGACTCCAAGGTTCCGCTACCAAAGCTTTGTATTCTTAGTTATGTTATGGATTAAAAAGCAGTTTATTTGTTAAAGGTTTATTTGGCAGCGACTTAATTAAAAGAAAACGCCAATAAAAAACGCTTCTCACGATATATTTAGACAGCATAATTGCCATCTTCAGGTACAATAAAGCAACTAAAAATATTATGAATTAGCTTATATTTTAAACAAATTATATTTTATATTATATTAGTTTAATAAATAAACACTTAAATAAACATTTAAATACTTTTAACTAATTTTTAAAAATTTTTAAAATAAATATTATAAATAAATATTATAAGCTATATAATAATTTTAAAAATTAAAATGAAATATTTTATAAATAAAATTATTTTAATAATATTAAAAATTAAAACATTTTTTAAAGACAATACACAAGCATCAATTTATGATTAACCATACTTAAGCTATTTAAAATCATTCAAAACATTTGTAGTCAAAGCACTTTGCACATTAATCTTTGATCCAATGACCTTATTAACAAACCTTCACATATCACACGTTCCCAATAATTATTAAAACTTTCCAACAAATTTCTAAAATCAGACATACCGATTTTACTTTTACAGCCTTTACTGTGCTCACTAGTATTGGTCAAACCCTTCCATCGACAATGCTCTAGAACTCGAGTACATAGATATGTATGTAAATTGATAAACGAGATCAGAACTAATAGGAATGAAAATATTGCTGAAAATGATAGATTTTGTAGTGAAATTTTATAAATAAATTAAATTTTTAAAATTAATTATTAAAAATATAAATATATATATATCCTTAAAAATAGCAAATTATTTCATGTAAAATTAAACCTTTCAATGAGACAAGTCAATGCGCTTCAATGATATAAACTCCATTTTTAAAATTATCAAATATTATCAAATATAAAACCTCGCTGAATAATAATCAGTAATATATTTATTAAGAGAAAATTTAATTTTAGAAAACTTTTATAAGAAATTACAGAAAACTACGAGAGGAATTAAAATCTTATCTGCTAGAGAATATATAAATGGATACATATTTATAATCAGTCGTAAATTAGTAGCATTAAATAACTTAATCCTAAAATGGCTCACGAAACCGATAAGTTGTGAAGGTGATTTCGAGGAAAATTTTTCAGAATATTTTCAGAAGATTTAATGAAATCTAAAATGATCCTGATAAATCTGTGTCAGCAAGCAGAAACGTGCTTTTACTGCCAACTCTAAGCAGATCAAAAGTCTCTAGACGAGCTGAAATTATAGATAAATTATTGAGACTGTTTAATTTGTTTTAATTATTAAAAAGAATGCGCTTAAAATTAACTTTTTAAAAAAGAATTTCCTATCTTGACTCTCACTTGAAATTCATCATGCAAATTATGAGCCTGATGTTTTGTTACTGATTAAATGGATATTTCGAAATTATTGTAAACAAAATTTTTCATTTTAAAGAAATAATTTTTTTAGTATCCTAATCTTTTTTTTTTCTGACATTGAATTTTACATTATAATAATTATTTCAAAATATCTTTTGCAACAATATCTCTTTTAGTTTAATGTTTACTGTGATTTTATTCACTTTGTAGGTTGTGAGGAATTTTAATGAAAAAAAATATTTCACAGAGCATTAATAAATTAATTTTTCTTTTCAGTAATTTTAATAATTTAATGAATTAACCAATGAATTAATAAAATGATTATAATTTAATTGTATTCACATTATAGACATCACATTTATAATTATCAACGAATAATATAATAAGTAAAATCATCTATTTAACGTGTAAATAATTTCTATATGAAATACATTCAAAACACAATTTATTTATAAAAAAAAATCATTTATTTTTAAAAATTTAAAAATAAATAAATAAATTATTTCAAGACCTACATAAATTTTGATAAGAAATTTGAAAAAGAAAATAAACACAAATAAATAGGATAGGTAAACAATAAGTAAAAAGATGAACATGTAGTTGAAAATTTGAAAATTTCACATTAGAATAAAAAGTGAAACATTTTTGAAATTGCAACAATTTCAAAGAAGCTTAATGTAAATTATTTAGCAGGGCTGTGTAGTCGGAGTTAGAGTTGTGAAGTCACGGTGTTTTGTCCGGAATTGGAGCCGAAGACGTGAAAAATGAGCGACTCCGACTATTTTTTCAATGAAATGCAATTTTTTAATTACCCAATTTATAAAATTTTAATTGCGTAATAATGAATGTGTATAACGTACGAATATTAAATAATATTTAGAAATAAATCCGTTTTTGTCACTTAAATTTAAAATATTGGCGTTACAGCCGGCGGTGCACATGGCACCTGAATAAAACGTGAGATGTGTACCGTCGGCTGGCAGGCTTTATAATTACACAATAACACGAAAAAATAATAAATACTTCACAAATTAATTTTATATCAAGCGAGATTCATTTATACCTGATATTATATTTTGGCACTTTTGCTAAACGTTTGTTAGTATTTGTCGAAAAAACATTATTGAATATAAATAAAGAAATAAGTAAAGCTCATTATTATACATTGATTTTATTATTTATTAAAATAAATTTATTACAAAATACTGGAATATAAAAATCTACAATATAAATGTATATTCTCCATTGAAATTTTCACAAGCTAACCTCGACTACAAATTAAGAGATCCTTTTTAGAACTATACAAAATCCTCTTACTAATTTTACTCATCCCCTCACACGTTGAAAACCAGACAAATGTTAGAATTCATTATATGGATTATAAAAGTAAGTGTAATTAAAACAAATTCTCAATTTTCTCTTAAAAGAAAACGTATAATGTAAAATTCATCAAAACACATTATCAAAGAATATCGGCGGTTTCATAAACTCAATTGAGAGAAAATTTTCACTATGTACTCAATTTATTAATGGTGATTATTTTAGCAATTGAATTTTATTCTTTTTCAGAAAAAAATCCAAATTATATAATAATTTTTATTAACACATTTTTTATAATTAAAATAATTTTTTAACCATTACAATTAATATGCAAATTTTTTTTAATAAAAAAATGTTTAATAATGATAACTGTAGATTTTTGTACAAAATTTTGGTAATCCACTAAACATATATTTATTTCACAACAATAAAAAATTTATATTTAAATATTTTTTTTCAATAATTTGTTTTAATTTAGAATTATTTATTACTTAAAATTGTTCAACTTCACTTTAGAGTTCTTAATATTAATTCATCTTTACTTTCAAAAAATAGGGGCGCCATAAGGGTAAGGTGGCGTTAATAATGAACATAGTAAATTAATTATTTTGCTTCGATTAATTTGTGTAACAAAATTTTAAAAAAATCAAAATTATTTATTTTTTTACTATTTTTCCTATTTACTTTTAAAAATTTAATTTTGGTTTGTAAATTGAATACGTTTTTTAATTTTCTAAATAAAAAATCTGAAAAGTAATTTTAAAGCTTATTGTTATGCTTAGTCCAAGGCTCAAAATTTCATAAGACACCCCTGTAAATAACACAGTAAATAAACTAATGTATTCATTTCAACCAAACAACCTCAGATCTCTGTTTCTCCTTTGAATAAACTATTATTTTAAACAATAAAATTGTGATATTGTGTTAAAGACACTCCATAGGTTTCCATTGACATTTGTCATGAAGTAGTTTAGTTTGTAGAGATTTTTTATTACAAAATATGAAGATAATATAAAATATTTTGGTGAAGATTATAGAAACACCTAAGCGGACAAAGGAAAGATAAATACAAATAATGAAAATATACTTCAGTTACTCTCAATACTGAAATACTGGCAATCAACAAGTATTAGGACGACGCAATACTTCTATTGACTAGTACTAATACCATTGTTGAAAGGTTTTGATTTTAAACAAAACTCACATAATAGGATTTTCAAATATTTCAAAGATAAAAAGCGATTGTTTTAGTTTAAGTATTAAAAGAATTAATCAGAAACTTTTGAACATAAAAATAAAAAATCTCCTATTTTTTCCTAACCATGTCAATTAAACTAGTAATATTTGATAAATATTGAAAATAAACTTCTAAATATAAATTGAATTCAAAGAATATATTTAGTAAATTACATTATTATTATAAAAATAAGTTTAGATTTTTGAACCACAGAAAAGTATTATTGTTTTAATTTGAAATGCTTTTTGACCAGTGAATTTGAAATAGGATACAAGAATAATTTCAAAAGAAATATTACTTAGTGAATTAATTTGAGAATCAAAGTATTTTTCAATAATTTAAAATCATCATTATTATTATTATTATTATGATTATTATAATTATAATTATAATTATTATTATTATTATTATTATTATTATTATTATTATTATTATCATTATATCATTATTATTATTATTACTATTACTATCACTATTATTATAATTATAATTATTATTATTGTGTTATTATTATTTTTATTATTATTAATATTACTATTATTATTATTATTATTATTATTATTATTACTTACTATTATTATTATTATTATTATTACTATTACTATTACTATTACTATTATTATTATTATTATTATTATTATTATTATTATTATTGTGTTATTATTATTTTATTATTATTCTTATTCTTCTTATTATTATTATTAATATTAATATTATTATAATTATTATTATTATAAGTATAAAACGGTGATTTCTTAGTAGCAGCATAAATTAATATAAAATATAAGTGAAAATTAATATAATATATAAGTGAGTAAATAAATAAGCCATAGCTGCGAAATAATAATTATATTTTTGAAAAAAGTTTCAATTATTAAATATTCCTCTTCAGACTCTTTTGAGTAATTCCACTAGAAACTGAAGAGGATTATTTAATAATCGAAACTTTTTTCAAAAATATAATTATTACTTTGCAGCAAGGGCTTATTTTGTTACTAACTTATTTGATATATTATTATTATTATTATTATTATTATAATTATTATTATTATCATTACTATTATTATTATTATTATTATTATTATTAATATTACTATTATTATTATTATTATTATTATTATTATTATTATTATTATTATTATTATTATTATTATTATTATTATTATTATTATTATTATTATTATTATTATTACTTTATGTAAAATATAATTAGTTTATGAAATCAATCTTAAGCCATATATTTTTCATTATTTAAACATGTTTTTCTGTTATCAATTATGAATATTCGAGCATTTATGACTTTAAACAAATCACAGAAATTATATCGATTATTTTGAAATTTAATTGCTAAAAATAAAATATAAATAAATCTTTAAAAATAAAATAAATTTTACAAAGCTTTTTCAACAAAATTTAAAAATATATTTACAACAAATCAAATAAAAATCACTAGACTGCGTATAATAATTATTATTAATTCTTTTTAATTCAATCAAAATAATAAAAAATTATTTATATTTTATCATTTTCCTGAAAAGTATACACAAGAAGCTAAGATAATATTAAAAGTAGCAGTGCTAAGAATTATAATAATTATTATTATTATAGTAATTAAGTAAACAAATAAATAAGTAAACGAAATATTAAAAAGATTTAATAGCAAATAATTTATTGTTCAATTGGCTATACAACTATAATATTGTACAAATAATATTGGAAAATGGAATAAAGAAAATCAAAAAATCATTGTGGACAAAATGCTAAGCATCTTCATCATTTATAAGAACTGAATTATTTTCTGCAATATAATCAGGAGGTGATACCGGAGGTTTCTCATGTGGCAAAATCAAGGGTCGTGACGGAGGCATATAGGAGTGCTGATATTCTCCCGCAAGAATTATTGGTGAAGTACCACCTGAAATGAAAATAAATTCAAAAATAGTTCCAAACTATATTTATTGTGTTGGCATTTTATTACAAATTAAATAAAAATTATTTAAACTATTCTTTTGATACAGAAAAATGAATGAAGAGGAAATTGATAGTCAATTTTTAGTAAGAGATAAAAAAAATAAAATAAATACATCTTAAAAACTTTAAGAATAAAACAGAAAAAAATAAAAATAATTTTCATGTCATATATTGTTTTAATTATAATATTTTATGTCAAAAATAAACATTTTGAAACATTCACTTTAGAAAGATTTTAATTTAAATTATTTTTCAATATTTAATAAGATCTTGTAGCCAATTATATATTCTTACGGTTTTTAATGTTTTATTAAATGTTTTAGTAAAATTTATTATGTTGAAATTTAAATAGTTTTATGAATTCAAGGACCATTCTTTAATAAAGGGTGTCCGTCTTAAGTGAGTGATTTGAGTAAGAGTGCGTATGGAGGGGAGCGGGGAAGGTAAGGGGTGTTTCAACAACGCATGTGGTTAGAAGCTGCATTCAAAACCAAAGGAAATTAAATCAAAATTTAATAATTGAAATGCTGCGGTTGTTTAGTGTTTGTTTTCGATTAGGTGTTAAATCTTGAATTTTTTGTCCAATTTAATTTGAAATTAAAAATATTTCGGGATATTTTGGATTTAATCGAGATTATTCGATTGTTGTTTATTCAAATTAAAGAAAGCTCTTTTTGTGGAATAAGAGTTTTTGGAATCTTTAATTTTTTATTAAAATTTCTGGTTACTGAGATATGGAAAATGTCTACTCTAGTTGTGGTGCCGATGAATTGTGCTGAAGCACATAGAGAAATAAAAATGGGATAAAATGCAGATACGAACTTTCGGTATTACAGAAAAAGATAATGCTATGAATATGAAGATTAAAAAGGTTGATATTAGTGTAGCTAGGAAAGAGAGTAGAAGGATTGCTCACCGCTAGAACAGGTCACCACTGGCACAGTATCCCCAAACCCTTTGGGTTTGAAAAATCTTTTTCAAAAGCTAAAACACTGAGGATTTTTATGTAAGTTAACTAGTATTTTTTATGTAGGCAAACTCAAAAGTATTTATCGAGGTCAAGAGGACTTTAAAAGCACAATAATATAAAATATATAAAATATGCAGGTCAAACACACATATTATTTAGGTTTATTAAATACACAAATTAAAATAAGACATTAATTATAAAATCTATATAATATCAACCTAAAAACACAGTCACCGCTAGAACAGTCAATAATATGTAGGTATAACACACACAAATATTATATAAATAAGCCATTAAATAACATCTTTATTAGAATTTTTCGTAGCCTTATAATAGCTCACTTTGAAGGTTTTTTAAAGGGTTTTGCTAGAGATTATTATTATAATTATAATTATTATAATTATTATAATAATAATTATTATTATTGTTATTATAATTATTATTATTATTATTATTATTATTATTATTATTATTATTATTATTATTATTATTATTATTATTATTATTATTATTATTATTATTATTATTATTATTATTATTATTATTATACCCTATTGCTACGTAGAAGTTAAACCACAACCGTAAAATAAGCCATGGTTGTGTTCGGATCTTGGTAATTAATATATATGACATGGATGAAATGGCACATATATTGAAATGATTGCCCGTCATTTCCGCTCTCAAGTTCTCGATCAAAGTCGACTTGATTGATATTATTAAACGCAATTTTGTGCTGCATGATGAAAATAAATGTAAATAGTTTTGTTTAAAAATTTGAAAATATTTTATTGAGAATTTATTAAAGTTTTGTTATAGTACCGATTTTAAAAAACAAAATTTATAATTTTTAGCAAAATATTTTTAAAATATAAAAGAAGCAATTTGTTTAAAAAAAAGTAATTTATTCTATATATTTTCAAATTCAAATCCACCTGACGATAAAAGTGAGTCTGTCGAAATATGTGGTAGTATAATATATAAGTTGGGTTTGTGCTTTCTTTTAATTATTAATTTTATAATTATTATTATTATTATTAGTTTTATCTTTATTATTATTGTTATTTTTATTTTTATTATTGTTATTATTATTATTATTTATTTATTTATTTATTTATTTATTTAAGTAAAAAGAATTTAATATAAAAAACACATCACCAAAAAAACAAATTAATAAAAAAAATTGTCATAATCAAAATGCAATAAAATCTCAAATGTGAATCTAAGTGCAAAGAAATATTTGAAGTAAAAAGTCAAATGAAGTGGAAAAAAGATTTTTCTAGAAATGCTTTTGGAAATGAGATATTTATTATGATTTAATTGCGTTTTCATTAAAATTAATTTAGAAAAACAATAGCGGAACTAAAAATAATTTTTTAAATTAATATAAACATACTCTTTCAAATTATAAAAAGAAATTTATAATATTAATTTCGCCTCAATTGATCTTAAATTGTATTTGTAAAATTTACAGATCTTTCAAACTTTTGATTTTTATGTTTGAATTATTTACTTTTATATTTTTGAATTGTTTATATCCAATTACTGATATTTTAAAAATATATTAATGAAATGAAAATGAGTATGACAATGGTAATGATAATAATAATTGTAGAAAAACACCAATCCAAAATGTATATTCAGCTCCAATATATTTCGACATACTTTCTGCCTTCTACAAATAGTCTTGAACTTTAAAATATTTAGAATCAACCATTTTTATTTAAACAAATTTCTGCTTTTAAATACTCAAATTACTTTATCAACAATTAAAAATGTTGTTTTTATAAATTACAAATTCTACAAAATGAAAAAAAAATTAATTAACAAAATTTAAATATAACTTTCAACAAAATATTTAAAATTTTTTAACAAAACTATTTTACATTTACTATAAGTATAAAACGGTGATTTCTTGGTAGCAGCATAAATAAAATTAATATATCAGATTATTGCGTAACAAAATAAGCCCTTGCTGTGAAATAATAATTATATTTTTGAAAAAAAGTTTTGATTATTATTTTGATTATTATTTGATTATATTTCCTGGAAAATGCACCATTAAAATTAGTAAAGAATATTAGTTAAAAAACAAATAATGATATTGAAATTACTTAAAATAAAAAAATTCAAATAAATTAAATAAAAAAATGTAACATTATTTTTTTGAATTTTTAGCTGCCAACTTTCAACATACGAAATTATGTGAATATTTGTTTTAACACATTGTAATCGGATCACGTATTAATACGTGTTTAGTAAATTAATGCTAGAGAGCGTATCACGTATTTATACGTTTTTGATAGATTGTTAGTGGAGCGCGGGTCACGTTAAAATGCGGGTTCCAATACTTTTGAAGTTATCGCAATTTTTCTAGAGGTCTACGTTAGCACGAAATTACGCGAAAAATCACCCGTTACCAGCACTAGTACGCGGCCGAAAACTGCCCAATCATAAACTTATCATTATAACGAAAAAATAAAAAGTTGATATTTTTAGCAGAGAAAAATTTTAACCTAACAGAAAAATTGTTAAATTTCCATAAAATATTTATGAAAAATTTATTTATTCGGAAAGATAAGCATGATGTTGTATATAAATAAAAAATACTTATTTTCGGTCTAACTCTTTAAATTTTCAATTAATAAAAACTACAACCAAATCTTACGTGTTTATTTGTATTATACTTTTAAAATTATTCTGATACAAAAAATTTAAATAATAATAATAATAATAATAATAATAATAATAATAAAATAATAATAATAATAATTATAATAATTATAATAATAAAATTAATAATAATAATAATAATAATAATGGTGTTATTACTGTTCTTGTCATTGTGATTATTATTACTAAAACCAGAAACATTTTGTACCTCTCATGGCGAATTCAGCAGATGAAAAATGACTATTCATGGATCTTATAAACTTCTGATTTCTTTTTTGTAAACAGCACGCAACCATTAACCCAACACAAAGAGAGATTATTATAAAACTGCAAGTCGGAACTATTGTAGCCATTAAGAACATTTGACGGCTATCATCATTGACTTTTTTTAACGTGGGATGTGTATTCTTCCGGTTGATTTCATCAAGAACCTCTATAGAAAATATTTACTAACATGTAATAAAATACCAATTCAAAAAATAACCGATTTTAGAAAATCTATGATTTTGTTGTTGAAAACATGCACCAAGATATTCGAAATTTATATCAACAATTTTCCCCAATTTTGATTTCTGAAAATATTCATTGACACTGGGCAGAATACCCAATTTAGTCGGTGAACCACTTTCACCAATAAGGCTTCTTTCAATTTTTATCAATTGATCAACTGGACAGGAACTTTTCAACCCGTTCCCAGCGTTATTAGGAGAACTGTCAACTGGTTTGATATAAGTTAATTCTCTTATTAAATTAAATTTAAAAGTAATTGTTTCCATGTTTTCTGAAAAAAATCAGTTTTTAAAAGAAGTTAGATAGAGAATAAAATAATAATAATAATAATAATAATAATAATAATAATAATAATAATAATAATATTGAAATATTAAAAGATAACGCCAATAAAAAACCTTTCGTACGATATATTTCGATAGCATAACTATCATCTTCACGTACTAAAAACCAACTAAAAATATTATGAATTAACATTTAATTTAAACAAATTATTTTTTATTAATTTAATTTTTTAATAAATAAATATTTTTAAAAAATATTCAATTCACTTTTAATTAATTTAAAATTTCAAAATTTTCACTTATATTCTAATTTTTAAAAATTAATGTAATTTAAAATTTTCAATTATTTTAATAATATTAAAAAAAAACATGATTTAACATACGTAAACTATTTAAAAACATTAAAAACATTCGTAGTCACAGCACTTTGCACATTAACCTTTGGATCCAATGACCTTATCAGCAATGCTTCACATATCACGCGTTCCCAATAATTATTAAACTTTTCAACAAAATTCTAAAATCATACATTCCTATTTCACTTTTACAGCCTCTACTGTGTTCACTAATATTGGTCAAACCCTTTAATCTCTCCAATGTATGTGGTATTACACCCGTTACATGTAAATTGATAAACGAGATCAGAACACAATCCAACCGGAGTTTTTGATTTATTAATAAACATATTGCGTACCTTACACGAATAAGAGACGATCTTATACTCTAAATTTCCCATCTGTTTACTTAACTTCCTTTTATAATTTGTAAAGCCTTCAGAGTACGGCAATACTATCACATATTTAGGCTCAATTTTTTTATATCCATTTTCACCATCACCCAGACCAACACTCAATTCACACCCATCCGACAAATTACATTCAGACTTTCCACAACATGGATCCTTAGGATTTTTAATCAATTTATCAACAGTCTCTTTTATCATCAACAATAAAAATGATTTAGAATATCCATTCTTTATCGTCAACTCAACCAATTTATCAACACTTTTTACCGAATTATCAAAAGTAGAAGATAAAGACCATGAACGATAAATCAATCCTTTCACCATATTTCTCTTATACTTAAATTCACAAAAGCTTTCTGGAGAAGTATAAAGACCAGTATCAGTTGGTTTTCTATAAATCTCTGTCTCATACTGTTTATCTTTGCGTTGAATTAACAAATCTAAAAACGCAATTGATGACTTTCTCTCCATTTCACATGAGAATACAATGTTTTTATGTAAACTGTTGAAATATAATAATAATTACAAGAAGGCCACACTCAATCAAATGTTTTACGATACATTTCGACGGTTTTCATGTCATCACAAGACAGAAAAAACACTGTAACGATTTGCAAATTATTTAAATAAATTTTATTAATTTTATAATAAATATTTTTTTATTAATTTAATTTAAATGATAAATTACATTTTAATTTTTGACTATTTTTATTTAATTTTATAATGCTAATTTAACCAAGGAAATAAAATAAAATAAAAAGTTATTTGAATTAATAATTTAATACATCCGTAAACAACATCAACAACCTACATATTCAAAATTTATCAACTAAAATATTTAAAAACATTCAAAATACAAATGTTCACAAGTATTGCACATTGGTTTTCAGATCTACTGATCTTGTCAGCAATGATTCATATCACATTTATAATATTTATATTACATTTTTTAAATGAAATTTTAAAGCCTGACTTGCATATTTCAATCGTACAGCCCGTACTGTGTTTACTAACATTGATCAATCCCTTTGCTTATCAATGTTTACAAACTCGAGTTCAGAATTGACAAGAAGTCTCTCCGATGTATGTGGTATTACATTCATTTAATATAAATTGATAAAACGAGATTCGAACGTAATCCAACGGGAGTTTTATACTCATTAACATATTGCATACCTTACAAATGCTTACTGTCTTATAATCTTATAGGCTCATCACTCTTAAATACACTACTGACGTTGTTAAAAAACTTTTCTTATATAAAAAAATAAAGTTCTATAATAAATTTAGAGATTTTATTTTAGTGATATTTTTATATTGTTTTATTAAAGCGAAAACTTAATTATTTTATATATTATTTTTATTTATTATTTATTATTATTTTATGCTTTAATTTAATTATCGTTAAGGAAGTTAGTAAAATAATTGCAAAAAAGGTTAAAGATAGAACGAATCAAAAACCATTCAAACTTGGGCCTGATTACGATGGGGATTTAAAAGCACATAATGTTAAAATGGGATTTTATGGTCTTTTCGGCTAATAGTCGTTATGTGTGAATCAAAAATTATGGGAGTTGTTTAAATAATGGAAATTACATTATCAAGGTTATTAATAATTTTTAAAGTCAAGAAAGAGAAGCAGATGATTGCAAAAGTGCCTATGCCATAAAAAAGTTCGGTTTTAGTCTTCATCAAGAGCCTAGTAAATTTAGTCTACAAAAAGACATATAATCTATTAATACCCATCTTTTACAATGAGATCTTTTTGACTGTTGGGCCTTGATACAGACTGTTGGGGCATGGTAAAAAGATTTGGGGATACAATAATTAATTTTAAATTTAAAAAGTTTAAGTTATACAAAAAATTATATTAAAAAAAATTTGTGAATATCAAAAAATCATCTGATTAAAACAATAATAAAAAAATAATATTTTAAATAAATTTATTTAAGTTTAACAAAAAAAAACAAAAGACATTCATAAAACAAAAAACCGTATTTTTAAAAATAATTCTTTTATTAATGTATTTATTTATAATTATTTAATATCTGATTTTTGTACTCTGTATTTCTTTATCGTAACCTTTTTTTAATAATTAAAAAATAGTTGCTGTAATACAAATAACGAAATTATAATAATGTTTTTTTAAAATACCACTAAAAAATAAGGTTTTAAAATATAACTTATTAAAAACAAATAATTCGAAATACGAGAACCTATAAAAATCTCTATTATTTTAAAATTTATTAAAACACCATGTGAAAAACTCAATAAAAAACTGAAATTTCTGCAGCTATTCTAAATTAATTGCTTTTTCTTTCTAAATTATTCCAAAATTCAGCCCTTTCATTTTGGTGTTGTCAGTTATTAGAGCGCCACTGGATCCGAAATCTCAATCAAACAATTGAACAAACGTATTAAAACCACTTTCTAATTGAAAAAAAATGAAAAAAATCAAATGAAAAAGAGTAATTTAATTATCCAGTTTTGAGTGTCATTCATCGAGGAACGGTTGTAAAATCTCCCCGGAAATTATTGAAACTGGCACTTAAATATAAATTTAATAAGAATTCTTTTCACAATTAGATTTTTTTATTAAAACGATTAATTGAAATTTATTAAAATTTAAAATATTATTTTAGTTATTTATAAATAAAAATGATAGCCATTGAAACACACGTCGTACGATATATTTCGTCAGTTATTCAGTCACCATCAGCTAGAATGGTACAAACCGAACATTGTAGATTGTTTATACAAATTATACAAATTTTATTAATTTTAAAATAAAAATTCTTTTTATCATACTGTGAGCATGTAAGTTTTGAATATTTTCAAATAATTTGCTTATTAAATCTTTTGTTGTTGTTTTCGGTGTTTTAAATAAAATATATTTAAAAAGTTTATTTCAAAAATAGTCAAAAAGTACTTTTTCTAGTTTTCACCTCAGATTTCTTTTCATTTTGCAATGAAATAAAGAATTATCAAATTTTCGGCAAAAGCCTTTGTCATTTATTTTAAAATTAATAAAATGAATAAAATAAATAATTTACAATATGCATACTAGATGGTGATGACAAGAAAACTTTCAAAATTTGTCGTAATATACGATATATATATATATATAATCGATGTTTTTTGATATTCACGAATTTTCGGTACACTTGAAAATGTCTGTGCAGAAAATTCGTGAATATTAAAATACATCAATAACTTTATTGATTTATTGTCAAATATATTTTTAAAATAATATTACATACTAGGTTGTGTAAAAAATTCCCGGGCAGTTTTGGATTACAATTTCAACATATAGAATGACAATGAAAGCAAACATGATTAACCAACCGCTTTATTCGTCAAAGTAAAGCTCTCCATTGTCTATAACAAGATGCCATCTCTCCATAAGCAACCGAATCTGATTAAAATACCAATTTTAATCTTTACTGGCAAAGAATTGCTGACAAGCCTGTTCAACCTCAGATAAAGTTGTAAATTTTCGTCCTCGTAAGAAATGTTGCATTGAACGGAACAATCCGTAATCAGATGGAGCAATATGTGGAATGTATGGAGGATGGGGTAAAACTGCAACACGAGACAATTCATCAATCTTCTGCTGAGTTAGACGAGTGCGATGGCAAGGGGCATTGTCAAATTGCATGAGAACTCGATTTCGATTGACTAATGTTGGGTATTTAACTTTTAATATGTTGTATACACGATCCAGCTGTTCACAGTAAAGCTCCGCGTTAACTTATAACTTCCATTTATGCAAAGTGCTCTGTAAATTTACTTGATGGTGCTGCCCGGGAACTTTTTACGTGACCTAATATTTGCATTTGCATAACCTAAACTCATGATAACCGATTTAATTGGGGGTAAAGGTTTCGGCAAAACCTTAAGACCCTTACAAGATATGGTATAATTTTTTCGATTTACGTGACAAGTAAACGGAAAATAATAATAGTTCAACGAAGTCGTCTTTTGAATGAAAATTTTATGGCCCATTTCTTCAGATGTTAAAGCGTAATTAAATTTGAAATTTTATTGAAATCAGAATCAAGATCAAAAGAACTTAATTATTTCAGTCTACAAGATTTTAATAGCTTATTCGGTATGTCAACCAAAATAAATTATTTAAATAAAATATCAAATGGACAAAATTTTCCTTATTACAATTTATTTTTAAATGTCTAATTTTTAATTTTTGTATTTCCCGATGTCTTTTTTATTATTAAATACATTTAAAAATATTTCATATCTTATGAAATTTATGACATTATGAAAGCCAGTTTTGAATATATTTTAATTGTTTTATTTTAAAAATAATTATGTTAATACACTAATAAAAGTGAAATATGTCTGCCAATGAAATAAATAATGTATTTTTAAGTGTTGGTAAATTATTACTCAATTTATATGTTACATTTTAATAAAGTCTCAGTATAATATTTTTTGCCACATGTGGCAAACAAGGACATTTCAATTAGCACGCCATGTCATCAAAGGTTGTGTACAAAAACCTTGGAAAATTTTTAATTTTTTTAATTTTTTTAATTTTTTTAATTTTATTTTATTTTGTCCTGTTGACTTGTTTATTGTGTTTCATTAAAGTAGTGTTGAATTCCAGCAAATTTTAAGTTAGTAATATTAATGTGAGTTGAAAATGTTTTAGTAACTTAAATCATACCAAAAATATTTATCCAAACATTCATTGAAATATGTGAAATAAAATTCTATCGAAACAAAATCTATTTTCTTTATTTCTGTTTTCGACAATATATCTTTTTTATCTTATGTCAACGTGGATTTAAATTTAATTAAATTAAGACAATTTGGTCAATCTTATCAAAACAATGAGGAAAGAAAAGTATTTCTAATTGAAATTATTTGTAGGAAAAATTAAATTATTTAATTAAAACAATTTCAAATTAAATGAAAACTAATTTACTAATTATAATATGGATATTTATCGGAAAAAATGAAAAAAAAATATACAAGAAAGGACAATGTTATTAAATATCTGTGATCTTTACACTAGGTTTACCCTACCAGTCAATTCTTACTTCTGCTTAATTTTTTTGGAAATGATTGTCATGCTATTTGTGGTGATGAATAATTAAATGACAGGTACATTTTCTATGTAATGCAATGAATTTTACGCAGTTATAATAAATATAAATACTGTCCAATTATAGGACGATAAAACAAAATTTCATTCTGGTGATAATTACGGAATTCGTAATAAATTTGCAGTCTTTGATTGAATTTTGAGGGGGTTGAATGTGGAATTTTCTGAGCATGATGGAAAGAAACAAATCTCTATATATCGAAAAATTTAAGATATTCTTTGGTAAGAAAACTAAATACGGAGAGAAATATTATTTTTTTATTAGTTTGAATTTATTTTTATAATTATCACCAGGCCCCAAAAATGGCTAAACGAGTGTTTTTAGAAAATATCATCGACATTCCTATTGAATATTCGGATATTGAACATGATGCAAATAATAATAGCGAAGGTGAATTATTAGATAAACAAAGTGATACACGCGGTAGAAATAATAATTGTGTTGATAACGAGAGGATTAACAACTATATTTCTAATAAGAGCGATGAAGATGAGTAAAGCGACAGTGGATATGAAAAAATTTCAAATACTACTACTACTACTACTTTATAGGTTTCTAATTCAGAATACAAATAAAATTTCGAAGTGCTATTTGTGTTATATATGTTTACTGTACTCTTTATTATACTGTATGGCAAAGACCTGCACGGGGTCTGGCTGGGTCGATATTTTGTTATTTCATTCGGGTTCGGGTCGGTCTGGGGTTTAATTTTAAAAATTAATCAAAATTTCATTATGAATTTTTAATATAATTTCATTTGCCCAAATGATGAATTAATTAAAATAAAATTTACGTGAGTAAATTTTCTCGCATACACAAATTTAATTCTAATGAGCAAAAATGACGGCATTTCGATACCATAGACTTGAAAATCTGTACAAAATTCTTGATAAATATGATTTCATTTAATACGGTTTTTATGATTGAGCTATATTATTTTACCAATCTCCATTACAATATATTGAATTGGAGGTAATAACAAGAGGGAAAATATAAATATTTAGTGAAAGTCGCAAGGCACATTTTCTGTATTCTGAATAGCAGTACAAATTTAAAACCAGGAAGCGTCAATGCTATATTATTTTTACATAGCAATATGAAATAAAACGTGAATTTGAAAAATAAAGATTTATAAATGTATGTAGTATTAAACTTAAAATCCTAGTTGGTTTTTCTTTAGGATATTTACAATATTTTAGCTCGAATTTTATTTTCGGGTGAGGTCGGCCTCGGACACTAATATATTATGAAAAATCGGGTTTGGATTGGGTCGGGTTAAAGTTTTACTGGCACGTGCAGGTCTCTGCTGTGTAGTATAAAAATATTATATATGTTATGTTGTGGATATGGAATAACATGACTTGAAATGACTTTGAATTTTGTTTCAATTAACTAAGGAATAAATTTAATATATAATATATTACAATTCATTTAACTGAAGTAATTCTTATTGATAATAATATATATAAATCCCACTAACCATTTTGACTGGTATCGGTATATCTTATATTGTCAAATTGCCGGTATATCTAGTGTTAATAAACTTAGATTTAATATTCATAAAATTAAATTCGACTTAAAATTAATTAAAACTTTCTCTCTATAAACCTCGCTTGGTTTAGAAAAGGCAGTTGTTTAAACGCCTAAACCTTTTGACCTTACAGTTTTGTTACTTAATGATTAAGATTCAACAATATTTAAACTTTATTTACAATACATTTTCAACAGAAATTTTCATTCACTAAATTATACAAAAACAAAAATCTTCAGAACTATCACTTAAAAAATACTAAAAACATAAATCTTTCTAAGGAAAATTATTAATCTATTTGTTAAGTACAGGCTCTTAGCCTAAAAATATTATTCATACTGACGTCACTAAACGATGATAATAAAATGACGTTTTAGTGACGTCACAGAAAAATTACTAAATTTGGATTTCTGATGACTTGAATCTAAAATTAGTAATTAAATAACCCCCAAATATAAATTTAGTAATTAGTAAGTAATTATTTTGATATAAATAGTAAAGTATTTTTTAGTAGAGGAGCCGATAACAAAAATAATTGAACAGAGCCGAGACAAAAAAAACCTATTTAGGAGATACCAAAATTAATTTCGTGGAGATAAAACCCCATTAAAACGTTTCCGAGAAACATTAACTGATTGTATGATTCAAATCATATTTAACTGAAGAAACGAGAAAATTAACTAAACGATTTCAAATAAACAAATATTGAAGCCTAGAAATATAATAACACGGCCGAGGAAAAGATATTGGGAAATTTGATATTCCAGAAAATTATTTATTAAATATCTGCAATTCCCCAGAAGCGAAGTGAAGTAGTGCAACAGCAGGAGGTCATTCAAACCGTATATATATATAGAGCGAAAGGAAAAAAGAAAGATTATATTCGTGCGTGAGAAATAAAGAAAATCCAGACAATTAAACAACAGCGAGATAATTTTCATTTCACAGAAATTACTCTGAAGAAACTTCAGGCCATTTTAAAAAGGGATACATCATTATCCTGACTTTTGGTAATTTTTGTTATAAAGTAATAAAGGGAAGAAGCGGATTCTGCAATCCGGCTTATTAATTAATTTTAAAATAGACAATACCCAAAGCAGTTGACAGCTTTCGTGGTGTTTGGGGTGCCTCAAAATCAAACTTACTTACCTTCTGTTCTTAGGATAAGTCGTTGCGTCGACATAGTGACCATCGACTTCTTGCGGGCCATTTTACAGGGATCATTGGATCTAGATTTCTTTCCAAACTTGTAATTTATATACATAAATCGTTGTAAATTTTATATTATCGCCAAATAAATTCTATAAGTAATTAATTGACTTTGTCTTATTTATTTACATAGGACCACAACCGACCTTTTTATATTTTGTATATTAGTTTATTTTTAATAATAGTTTTTATTGATTTGGAGTCGGATAACGAACTGTGTTAAGATCGTAGCCCCAACTTTTTGATCTTTACATATTGATATTTAATTAATTAATTTGTATTCATTTATTTACGTCTTCTTCCGCAATTTAAAAAATTTTTCGTCTTTTAATTTTTATTTCCTCTGTGACCTACTTCCACTTCTCGCTTGAAATATGTTCATTTTTTTAGTTGTGAAATTTAATTAATTAACTTAAATGAATAAATATTTAAATAAATTTGGCAACGATTTAATTAAAAGATAACGCCTTATCACATATCACGCGTTCCCAATAATTACTAAAACTTTTCAACAAAATTCTAAAATCAGACATTCCTATTTCAATTTTACAGCCTCTATTGTGCTCACTAATATTGGTCAAACCCTTCAATCGACAATGCTCTAGAACTCGAGTACAGTGATGACGAAAAGTCTCTCCAAAACATGGATCCTTAAGATTTTTAATCAATTTTTCAACAGTCTCTTTTATCATCCACAATAAAAATGATTTAGAATGCCAATTCTTTATCAACAACTCAACCAATTTATCAACACTTTTTACCGAATTAGCAAAAGTAAAAAATAAAGACCATGAACGATAAATCAATCCTTTCACCATATTTCTCTTATACTTAAATTCACAAAAGCTTTCTGGAGAAGTATAAAGACCAGTATCAGTTGGTTTTCTATAAATCTCTGTCTCATACTGTTTATCTTTGCGTTGAATTAACAAATCCAAAAACTCAATTGATGACACTCTCTCCGTTTCATATGTTAATACAATATCATCCACATACCTTTTATAAACAAAGGGTTTCTCAAATTGGAAAGAAGCAATTTTCATTTCCAAATTAGCCAAAAATATTGATGCCATCGTTGGTGCTAAAGGGGAACCCATAGCAACTTGTTGATGATAAAAGAGACTGTTGACAAATTGATTAAAAATCCTAAGGATCCATGTTTTGGAAAGTCTGAGTGTAATTTGTCAAATGAGTGTGAATTGAGTGAGTGTTGATCTGAATAATAGTAAAAATGGATATAAAAAAATTGAGCCTAAATATGTGTTAGTATTGCCGTACTCTGAAGATTTTACAAATTATAAAAGGAAGTTAAGTAAACAGATGGGAAATGTAGAGTATAAGATCGTCTCTAATTCGTGTAAAGTAAGCAATGTGTTTATTAATAAATCAAAAACTCCGGTTGGATTGTGTTCTGATCTCGTTTATCAATTTACATATAATGTGTGTAATGTCACATACATTGGAAAGACTTCCCGTCATCTCTGTACTCCAGTTCTAGAGCATCGTCGATTGAAGGGTTTCACTAATATTAGTGAGCACAATAGAGGCTGTAAAATTGAAATAGGAATGTCTGATTTTAGAATTTTGTTGAAAAGTTTTAATAATTATTGGGAACGCGTGATATGTGAAGCATTGTTGATAAGGTCATTGGATCCAAAGATTAATATGCAAACTGCTGTGACTGCAATTGTTTTAAATGTTTTTAAATAGTTTAAAGTATGTTAAATCATGTTTAAGTATTGTTTTTTTAAAAAAAATTTTTTTTAATATTATTAAACTAATCGAATTTTTAAATTACATTATTTTTTAAAAAATTATAATATAAATAAAAATTATAATATTTATATAAATAAAATTTTAAATTAATTAAAAGTTATTTGAATATATTTTTTAAATATTTATTACAAATTAAATTAATAAAAAATAATTTGTTTAAATTAAATGTTAATTCATAATATTTTTAATTGGTTTTGTGTACCTGAAGATGACAGTTATGCTGTCGAAACATATCGTACGAAAAGGCATTTATTGCCTTTATCGTTTAATTTAAATAAATTTTCCGAACCATTACTAAATAATAAATAGACTGACGGCCCATTATCTTAATACAACATTTTTTCAGTAGTAGTTGTTAGTCACAATAAAGTAGCATTTTTCTTCATTAACATTCAAAAAATAAATGTCTAAAAATATAGAATCATAAAAATTATAAAATAGAAATTTTAAAAATTTTGTTTTAATTTAGGTTTTTCAAATATTATTGTGTTTGACTGAATACAATGCAGAACAAATCCAATGAATAGTTTTATTATAAAAAAATTTCTAGTTTTACAATCATTTTCTCTTATTTCTCACTAATTGATGGCGACACATTTTTATTAATGTCTGTTTCAGTATCATTGAAATATAAACCAGTTTCTTTTATTTTTCACAATTTAATTATCAGCTCAATTTTGATAATAAATCATGTTTACAGTTTAATTTAGTTACAAAAAAAGTTTAAGGAAAATAATAAAAAATGAAGAGGAATTCAATTTTAAAGAATGGATGAAATAAATATTAAATTAAATAATTAGCTTAATTGCTTTTTCAAAAGTTGGCGGTATGTTTCAATTTCTACAAAGAATTAGTAGTTGGGACAAAATAAAAGACATAAAGTAAAGAAATGTGCCTATTATCGCCTATTTTCAAATTTCAATATAACCAGTCCTTTTATTAGACGTTAATTATCTTCACCACGCGTTCATTAATATATTATTAATAAAATTG
Source organism: Schmidtea mediterranea (assembly GCA_022537955.1). Lineage (NCBI taxonomy): Eukaryota > Metazoa > Platyhelminthes > Tricladida > Dugesiidae > Schmidtea > Schmidtea mediterranea. The sequence goes on along the minus strand of CM039679.1, from coordinate 174,863,910 downwards.
TAAATAATTAAATAAACATGGAATGATTTAATTATTAGAAAGCGCCATTCACACAATACACATTTTACGATATATTTTGACAGATTCAGTGTCATCATCAGGTAATAAACCAATAAAAATAATATAAATTTAATTTAATTAACCAAAACAAATTATTATTTTAAATACTTAAAAATCTTTAAATTAATGTTAAAAATTAAAATTAAAAATAAATATCAACAATTTTACTTATCTCAATTTTACATAAAGAATCTATTTAAAAACATTCAAAACATTTGTACTTATAGCATTTTGCACATTAATCTTTGGATCCAGTGACTTTATCAACAATTATTCACATATATCACATAATAATTATCAACTTAGGAATTAACATTCATTAAAATTAGTTTAAATGGCGACAACTACTCAAAAATATATTATTTTTAATAAGAAATCTTCACTTTGAAAGGTATCTTAAATAAAATTGATAAAATTAAAAAAATGTTAGTATTAATAATAATTTTCTGACAAAAATTCGTAATGAATTTCTCATAGATTTGTATAAATTGTTTTTTAAGTATTTTAACATCAAAATTATTTCAAAACTTGAATTATTATATTAATTTTCAGATTATATTAATTTCCCTTATTTTTAGCCTTCATCAAAAAACGATTTTTTGGTCCTAACTTTGTCAAAAGATGACATATTTTGATAATGTTTACATGATTCTGGTATAAAATTAAATTTCCAATCGATTGGTGTAAAATTTGTTATATGAAAATTTCAAAATGTCCCTAATGATTTTGAAAGTGGGCATATTTGAGACGTACATGAAAAATTAACAATTATCAACCTAACTTTTTTCGCTAAACTATATCATAAAAAGTTTTTGTGATTAACAATTCTAAATTTAATTTTACATTAGAATAATATTATAATACTTGCTTAGAGCGAATATTAAGTCGGCAAATAAAAGGAAAAAACATAAAGTTACGTAATAAAATGCATAAAGTTTAATAACTTTTTTGTTTTTTAATTTTTTTGAATGATTCAAACAGCAATTATTCATTTAAAAGATTCTCTATTTAAATATATCTAATTGGTAGACGACGGACCATGATTAGTCCCTTACCTGAGCGGCGGAATAAAAACCCATAAAACCGAATAACTTTTTGAATACAAGTATTTTTGAAAAATAAAAAATCCGTTTGTCATTTAAAGAATTCTCTATTCAAAAATGTCGGGTTGGTAGAGATTGGACATTGATAAGTCATTTTTCTAGCCGGTCGAATCTGACATCAAAAAACGATTTTTCGCTCCTAACTATTTCAAAAGTTGATATACTTGAATAAGTTTTATATGATTCTAGTATAAAATTAAATTTCCAATCGATTGGTGTAAAATTTGTCATATGAATATTTCAAAATATCCCTAATGATTTTTTGATAGGTACTTAGAAAATTAACAATTATCAACCTAATATTTTCCTTTAAAAGATATCTTGAAATATTTTTGTTATTAATTGTTCTAAATTCAATTTCACATCAGAATAATATCATAATAATTGCTAACAACAAATATTTAAAATTTTATTCAGTAAAATTATAATATTTTCAATTATTTGACCGCCGGACCAACATTTTTCGTAATAACTTTTTTAATATTGAATGTAACAAATTAATTTTAATTTATTTTGTAACAAATTATAGATAGCAGAAATTTACAAAGAATATTAAGTTGAGACTAAATTTAAAATTAAAAAATTTAAGAAATCAGAGCTGAAAATCAAAAAAAGTACTTATAATATTATTTAAATTGTTTTTATCATTATTACTATTTTTACTAATATTACTATTATTTACTCAAGTGAGTTTTAATTGTTATTTAAATTTTTTCATTAAATATTACTTTATATTAATTTTTCTAAATTAATTTGAAATTTTCTTATCTAGATTTTAAGTAGTGATCTGAACTCAATCGATTTCAATTGTTAATTGCATCGATTGCTACATTTTTAAAATTTTAAAACTATTTATTTAATTTACAATATTAATTTTTGCTGTTTATAAAGTTTTTTATATATCTAAAATCTTTATTTTCTTTTTTTTGTTTTTTAAAAAAATACTTTTTTTGCTATATAGAACTGGTCAGTCATTTTTTAAAAAACAGTTTGATTTATGAAATGGTTTTAAAACAAGAATTTTGTTCTCAAAAGATTACAGAAAAATTAATATTGCCTATAAATATACTGATAAATATAAACATGTCGAAAAAAAGCAAAGAGGAAAAAGCATTTTCAACTAAAATGCTTAAATATTTTATTTAAATATTTGCATAAGTCAAATGAGAATAATGCTAATAGCAAAGTGTAAAACAGTAATTTCTTGGTAATAACATAAACTAAATTTTTTTAAGCAAATGAATAATAAAATATATAGAAAATGAATGAAATAAATTCCATCTCTTTAATATATACTTTGCATCAAGGGTTTATTTTATTATTTAGTTGCTAAAAAAATATTAATATCCATTCTAAATTAAGTAAACAAACTGAAATTTATAACAAAAATTTAAAACAAAAATTAGTTAAACTTTTTTTAAACTTAAGCATAAGTATTTTTTTTATTTTACCATAACAATAAGATATAATTATGTATAATATACTATTTAAAATAATAAGAATTAAAGTTACCAATTTTATCAGAACTCTTAGTATTTAAAACGTCTATAACTTTAGATAATAACAATTATAATAATGATAACAATTATGATAATAATAAACTAAAATATATTTTTAAAACAACAACGTTAGATCTAAATCTTTTAAGGAGATTTTCTGATATAAATACGCTCAGCAAATTTTCAACATTCCACACAACATACTATAAATTAATTTGTTTTTTGAATTTGAATTTTAAATTTATTTAATTTTAATTAAATATTATCTCACAATAAGTAACAAATATTATCGTCCTTTAAAGATGATACGTACCACTGAAATTAATACAGTAATTATTTTTGAGAAAACTATTACAAATTAGGTAATTTAAATTAATAAATTTTTAATATTGTTATTAATATTATTTCATAATTAATTTTAAGTGCATACAAATTCTTTATAAAAAATATTTTCATACCTGAATTGAAAATCCTTCTATAAAGAATATTTGCACCGCAAGGAGGAAATGGAAGATTTTTAATAGTGAACCCGGTTCTTATACAATTTGATCTGAAATATTGATCCATAATTGAGGAAAATAAAACTTTAAAAGAAAGAAAATCATTTTTTGGATTTATTCGGCTTGTTGGCCGAATATTTACTATTATTTGATGATTTGGCTGCTGAAAAAAAGGTAAGAAGGATTGATGCTCCATCAAACGTTTGACTCTGATTGCTATTCTGGGTGACATGATTTTATGAATAGTATTTGAATGAACGACTAATCTTAAAATTATACATAATTAATTTAGTATTTATTAAAACAAAAATAGAATAAATTATTTTATATTTATTTATCAATAAAAATGTTATCATAAAAATAATGTCTATTTTATCATGCCAACATGATTATATTCTCTGTCGATTTTGATAAAAATAAATTTTGTGATTGTGTAAGTAGATGTTCTTGTCATATCTAACAAGTTTCATAAAATGACCTCAGGGGTTCTGAAAACTTTCTATAATTAGAGGTCTGGTTCTATTGGACTTTATTTTCCACATCTCTAATTCACTAACTCCACTTTACAAATCTTTCGAGAAACGGTACTGGCTTTGAGGAGCAATTTAAAACAATGCCTCAAAATTATCAAACATTTAAATTTCATAAACAAAAGTACACTCAATTAGTCTTAGTAGTAATAAGCTGATTATATAATTTTTAACAATAACTTTGTGCAGTATCCATTAGCGGTGAGGTCTTTGGAAAAACAAAACTGTAAATATCTGAATGTCTAAATTATATATAAAAAATTAAAAATTATTAATGATCATTTATAAATTATAAATATAAATGTAAATATACGATACATTAAGTGATATCCAGTACATTTCCCAATAGTATACTAGTTTCGAGTTAATGGCTCTCATCTGTACTATGCGGGAGACACTCAGATTTCTCTTGGCGCCAAGTAAGTATAAAACAGTGTCAATGTAACACAGTTATACACTCATCATAATGCACTGGACATCAAATAAGTTTGCAAAGTTTGGATTTAAGGCAAGAAAAAAGACGAATCTTTTTTTGAAACCTCCTTTCACTTGAAACCATGGTAAATACAATCTTAGTGATTAATAAATGTAAATGTTAAAATTATTATTAAAAAGATTAATTACTGATGATCAACAACACGAAAGAAAATATAATTTCGTATCTCCAGAACTTTGAGTTGCCTAATTGTGAGCTGCTACGTGAATGCCATGTTGAAGATACCAATTAAGCGAAGCAAGGACCAGTTTGCTTGGAGATGTCTTAATAAAGATTCTAGAAACAGTCTCATGTATCATAATTTGAGAATTAATTCTATTTTCGTTTTATTTTATGTGTGAAATCTATCAAAAATACATTTGAGCAGAAGTCGACATCGATGTTTTAATCAAAATGTTTTTAATCATCGAAGTTGTTTGAATCAGATCTTTTGATTGTTTAAGAAGTTGTGTGAATAAAAATGATAGAAGGCTTCTTATATTGGTTGGTGAAAATATAAAATGTAAAATAAACCGAAGTTTCATCAAGTAAAAGCAAAATGAAAATGAACTGTGGATGTTTGCAAAGCAAGCAGATACCTCGTTTTCTTCATGTATAAGAAGACTTGCTGAAACAGATCAGCTGGCACATAACTAACAATTATATCAACAACTATCTTTTAGAAAGATCAAACTGTTAACCAAGCCTGGTTGGTGTTCATACTCAACTTCTTGGGACCTATGGTTACCGGATGAGAATTATCAAAGGTGTTTGCGATGATAGACTCGACGATTTTTTTTTAAAATAGATGTGAAGAGACAATGATTATAACACTTAGATGGATTTTGTAAATTTAATAAATAATTTTTGCTATATTTGTTTTAATTTTTAAATATTATGTAATGCAGAAAAACAGTTGAGCCGTCTTTTTGATAAATCCTGTTAAATAGAATTGCATTTTAATTGATTTTTAAAAATATTATTATTATTATTATTATTATTATTATTATTATTATTATTATTATTATTATTATTATTATTATTATTATTATTATTATTATTATTATTATTATTATTATTATTATTATTATTATTATTATTATTATTATTATTATTATTATTATTATTATTATTATTATTATTATTATTATTATTATTATTATTATTATTATTATTATTATTATTATTATTATTATTATTATTATTATTATTATATCCAGTACATTTCCCAATAGTATACTAGTTTCGAGCTAATGACTCTCACCAGTATTCATGGCTCTATCCCTCCCGCATAGTAAAGATGAGAGCCATTAGCTCGAAACTAGTATACTATTGGGAAATGTAATGGATATCACTTAATGTATAGTATATTATTATTATTATTATTATTATTATTATTATTATTATTATTATTATTATTATTATTATTATTATTATTATTATTATTAAATATAAAAAACTTACTCTATTAAGTAGGGATCGGATTTAGCGTGTACATGCATTGCAAGTCCAACGAGAGCTGTAGAATCATTATTTACGGATATCCACTCGTTGTACATCAACTTATTTTTATACGGATTCCCGGAATCTATTGAAAACCAAACTGTGGAATTATAAAAAACTCGAAATTTTTGAAGGCTTTCATAGAATGGAATCATAGTGTAAACTGTGATTTGACCAAGATCAGGCGGCTGCAACTTCATTCCCTGGCATATTCCTGTGAGAATAATCTGGCAACCGATTATTTCCCCAAGACCCGACACAGTAAAGACTTGTTTCAAAGCAAAATTAGGAGTTGTCTCTTTATTGTTAATCGCCGTATTAATATATTTTTCATGAAATCGAATAAGAGAAAGTTTCGGGCATATTTTATTGTTTTTGGATAATAAGGAAATATAACTGATCTCAATGCTCACCGAAGATGAAGAAGGATTATCCGCGGCTGTAAAATTAATACATAAATATTATTAAAAAAAAAGCAAAAAAAAAAAATTTACTATTCTGTTTAATGAATCATGAGAGTGTTTAATCAAATAGGAAATCATAAAAGTATTTAAAAGCAAATTCAAAATTTTTTATTTAAAAAAAAAATACACATTAAAAAGTTAATTAAATCATTAATTAAAGTTCATAATATGAAAAAATAATAAATCTGTATTTCTATATTTATTATTTATATATTTATTAATACTAGATATAAACAAATAACCCTTTTATTTATTTTTATTTTATAAATACAATTAAATTAAATAGAACAAAATATTTTTAAACTTCACAACTTACTTACAAAATATATTACTTTCAATTAATTTTATTAAAAAAAAAATTCAAAAAAAAATAAAACTGTAATGCAATTAATCTGAACGTCTAAAATTATAAACTAAATATTTTTGTGGCTGTAACTTTTCGATAAAGCTTCTTTAACTCTTTTTTGATCACAAGATTCAAATTGATTGGGTTCCAAACCCTTGCCTCATCTCTTGAAGCATTTATTTATGTATAATTATGTATAAATATGTAAAATTCGAAATTTAAAAATTACATCATTATTCTATAAATGTTACTATAAGGTTTTCATTGAACATTTCTTTCAAAATCTCCTTTTTTTTAAAATCTTTTTAATACGTTTTTTGTTTAAATGAAATTGTTTTTTCATATTTTACTATCAGAGAATTGAATTTTAAAATATTCTAAAATATTAGTTTAAATCTTATTATATATTGAAAACATTTGTGGGAAGGAAGATATATTTATACAACCCGAGTTATTATAATGCAATTTCAAAAATGGTTAACAAGATCATTTAGTTTGACCAAGCCTGGCCTAGGCATATATAATACGAATATTTTGATTTTGGATAATGTTTTAAAAACCGTAAAATTTTTATTCTAAAACATTTATAATCCTCAATTGTTACTCTTTCATTTGTCAATTTCTTTCTTTTAAATTCATTACGATATATGTTAAACGTTTTTCTACATATTATAAAGATTTTCCGAACTTATTTTATCCAGTTTTACTCAAAAATATTTAAAATTAGTTTTTAATATTTAATATTTTAAAAAAAATGTCTTAATTACAAATAAAGGTTAAGGTAAAATTTTTAATTGCCCATGTCGAATAATAATATAATAAATAAATAATTTTTAAATATTACAAAAAAAAAGCTTTTTATTTTTTTCTTTTATTGTACAAAGGTAAATGATGACTTAAGACAAGGATACCCAAACTTATTTTATCGCATACCCCTTATGTGTTGTATAAAATTTTCCGGACCCCGAAGAGATCGCGGACTACACTTTGAGAATCTCTGTTCTATGAATACACAAAAAAATCATTCGTGGAACCCTGATAAATATAAGCGTTGGGCGTTGAGAAAATTTGAAGCTGATTTTATCATTATTTTTATAAAGAAAAATAATTTACCTTTTTCTTAAATTTCTTTTATGTTTTAAAATAACAGTTTTCATCAAACAAAAAAATAAATATCTAATGAGCATAATGTTGCATAGATACCTTAAACTTTGCTGCGGATCCTCAAGGATTCGCGGATCACACTTTGGGAACCCCTGACTTAAAACATTCGTTTTGTTTTAATATTAATTTGTTTATGTTGTCATTTATCTTAGTATTTATAAGATAATAATAAATATGTTAGTTAAATTTAATAAAACAAAAATACCTTGAATGGAATTGACATCCCATAAAGCTACATCTTTTCCACAATCATTCATTGCCTCACAGTTCTCTCTTACATATTTATCAAGCTGGGTAACAAGTTTCCAACGATATTGGACATCAATGTTTAAGTTTTCGGTTTTGACAGATAATTTTATTTTATGGTTCATTGACATTGCCTTCAAATCATAATGTACAACTATTACTTGAAAGGTAACTTTGAATTGAGTTTGAGAGTTTTTCAGTTTTATAATGAACCTGTAATAAAAAAAGACCAAAATATCGAAATCTTTCAAAAACGACATCTTTATTAATTATAAAGATCATTCTAAAAGTGAGCATAAAATAGAACTCACAAAAATCTGATTCCAATTGTAAACTAAGAAAAAAAAATACAGTTAGAACTAAAATACGTTTTTATATCAAATTCAAATGACATTGTTGAGAATTATTTTTATTAAAATAATCATAAAGTACATTATTAAATTTTATAACCACACAGATATAGGGCCAAATTTCCGACAAGACGCCCAGGATATAAATGAAAGTATAAGTTTAAACAAAACTTCATACAACTCAATATTTGAAGATAATTTATTTATTTTCTAAAATTAAAATATTTATTTTTTAATATAACATTTATAATATTAAATTAAAAGTTCATGAAATAGTTGAGACCATAAATATAATTAAAAGCCTTACATTTTTTTAAATAAATATGAAATTATAAATGCTATAAGAAATTAAATAAACATGGGAATGATTTAATTATAATACACGTTTACGATATATTTTGACGGTTTTCATGTCACAAATTCTTTCAATTTTTAAAATTTTAACTTAATTTTTTAAAATTTAAATACTTTGAAATTTATAAAATTAAAAAAAAATATTTAAAAATTTAATTAAAAATTTAATGATGTTTTTGTATTAAATAACTTTACTTTTCAATATATATTAATTTTATTTTTTAAAAAAATATTTTAATATAAATTGGGAATTTTATTTTCAATAACATTTAAAAAAAACTTCTTTGGGTAAGAAATAATTAATATCAAAATTCCATCATAACATAAAAGTATAATTAAAACAAATATCGTTAACCTAAACTATAAAAAACAATATATAAGAAATTTTAAAAATAACTAAACAAACTTGATTGTTAAAGAATTTCAAGAAAATTAAATTATAAATATCGTTATAAAAATTACTCAAATTTAACGATAAAATAAAATAAAATTTTCATGTTTTTCGGTATTGCAATTTGTTCAACTGAAAGATTTTAATTAAAACAATATTAATTTAATAAAGTCATATACAATCATGAATAATTTTAACTGAAGATCTATCAAAAAATAAAATACAATATTAAATTTATTAAAAAAATGTTAGAAAACTTATAATATTAAATGAATTTAAAAGTGCTATTTCATAATTAACAAAATTAAATTAAGTTCAGTTAAATTAAACTTACAAATGAAAATATTTCAATGTATGTGGCATTGCACCTATGATATATATATTTATAAACCAGATCCGAACACAATCTAAGTATAACTTTGTTGAATCTTGAAATAAAAGTTCATTTTATTTTTATGTAAAACTTACTTTTAGTTTGTATGATGTTTATTCGAGTTAGTGTGTATTAGTTTTTTTTGACGGAATTGTAAATTTAAAATTGGGTTTTAATTGTGGTCAAGGTTGGAGGATTTGTAGTTTTAATTATTTTTAATAAATTTAATTGATAACAATAAAACGAATTTGTCTTATAAAGAAAACATATTTTAAAAATATTTCATATGATCGAAAATGATTTATCTAGTAGCGATTCTTGATCAGAAGATTTTTCAGCGGAAATTATGAAAATTGATATGTATAGAGAAAATTTTGTAAAAAATCCTCTTGATTATGATTCTCATTGGAAGTTAATTAATGCACTAAAACATTCAGAAAAAATGATTGTTGCAAGAGAATTAGAGAATATAATCCATTGTCCCCTGAAATGTGGATTGATTGGATCAATGATGAAAAGTCTAATAAATCAGACAAAGATTTCATTCATGCAATTGAAGATTATAGAAGTGACGATGTATGGATCGAATATTGCCAACTTATGTTAGGATATTTAACTGATAAAGAAGAAATTAGACAATGTTTTGAAGTTGCTATTGCTCAAGTTGGGACTCATTTTACCAAAGGATATTTAATATGGAGGAAATCTTATTTATGAAAAGTCACTTTTTGTAGATGATGGTAGTCGTGAACAAAAGGAACGAATATATTAAATTATATCTTTCTCTTTACAAAGTAATGATGAAATATCAAAAGAATTTCTTGAGTTGAATCAAGAGAATAAGAAATGGGAAAATCAAATCCAACTTATTATTATTATTATTATTATTATTATTATTATCATTATTATTATTAATATTATTATTATTATTATTATTATTATTATTATTATTATTATTATTATTATTATTATTATAAGGACTTTTTTTGTTTTTCATCTCTGATTTCTTTTTATTTTTTATTAATAAAATACGTTTTTTATAAATGTTATTATTATTATTATTATTGTTATTATTATTATATTATTATTATTATTATTATTATTATTATTATATTATTATTATTATTATTATTATATTATTATTATTATTATTATTATTATTATTATTATTATTATTATTATTATTATTATTATTATTATTATTATTGATATTATTATTATTATTATATATTATTATTATTATTATTATTATTGTTATTATTATTATTATATTATTATTATTATTATTATTATTATTATTATATTATTATTATTATTATTATTATTATTATTATTATTATTATTATTATTATTATTATTATTATTATTATTATTATTATTATTATTATTATTATTGATATTATTATTATTTTTAAGGTCAAATAAATTTGGATTTTTCAGTAAATTAATTAATTAATTCTAGAAACCATATTTACGTCATATTAATGATTACCATTATTTGACAATTATCATTTTTTTAATTATTGCCATTAATAATTTTAGAATCAATTCTATTTGAGTTTTCAATTATTAAATAAAATCTAGTTTTTTAGTATTCCTCGTAAATACTATAAAAAGAATTTAATCGGTTTTAATTGATAATCTTAAAGTATATATAGCATAAACATGACAACAATGTAATTTGAAAAGATGTTGAATAAGAAATTGTGTATTTTCTTTTAAAACTGTCTCTAATTCCGGTTGTTTGCACCTTGTGTTTATTATTAGACTTCAAATCTTGCTTAGATAGTGTTCAAATCTTGGTTATGAATATAAATATGTTATGTATACAATGTTACGTCTAGTTTAATGATCACTCGTCATCTCTGGTTTCAAGTCTTTTATTCCGGTCAGCTGAAAAAACTGATTATTGAATGTACGCCAAAGTTAGATGAGAATTTAAAATATTTTTAAAAATATTTATTTGCATAAACGTTTTGATTTTTAATAAATAGAATTTATATTTTTATTAGAAAGCTATTTAAAAAATAGCGAATTAGTTCGTTTAAATAATCAATTTACAGTCTGTAAAGTTTTAATTTATGATGACTGTTAATCTATCGAAATATATTGTAAAAGTTGGTTCTTTTGGCGTTCTCATATAATTTTTTAGTAGTTAAATGTTTGTTTTATTAATATAAATAATAAAGTTTATTTACAAATTTCTTTTAATAATTTTTAATTAGTTATAGTTAATGTTACTTTTAGGATCAAGATAGCTGATAAACATTCGAAATATAAAGCGCGACGTTACTGAATACACTTATATATAATATACTCATATTATTTTTTATCACCAGTTTAATTTATCGTATAAGAGTTTCATTTTAAAGAATTAATTATTATAAAAATTAAAAATGTTTATTTATCTAATTAATTTTACTACAAAAAAATTTGTTTTAATTATTTACACAAATGTTTGACAGAAATCTTTTTCAAGTGTTTACAACTTATAAATATTAATTTATAGAGTACAAAAAAAAATAACGAATAATAATATAATAAAAATATTTATAATTTTTAATTTGGAAAAACATATTTTTTAAACAGATTAATTGATAACATTTATATATTTATTTATAATTATCAACAATAACAAAAATCTAAACAAAACCTTTATATTTTAGTAAAAGAAAATTAGAAAAAAACAGAAATTAATATAAATACTAAAACACTGGAAAAATAATCTATTATTTATATTTGATCATTCAATTTAATCACATAATTTTATTTAATTCCTTTAATTTTCGTTTTTCCCATTGACACGAATGAAATTAATGTGATCTTGGGTTTGGAAATATTAAAACAAAACCCTAGATGTGTTTGAAATTTTCCAAGCCCAGTTTTCATATGGGAGATTTATGATGTAAAGTTAATTAAAATGCTAATTCTAATCCACAATTGGCTCAGTCGAATTGTGCGCATATTTGAAAGACAGCAGACGGATTCAGTTGGATAATTGCTCCGTATATCTCGGGGGATCAATGATACAGATGAAATTTTACATATGAAGACCTGAAATGATCGAGAAAATAAATCAAAAATTTCCACAAATCAAGTTCCGTTTAAGTTAGTTTTGTAAAATTTTAAATATTTAAAAATTACTATTGTGAATCATTGAATATTTTACTTGTTTTTTAGTAATTAAAGAAAGAACTAAATTAATTTCTTTCTAGTCGATTTCCAATATGTTAATTAAAACAAATTAAATTCCTAAATTTACAGATGAAATAAAGTATAATTTATTATTAAGAATAATCTTTAGACAGAAAATGAAATTTTAATTTCAATTTTTGAGAAAAACTATTTTATACAAATATTTGTTTTTCTATACTAAAAAATATATAATAACAAATCAAATTCATGACAGTTATAAAAATATATAAATAAAAAAACTTTAAAAATAATAACATTAGTTAAGAAAATATATTAAAAATAAGACTGTAAAAAATATTTTTTTGAAGTAATATATTTTAATATATTATCTTTTTGAAATTACTTATATAACAAAAATATATTAATTAGAGTTTATTTAAAATGTTTATATGGTTGATTGAATCTTTTTCTATTTCATCAAATGCTTGTCTATTAATACATTAGTAAAACAAAGGATCTTTATTAAAATCCAACAAAATAAATACCTTTTTACACTACAAAATAATTATTTACATACTATTTTTGAATACAAAAAATAATCCTTGAACATTATAAGGATACAAATTATATACTATAGTTTTTACACTAATAATACCTTTTTTGGTTGATCGATCATTTTTTCTTTCGATTCTGATTGGAATATTTTTGGCTTCAGGTGGTTAATTTCAATAGCTAATTTGACTATGTATGTGCAAAGCAATAGTTTGAATGGCAGTTAATTTATTTATAGAAAAAATATAAACTACTAATTGAAATAAATAGATACGGGCAAAATTAAGTGCAATTACTATGAACAAACAGAAACATATTTTTGGTGAGAAAAATAAAATACAAACACACACACACTACACAGAGCAACCATATAATAAGAAAAGTAGAAAATTTGTAAATTATAGAAAATATAGAAGAAAAGCAAAGAAAAACGTTATTTATAATTGAAATATTAAATTTAATTAAACGATAACGCCAATAAAAAACCTTTCGTACGATATATTTCGATAGCACAGCTATCATCTTCAGGTACTCAAAACCAACTAAAAATATTATGAATTAACATTTTATTTAAACAAATTATTTTTTATTAATTTAATTTTTTAATAAATAAATATTTTTAAAAATATATTTTAAATTAATTTTAAATTTTTAAATTTTTTACTTATATTCTAATTTTTAAAAATTAATGTAATTTAAAATTTTCAATTATTTTAATAATATTAAAAAAAACAAACATGATTTAACATACGTAAACTATTTAAAAACATTCAAAACATTCGTAGTCACAGCACTCTGCACATTAATCTTTGGATCCAATGATCTTATCAGCAATGCTTCACATATCACGCGTTCCCAATAATTATTAAAACTTTTCAATAAAATTCTAAAATCAGACATTCCTATTTCACTTTTACAGCCTCTATTGTGTTCACTAATATTGGTCAAACCCTTCAATCGACAATGCTCTAGAACTCGAGTACAGAGATGACGGGAAGTCTCTCCAATGTATGTGGCATTACACCCATTACATGTAAATTGATAAACGAGATCAGAACACAATCCAACCGGAGTTTTTGATTTATTAATAAACATATTGCGTACCTTACACGAATTAGAGACGATCTTATACTCTAAATTTCCTATCAGTTTAACCAACTTCCTCTTATAATTTGTAAATCCTTCAGAGTACGGCAATACTAACACATATTTAGGCTCAATTTTTTTATATCCATTTTTACCATCACCCAGATCAACACTCAATTCACACCCATCCGACAAATTACATTCAGACTTTCCACAACATGGATCCTTAGGATTTTTAATCAATTTATCAACAGTTTCTTTTATCATCAACAATAAAAATGATTTAGAATATCCATTCTTTATCAACAACTCAACCAATTTATCAACACTTTTTACCGAATTAGCAAAAGTAGAAGATAAAGCCCATGAACGATAAATCAATCCTTTCACCATATTTCTCTTATACTTAAATTCACAAAAACTTTCTGGAGAAGTATAAAGACCAGTATCAGTTGGTTTTCTATAAATCTCTGTCTCATACTGTTTATCTTTGCGTTGAATTAACAAATCCAAAAACGCAATTGATGACTTTCTCTCCGTTTCACATGTGAATACAATGTTTTTATGTAAACTGTTCATAAAATGCAAAAACGGTTCTACATGTTTCTGGTTTTCAAATATAAGAAAAATATCATCCACATACCTTTTATAAACAAAAGGTTTTTCAAATTGGAAAGAAGCAATTTTCTTTTCCAAACTAGCCAAAAATATTGATGCCATCCAATATTCAAAAGGTTTATGAAGGTTTATAACTCCCTCAAAAGAAAGGAACTAGACATTAGTTTTCTTGAGACTTGTTTAGAAGAAAAGATGATTCCTTCGTTCATTTATAAAATGAAACTAAGAGATTGTCTTTCTAGTAAAGATGTCCAATTAATACATAGAAGAACGTTAAGAAGAATGTTGGAATCAGAGAAAATAAGGAGAACTTCCATTGATAAAAAACTAACAAATATTGGATTAATGTTAAATAATGCTACGAATGAGTTTTGTTTACAAGTATGCGTAGAATGGTGTATCAAAAATTCGATTGTGCAAATAAAATCTAAAGAGAATGCTCATATTAAAAAATTGATTAATTTGAGAAAAATATTTGGGATTTCTAAATTTAGTGTGGAGAATACTGTGATAAATTTGAGTAAAATAGTGTTGAATGATGATGAAGAGCGTGTTTTAAAATTTGGTCCAAATCACTGTATTAAGAATCGCTTGGATGAAACAAAATTGTGTGCAAAAATTGAAAGTTTATATTTTCATATAGCCCGATCGATGAAAGGCATTAATGGTAATTATGTGAAGAGTTCGTTAAGTGCAAGTACGATGGAGTATATCGATAAAAACAAAAAGCAGAATATTAGGGATTTTATGACTTTAAAAACTTAGCTAAAAAAAATATAATATCTGTAAGTTTGACAAAGGAAATGGGATAGTTATTCTTGACCATGATGTGTATGTAAATAAGTTGAATGATTTGTTAAATTCTCCTCAGTTTGTGAAATTGCCAAAGGGTCGGAAGAATGGAAAATTACCTCCTCTTAAGGATGAAGAGTTTGTGCAAAAAATGTTAAATGGTTTTATTGAGAAGAAGCTTATTGATGAAGAGGTAGGTAAGTCTATTCGTCCAATAGGATCGCAGCCAGCTAAACTATATGGGCTACCAAAAATCCATAAAGATGGTGTACCTATGAGACCAGTTTTGTCGATGGTTGGTACTGCCCAGTATAAAATAGCAAAGTTTTTAGATGGATTATTAAAACCGTTAATGCGATCAGAGTTTGAATGTAAGGATAGCTTTGAGTTTGTTTCTTGTATTGCAAAGCTACAAAAACGAAGTATGAATGATGTGATGGTTTCGTTTGATGTTTGCAGTTTGTTTACGAATGTGCCACTGGTTGAGACAATTGACTTATGCTGTGCGTTGTGGAATGAAAATGATTCGGAACATCACATTTTGGATAGAAGGGCATTTCGAAAGCTTCTTGAATTTGCTACTTCAAATGTCAATTTTCTTTTCAATGATGAATGGTATCAACAAATAGATGGAGTCGCTATGGGTTCCCCTTTAGCACCAACGATGGCATCAATATTTTTGGCTAGTTTGGAAAAGAAAATTGCTTCTTTCCAATTTGAAAAACCTTTTGTTTATAAAAGGTATGTGGATGATATTTTTCTTATATTTGAAAACGAGAAACATGTAGAACCGTTTTTGCATTTTATGAACAGTTTACATAAAAACATTGTATTCACATGTGAAACGGAGAGAAAGTCATCAATTGCGTTTTTGGATTTGTTAATTCAACGCAAAGATAAACAGTATGAGACAGAGATTTATAGAAAACCAACTGATACTGGTCTTTATACTTCTCCAGAAAGTTTTTGTGAATTTAAGTATAAGAGAAATATGGTGAAAGGATTGATTTATCGTTCATGGGCTTTATCTTCTACTTTTGCTAATTCGGTAAAAAGTGTTGATAAATTGGTTGAGTTGTTGATAAAGAATGGATATTCTAAATCATTTTTATTGTTGATGATAAAAGAAACTGTTGATAAATTGATTAAAAATCCTAAGGATCCATGTTGTGGAAAGTCTGAATGTAATTTGTCGGATGGGTGTGAATTGAGTGTTGATCTGGGTGATGGTAAAAATGGATATAAAAAAATTGAGCCTAAATATGTGTTAGTATTGCCGTACTCTGAAGGATTTACAAATTATAAGAGGAAGTTGGTTAAACTGATAGGAAATTTAGAGTATAAGATCGTCTCTAATTCGTGTAAGGTACGCAATATGTTTATTAATAAATCAAAAACTCCGGTTGGATTGTGTTCTGATCTCGTTTATCAATTTACATGTAATGGGTGTAATGCCACATACATTGGAGAGACTTCCCGTCATCTCTGTACTCGAGTTCTAGAGCATTGTCGATTGAAGGGTTTGACCAATATTAGTGAACACAATAGAGGCTGTAAAAGTGAAATAGGAATGTCTGATTTTAGAATTTTATTGAAAAGTTTTAATAATTATTGGGAACGCGTGATATGTGAAGCATTGCTGATAAGGTCATTGGATCCAAAGATTAATGTGCAGAGTGCTGTGACTACGAATGTTTTGAATGTTTTTAAATAGTTTACGTATGTTAAATCATGTTTGTTTTTTTTAATATTATTAAAATAATTGAAAATTTTAAATTACATTAATTTTTAAAAATTAGAATATAAGTAAAAAATTTAAAATTTAAAATTAATTTAAAATATATTTTTAAAAATATTTATTTATTAAAAAATTAAATTAATAAAAAATAATTTGTTTAAATAAAATGTTAATTCATAATATTTTTAGTTGGTTTTGAGTACCTGAAGATGATAGCTGTGCTATCGAAATATATCGTACGAAAGGTTTTTTATTGGCGTTATCGTTTAATTAAATCGTTGCCAAATTTATTTAATTATTTAATTAAATTTAATGTTAAATATTTTTATGTATTCAAAAACGGAGAAGCAAAGATCGTTTGACATAAGTGCAATCATAAAAAATAATTACCAAAATTAATTGTGAATCAAAACTCTGTATTTAAATAAAAAATTTAATAAATTAGACTGTTTTTGAAAATTATTCATCAATGACCTGAAACTTTAAAAAATTTAAATTAAATGAATAGTATAACTTTTAACCTGCTATCTGCTTAAAATGTTTGTCTATGTTGCACATAATTTAAGAGGACTCAATTTATTATTTGAGTTAAGAACTAAGAAAAAATAGTTGCTTTTTCACAATTACAGAGTTTGTTTTACTGTATATAATAATAATACTCAGTTATAATAAGAAACTTGTCACATATATATGGCGGCTGGTAGCGCACGAGTTAAAAAATCCTATATATATATATATATATATATATATATATATATATTGTTTTATTATTGCTGATTCTGGACAAAACTTGAGATTTTCACTATCAACAAAACTTTAAGTCCTACAAAACTCTCACATTATTTTTTAACGCGTTTTTAACTGCATTTTAATAATAATTTCATAATTTCTTTTTCAATATTTTTTTCATAATAATTACAAATTAATTTTCTCATTTCTTTTCCAATTTAAAGCTATATTTCAAGTGCAATTTTTAGAGCTTTAAAATTATTTTAATTGTACAATTTTATTTGTATTAGTTATTATATATAATTGGAGATTTGAGAAACATTTTAAATTAAAATAATTTAAAATCTGCTCAGTACACCAATTATATAAAGAAAAAATAATTAATATCATACAATACTTTCCCACGGTAGCATTTATCGAAAACAGAAAAAAAATTATTAATTAAAAATAATATTTAAACAATTCTGTCTGATAAACATGTGTTGTGGACATTTTCATAAAAAAGAATGGCCAAACATCATAACCAACCTTCGATCCCAAACTACGATTTTGACATATTATTACGTGAGAATTTAATTTCCTTTATTGTTCAATATTTCTTAATTATTCTTCCTTACAATACCAACAATACAATAATACCTTGCTTAACGTGAAATATGTGTTCCAAAATTTTAAACCGTTATGAAAACTATGAACGCATCCTTCCTGTTAAATAAAGTAATACTGTTATTAAAATCTTTTCATTATATATATACACATATATATAAATAATTAAATAAATTTGGGAACGATTTAATTAAAAGATTACGACAATAAAAAAATTTTCTTACGATATATTTCGATAGCATAACTATCATCTTCAGGTACTCAAAATCAACTAAAATAATTCTGAATTAACATTTAATTTTAAAAAAATTATTTTTTATTAATTTAATTTTGTAATAAATAAATATTTATAAAATATATTCAAATAACTTTTAATTAATTTAAAATTTCCTTTATATTATAACTTTTTAAAAAAATTAAAGTAATTTAAAATTTCAATTACTTTAATAATATTAAAAAAAAGTTTTATTTTAAAAAACAATACATAAACATGATTTAACATATTTTAAACTATTTAAAAACATTCAAAACATTCAAAACAGCACTTTGCACATTAATTTTTGGATCCAATGACCTTATCAACAATGCTTCACACATCACGCGTTCCCAATAATTATTAAAACTTTTCAACAAAATTCTAAAATCATACATTCCTATTTCACTTTTACAGCCTCTATTGTGCTCACTAATATTGGTCAAACCCTTCAATCGACGATGCTCTAGAACTTGAGTACAGAGATGACGGGAAGTCTCTCCAATGTATGTGGCATTACACCCATAACATGTAAATTGATAAACGAGATCAGAACATAATCCAACCGGAGTTTTTGATTTATTAATAAACTTATTGCGTACCTTACACGAATTAGAGACGATCTTATACTCTACTTTTCCCATCTGTTTACTTAACTTCCTTTTATAATTTGTAAAATCTTCAGAGTACGGCAATACTAACACATATTTAGGCTCAATTTTTTTATATCCATTTTTATATTATTCAGATCAACACTCACTCAATTCACACTCATTTGACAAATTACACTCAGACTTTCCAAAACATGGATCCTTAGGATTTTTAATCTATTTATCAACAGTCTCTTTTATCATCAACAATAAAAATGATTTAGAATATCCATTCTCTATCAACAACTCAACCAATTGATCAACACTTTTTACCGAAGTATAAAGACCAGTATCAGTTGGTTTTCTATAAATCTCTGTCTCATAATGTTTATTTTTGCGTTGAATTTACAAATCTAAAAACGCAATTGATGAATTTCTCTCCTTTTTACATGTGAATACAATATTTTTATGTAAACTGTTCATAAAATGCAAAAACAGTTCTACATGTTTCTGGTTTTCAAATACAAGATAATATTAATTTTTTTAAAAAGTTATAATATAAATGAAATTTTAAATTAATTAAAAGTTATTTGAATATATTTTATAAATATTTATTTATTACAAAATTAAATTAATAAAACATAATTTGTTTAAATTAAATGTTAATTCAGAATATTTTCAGTTGGTTTTGAGTACCTGAAGATGATAGTTATGCTATCGAAATATGTTGTACGAAAAGTTTTTTATTGGCGTTATCTTTTAATATATATATGTAACTAACTTTTAATTTTGAAATTCACCAAAATAATGAAAACAATTTAACAACGATAAACCAAATATTAAAAATTATAATAATAACAATGATTTTACTAAAACATTTTGTGACTCTAATTATACTAAAAAATTAATTATACACTCATAATCCAAAAATAACATAAAATACATATATAACTTAAAAGCCAATATTAAAATTTAAAGAAATGACATCAAATATTTAATTATTTCGTGATATTTAACAGGGTAAATATTTTCCGGTAATAAAATATTTTTCTTTTCTTGGATTATTTTATACATCCATGAAGTCATTAAGTAAAAATAATTTATACGAGGCCTCGATTCACTAATACGAAGGATACACCCGTAAAACTGAAATTACATTTTCGGTATTTCCAAAATTTATGAAATTTTATTACTGTTTTTTAATATACATTTTAAATGAAACAAAACAAAAATTTTATATTATAATGACAAAAGTGAATAGAAAAGAAATGATACATTTTAAATTTTTTATAGTTTGAAAATTGTTTTTTGGTAAAAAAAAATTTTTGTTAACAATTCAAACAAAAAAAACGAAAATAAAATTATTTTTTCAAACTTTAAGATTTAAATGTTCTAAATATTAGCGATAAATATTAAATGTATATTTTTAGTCGGGATATTTAATTGAATTTCAACAAAATTTCGCGGTTAAATATTTTCTATTTAAATTCTTTGCAAAAGAAAATTTATTAATCTCAATCAAACTAATTTAAAATTAATTAAAAATTTTCAGTAGAATTAATTTTCATGAATTATGTCTCTTAGACAATCTAAAGCACATGGGTAAATTCAAATAAGTAATGACTTTCAAATTTACTAAAATTTCTTTTAACTGAAAATTAAATTTCCCGGGAAAACCCAGCTCTTATTTGTTAAGAAAAAAAATATTTAGAAATTTTAATTGACATCTAAATTATTTTTCATAAATTATTCTTTATCGTAAAATTTCATCGAAACTTTTAAAATATTTATTTTAAAAAATTGAATTTAAATTAATTAATTATAATTTAATTTAAAATTAATTTTTTAATAAATAACACTGGGATACATTATGAAACTGTTAAGTAACGGCTTGAACATGCTATTACTATTTTTTCCCATAAAAGTAAGAAAATTTATAAAATAAATTAGTTACACAAAGTACTTTTGAGGTTTGCAAGATTAAAAGAATTGTGTTTGTTTTAGGTACTTCTTATATTTTTGGTTTTTACTCACAACCTCAAACATCTAGTTTTGAAAAGTAGTGCAGATTCAGAGATGTTGTATTTTCTAAGACTCATAAAACATTTTATAAAATTTCGGATTTATCCCTCCTCAAAATGTAGCGCTTTTATGATTAACGTATTAATGGTTTTTAATTCGTAGTTCTCAATACAGATCTTAAAACCTCTTTTTGTGTTTTTTATAATTGAGGTTTCTATTCTTGATCTTCGGCCACATTGGCGGTGATATGTTTTGCTTTAGATAACAGAAAGTGATTAAAAATAAGCTTTTGACATTTTGTTATACTTGTTATTATTGAAACTTTAATACAGAGTTGCAATATTAAATATCCGTTATTAGCTTGATTTGCTTTGTAGGCATTAAAAACATAAAATGATAGGCAGTTTTGGATAACACTGAAAAATTTCAGTAAATGTAATTATTAAATTCATTAAAACAAAGCATTCACATATCAATATCATGAAGTATTTTATGTACAATATTAGTTGAAATTAAAGTACTCACAATTCCTTTTTTATGCGGCAGATACGTTCCTCAGAAAACCGCATATAAAAAGACACGTCTTATGTTGTATAAATAGGGATACGTTCCATAATTTGTGAAAAGCACATAAAACCAAAAAATCACTTAAAAGTTCGCGATACCTCAGAAAAAAGAATTCGGTATTACAGTGACAGGTCTCTCACTGTCGCTTTTATTGGTTGTTTAGAGAAGTAAGATTATAATAGGCCAATGGTAGAACCAATAAGAATAGTACCGTCAATATTAGACTATTGGACCGTATTATTCCTTATCGTCTAAATAACAATGAAAGTTTAAATAAATAATAATGTCTAAGAAAAATATTTACACACATAATAATCATATAACCACGAAGAATGGTAACAATCGGTGTATACTAAAATCGTTTCGAAAAACCGCATAACTTCAAAAACGCATAAAAAAAGAATTGACTGTATATTTTGGAAGGTTTTCGTTAAAATGAGCAATATCTCAAAAAATGACACCAGAGATATCTGAAGATTGACTGCTATTCTTTAATAAACACATTTAGAAAAAAGAAGCAACTCGTATAATATATTTATATTCCTTTGTAACTTTGATCATTAAATGGTGACTCCATGGTCAATGCTATAATCATACATCATGCAATTTTTAAATTTTCTTTTCTGAAATCGACTTATAAAACAGGATAGTATTTATTAAAAAATAAATTTTATTTTTTTAAGGTTTTCTTTGAAAAGAGCAATTATGACAGCTTTGTATCAAAGAAATATTTATATACGGGTTTGTATAAAAAGGCATTAAAGCAAATATTTCGGAAAAAAGGAGAATTTAAAAATTCATCTAAAAGAAAAATGGCTGAAATATAAATGTAATATGAATGATTTTAGTTCAAAAACAAAAACGATTAATAATTTTTAATAATAATATTTTAATAAATTCAATAATTATTTACATTGATTTTTTTAATACCAAAATAAAACAAAAAAAATAATTAAAAATCTTTGCGATATTTCAAAATGATTTTTTTTGTTCATTTTATTTCATTTTAAATAAATTTTATTTTCTCAATTATTTGGTTATGTCACAAGAGAGAAAAAATATGAAAATTGAATAAATCGGGTGTTGCCAATAACCGGGTGGAAATCTGACATTCTTGTCTCAATCTACTGAAAACTTTCAAATTACCTGAATTTATAAGCCGATTCACGCACATGTTTCTTTAAAGGAAGTCCATAGAGAAAATCGTTGCTTGCTGACAATGCTATCCATGGCTCATTCTCGATACCGGAAGCTGAAATAAATTAATTAAAACAATAAAAAACAAATTTATAACTGAAAAAAGCAGTTAAAACTGTTTAATGAATTTATTTTTCTGATTTTGGCTAAATATTTTAAAGTCAATATTATATAAACATAATAATAATATTTTTTTGTTTTAAACAAATATAAATCATGACTGAAACTGTTTTTAAAAACATTATTGTATTATATTTATTTTTAAATTTATCCTTTAAATACAATTTTAAATGATAATCTTTTTATTCAAAATTCTAAATTTATTTTTGTTAAAGTTTATTGAAAAAAATTAAAAACCTTTCCTGTAAAATTCTGTTTATCACAATATTATATTTTAAATAACAAATATATAAAAGCAGAGCTAAAAATTCGTGTTAAATAGAAAAAACCATTTTTATCTATAGTGAAAATCACCCTATGGTGAATAAAATTTAATGTAAAATATTGTATAAAGAAAATAAATTATTTGACATAATTCTTTTGGCTTTTTACGTAACGTAAATTTCGACGTTTGAGTAAAGAAATGGGATTGTTATATTAAATAAAATACAAACTGTATATTTGTATGTGTATTGATGTTCTGTATCAATAATATCACTAAATCTAAAAATAGTTCTTCTCTTAATGCAATGCAATTACTTCAAGTTTGAATTTTATTTTCCAGTATTTTTAGGCTTTAAAACTCTTTTTATTAGAAATTATAATTTTTTAACTTCAATAGATTATAGTATGTTAAAACATTACATTTGTTAATAATTTAATTTAATAATATTATTTATAAACACACATTTATTAAATTTTACTTATATTTTCATTTAATAAAGCAAAAGTATCACTCGTTGGTCTCATTTATGCAGTAACGTTATTTAAAAAAAAGATATTTATATTTAAGGATAAGACATTCGTTTTAAATATTCTCTGTGTTTTATTCACCATTTTAGTTTTTATATAAAAATTTTGATTAGGAAATGATGAATATGATTAAAATTTGCATTAAATGTAAAAATAAAAAAATAAATCAAAGAATAAATCATACGCTCTCAAAATTGCAAAATAAGAAATACGAAATATTGAAATAAAAAATGAACAAATCTCAATTCTTATTGTATTTATGTAAAACAAACAAATAAATGATTATGAAATATAATTTTATTAAAAATATATAAAAACAATAAATAATTACTAATCCAACGTACAGGTTTCTAATCTCATTTCTTTGATATTGTTATGGTCGAGAGATGTTCTACGCAGAACGTAGCTTTTGAAAGGAATCCCTAAATTATCATAAAAAAAATCAAAATTCATTAACAAAAAAATTCTAAAACATTTAATCCGATTCTTGTTTTATTGCAATTGAATACGAATTTAGAAGTTTATGACAATTTTTTACTGAGCTATGTGTCATTCGAGCAATTATCTATACCAATTACTGAAATCAAGTATTTCAAGTGCCATTGAAAAATTTTCCTGTTTTCTTTTGCTCATTGAAAAAGAAACTTTTCTGCATTTTTTCAGTTTTGAAATTAAAAATAGAGCGGTATGGCTACTATTCTGGATTTAAAAATTAAAAATTCTTTATAATATTTCAATAGTAAGATTTTAATTTCAATTAAATCTTTTTTTTAAATATCTCAAAAATAATAAAATTGGTTTTTATAATGAATAATATTTTTTTGGAAAATAAACAAAAAAATGAATGTTAATCCAAAATAAAATACAATTATAACATTATTAATTCGGATTTGACTGCCATTTTGTTATTATTTATTCATTTTAAACAAAATAAAAATTGAATAAAATTGTAATATTATTATATATATTGCCACAAATATTTATTTTATACAGTGAGATATTTATGCATCAAAATCCTGGATTCGTCCTTTTCTTTGGCATCTTTCAAAATAGACTTAAAATTAAATAAATTAAAATAAAATGATATTCCAGAAAATAACTAACACGATTTTGGAAGCGTAAAATGATGAAAAATTTATAATTTAAAAATAAAAAATTATAAACAAACTAAAAACTTATTGCTATTTTATTTTATATATTTCTTTTGCTATGTACTGAAAATATTTGTTTTAATAATTCAATTTTCGGCACAGCCTTTTTTAAGTGATTCAAGAAAATCACTTGAAAAAGAAAATTCGTAAATACCTTAAATAAATCTAATTCATAGTCAAATTTTTTAGAAAATATTTTGTTTTAATTGTATATATATTTTTTAAATACTTTTCTAAAAGATAAACTATTTTTGTTTGATTCAATGCATGTTTAATATTTTAAAATTATAGCGTTTTTAACAATGTCACTGTCAAATGATTTGTACTTTCATATTCATCTTTTAAATGTGAAATTTTCTTAACTAGAAATCGTAAAATATTTTTAAAATAAAATTTCAGGGATTTTATTTCATTCTTTGACATATTAAAAAACATATTTTAAATGTTAAATTGACCTTTTTTTAGCATTTGTTTCTTGTTAAATTCTAAGATTAAAAAATTTCTACTAAACTGATAAAGACTAATTATTCGTTTTAATATAATTTAATGAAAAATAACCAAACCTGCCGTCACAGTAAAATGCGTATATTGAAATTTTGGAAACGTTTTATTGACTAAAATATATTTAATTAAAACAAATAAAACAAAATTAAAATCACTGATTTCTAGTTCAGTTGCTAATTTCAAGTCAACACTAGATAGAGTCGTTCTTTTGACTTCCTGAATATCTGATAAATCTTTCGTGACTGGATTTGGATCTACTGAAAAAGAGCATATCCCACCAAAACGGTTTTCCAAAATTGTTACATTAACCATAAAAAAGTAACTAAAACTTCGAAACAACAACTCTTGATCTAATAAGTCAAGTTTTGGATTGTTGCAAAATGTTGATACTGACAGCTCGTTATAGAAAAACCAATCAAAGACCAATAAATTTTCTTTATTTCCTAATAATAATAATAATAATAATAATAATAATAAATAATAATAATAATAATAATAATAATAATATAATAATAATAATATAATAATAATAATAATAATAATAATAATAATAATAATAATAATAATAATATAATAATAATAATAATAATAATAATAATAATAATAATAATAATAATAATTATAATAATAATAATAATATTAAAATAAATTTTGTATATAAAGTTTCTTAAATAAATATTAAAAAATTAAATTTAAATTTAATATTATATATTATATATTATAAAATAATATTCAAAATTAAAGTTTTGAATACAAACTACATCATTTTTTGTTTATCCAAACTTTAAATAATCAAACTATTTAACATTCAAAACTTTCGTACTCAAAGCATTTTTCAAATTAATCTTTGGGTACATATAACAATTAACTAATATTTATTTAAACTTTTTAATTAAATTTTATAATCAAATAATTGTGTTAATATAATATTTACTAATATTTACTCACTAATATCTATCCCATCAATCGACAATGCTTAAGATGCTGTATTCATAAGGTTTGACAAATTACAAGGATCATGCAAAATGATTTGATTACGAATGATTTAAATGTTTTTAAATAGTTATGTAAAATTTGGATTAAAAAAATGATGTTGTTTGTGTTTAAAACTTTAATTTTTAATATTATTTTTATAATATATAAAATAAAAACAGTATAAACAAATGTCTGCTGAAATTTAAAGTTGAATAAAAAACAAAAAAGTAATATACACTGTAAATTATACAGTATAAAAGAAATGCAGATAAACAAAAAAAGACATGCAAAAAATAACCTAAATAACAATTTTTATTTTTAAGCAATGAACATGAACAAAATGAGTAAAAGATCAAAATTCAAATTTACTTTTATAATGTAATTTTCTATAAAATTAGTTATTTTTTAGTCAAAAGGGCAAACTTTATTCAAAGATTTTGTTTAGAAAAATGTTTTTTTATTTGCAATCTTTGTGATTGTTTTGTTGTTCGTAGTTAAAGTCTTTTCACAAAATATTAGTTTTAGCATTTATAAAAAACAAAAAAAACGTGCAAGGAAATCTTTCATGGTTAACTTTTAAAATATTTTATTAAGCAAAATTATAAAAAATTAATTAAATAAAAAAACAAATTTCATATAGCCGATGTTATATTTGATTGGCTTTTATCTGAATTAACGATTAAAATATTTTTGGATTTTGTCTTGACCCCCCCTCCTGTTGTATTTCAAATGGCAGAACTCCCAACAGAATAAAAATTTGTTGATAACAAATTAATAACCCAAAATATTCTAAAAGGCGTCAAGGACACTTTCAGTTCCTTTATACGTTTTTTACATATTGTTTAATAATTTTGTTTTCGCATTATTCTCTTTTTATTATTTATTAATATTTACTGGCAAATGATTTTCTCTTTTAGTTTTCATTAAATTTAACAATCGTTTCTTTCATAGCCATCCACGGCTCAAGCCTGAACTAATTTCAATTCATTTTAAATTTTACTTTTTATGTTTTTTCAGTCTAATTCGACAACAATTTAATTATTTAATTAATTAATTTTTAATTATCTCGTATTGAACTTTAATATATGTTCTTTTACTTTAAACTTTTAAGATTCCTAGTAGGTAATTTTTTTATTTGTTTATTTGATTCTCATTTAATTTCATGATTTTGGCATTTAATATATTTTTTCATATTATTTCATTTATAAATTATTTATAATTATAGTTTAAATCAGGGATTTCCAATAGTTTTTCAACATTGATCAGTTTTACAAATTATTTTCAACTACTCACTACTTGTTTTCATGTAGATTATAATACAAAATGACTGCAATGAAAATATCAATGCTCAAATGACGGAGAATAAAGAAAGCAATTGTTGTACTTAATTAGTTTTTTGCAAAATTAAACATAGGTCACAATTGTAATACTTTAACTAATATTGAAAAATTACTTTAAATATTTAATTAAAAGATAATAATATGTTTTTAAAATACATAAATTAATCCATATTATTTTGGTTGGTTTTTGTACCTGAATATGACAGTTAATCCGTTTGAATCCGTTTGAAATCATTGTCAAGCTTATTTAATTTCTTAAAATATTGAAAACATTTTATTAATATTTTTTTATAATTACATTGAAAATACAATGTCTTTTATAAATGAAAATAAAACTAAATCAGAGGTCAAAACAAAAAAAAAGTCCTTATAACATATATATGAGCTATTTATTATTTAATTAACTTTATAAAAGAAAATAAATGTAAAAAGCATTAAAATAATAAGATTAATAAATGTGATAATTATACGATTAAATATTAAAAATTATAATAATAAATGAGAAACATTATACTGTAAAAAAGGAAAATTATATAATAAAATCTAATAAAAAATTATTATTTTAAAATGATAAAAATATTAACTCAAACTAAGCTTTATATATTTAGTTAATTTATTCCAAAATTACTTAATAATTTTCTTTGATATATATTTATTACATTTTTTGCAGTATCATAATTTAGTTCTTATAATCCTTCACGGAGTAAGAACTGGAAAACGCATATATAAATATATATATAAATAGAAGTTAAATTAAATTTAATATTTATTTCGGAACAATGATTGCAAGTTTTAGTTAATCTAACAGAGTTCTTATTCAGGATTACGGATAAGAATTCTAAGGCAGTTTTTTGATTATTTAAATCTGAATCAATTAAATGTTAATTTTCAATTAATTTTTCGTATTCAAAATCGAATTAGGACTTCGTTGAAGCATGCTGAACATATGCTTATGTAAAGGGTGAAAGGGGGGGAGGGAAATGAGGGAATTATTAATAGCATTATCCTATTTGTTGAAGAGATTAATGTTTATTCTTGTTGAATTTACAGATATATTTATGTTAGCATTATGCGTTTGTTAATTATACGACTTTTGTTCGAGGAAAATAGGGTTCTTTTATTCTCCTTTAAAAAGGTAATTATTTTATTATCGATCTATCGATAATGATTGTTTTAATGATGTGGGAGCACTAAAAGAAAATAAGAGGGAAAAAATCCCAGAAAATAGAGATTTAATTTCCAGAAACGATATTGAAATGAAATAATTTCTTATTCTGGAGAGGAAAGGAAGTGTGATACAAGTAATTGAATTCATTAATTGCATCTCATTCAATCTCCCATTTCTGAACTGACATATCCCTTTCTGTCAATAACAATGAAGTAATTCGATTACGAAACGAATCTATAGCTGTGATAATTCATAAATTTGTAATGAAATACAAATCGAAAAAAACAATCTGCATTTTTAACACGGTTGAATAATTCTGAAAATTGGACGAGTACATAAATTAGTGACAGTTTTGAAATTGTCAATTATTAAATTACCTGAAATGATTCTTATATCAGAAAATTCGTGTTTGTTCTTTTTCGTTGAAAAACACTCATAAATTAAAACAAATACAGTATATATATATATATATATATATATATATATTTCAAAAATTCATTTGTTTCTAAAATCTTAATAATAATAATAATAATAATAATAATAATAATAATAATAATAATAATAATAATAATAATAATAATAATAACAATAATGTACATTTTTAAAATTCTAATAAAACGCCATTCAAACACTTGTTTTACGATATATCTTGACAGATTACTTGTCATCTTCAGGTACATAAATCAACTAGAATAGTATAGATTAATTTATATATTTTAATCAAATTATTATTTTTTAATTAAATATTTTAATAAATAAATATTTCAATAAATATTTAAATACTTGTACACTAATTTTAAAATTCTATATAAAAAATAAACAATTTTCTATTATAATAAAATTTTTAAATTAATATTAAAAATTAAATTATTTACCTTAAAATAATAAAAAAACTTTAAATTTTTTTATAAATTTTTATCATTTTACTTAATATAATAAATATAATGTTAAAAATTAAAAATATTTTTAAACAGAAAAAACATCAATTTATCATACATTTTGCATAATAAGACTATTCAAAAATATTCTAATCATTTGTAGTCATAATTTTTGTATCCAATGACCTTATCAATAATTCGTCGCATGTAACACGTTCTCAATAATTAATAAAACTTTTTAATAAAATTTTAAAATCAGACATACCATTTTTACTTAAACAGCCTTTATTGTGCTCACTAATATAAGTCAATTTCTTCAATCGACAATGCTCTAGAACTTGAGTACAGAGATGACGGGAAGTCTCTACAATGTGTGTAGTATTACACCCATTACACCTAAATTTATAAACAAGATTTGAACACAATCCAACAGGAGTTTTTGATTTATTAATAAACAGATTACGTACCTTACACGAATTAGAAACAATTCTTAGGTATTTATACTTCTCCATAAAGCTTTTGTTAATTTAAGTATAAGACAAATATGGTGAAGAGATTGATTTATTGTTCATGGTCTTTATCTTCTACTTTTGTTAATTCAATAAAATGTGTTGAGAAATTGATTGAGTTGTTGATAAAGAATGGGTATTCGAAATCATTTTTATTTTCGATGAAAAAAGAGACTGTTAACAAATTGATTAAGAATCCTAAGGATCCATGTTTGGGAAATTTTTAGTGTAATTTGACAAATGAATGCATATTGCCTGTTGATATAAATAATATTAAAAATTTCTTTAATTTTCACAAACTGATTACTTTTCATTTTAAATTGCATTTGTTCAAAAAATATTTGACTATGAATCAGTAAATATATCATAAAACATCGATATCTTTACTGATTTATAGTCAAATATTTAATATTAAACGAGTGTTAGAATAAAATCGTTGTCAAGCTTATTTAATTATTTATTCTTTAAATTGTATAATAAAATAAACAAGAAATGGATTTTCTAAATCAAACTCATACAAACTTTTAAAATGTTTATTTTTAGGTGTCGAAAATTGCATAACAACTATTCTTTTTAATTAAATGGTATTTTTTAGATTGGCTAGAAATTTAAATTTAAAAATAAAATTCATTTTTATATCATTATATAATAGCAAAATCTATTTCTTTCAATTTCTTTTATTAAATGATTATATTTTAATGTGCTAATAAACACTGAAATTTATTTGAAAGTTATTTCATATCAAAACTTTGTTTTAACTGAAATAAATGCAAATTTGGAAAACAGTTTAATTTTTAAATCCACAAAGCTAACAAAAATAAATTAAAATTTTAGCTTTAATTAGAAAAATATTTAAAATATTTTTAATCAAACTTTATTGCAAATCAACTGAATTTTGAAAATGATTTAAAATTTTTAATAGTTCTGTTTTCTTTTTATTTATCAAACCTTTGATATATATATATATATAGTAAATTAATTAATAATTAATTAATTTTGTTTAAAATAAAATTTAATTGAAAGATGCTTGTCTGATATGTTATAAATGCACATAAAAATCAATAAATTGAATATTTTAAAAGTATTTAATTAAAATAATAAGTAATAAATAATTGTTTATCAAAACAAATGAAATATTGAAGTCAAAACCCGTAAAAATATAAATATAATTTACCTTGTTTCTTGTCAAAAAACAAAGGCGATTTAATAGGAGTGAAAATTTGAATTTTTATTTTTGGGATTTTCAGTGATTTCACTACATAACCTTCTAAATCTTTTAGTAGTTTCCAAGTATCAGTTAAATTAAAAACTGTTTTTGAGTTAGCTTGGATTTTTTCACGAAATTTGAATACTGATCTATAGAGGGGCCCGGTGGCCAGTTTTTGTCTATTGATTGCGACCACTGGAAGGGTCAGATGAATGTAAATTTTCGATTCATTTTTTATTAAAGTTAAAAGACTATGTAAAATTAAAAGATAAAAATGAATATGAAAATTAAATTTTTACTTTATTTCAATAAGTCGGCCCTCCATCGATGCAACATCGAGAATTTCTAAATTTCCAGTTTCATTCCAGTCAAACGGAGAATTGCCTAAAGTTATTTTTATTTTTTGTTTTTATCGGAATTATACAATAATAAGACCTCCACCAACATTCTCTTATGTAAATCAGTATGTAACTGGTAGTATGCAAAATTAATTTATATATTGTTTTATTTAAATCTTGAAAAAGTTTCCAAAACTTTATTTTTTTACATGAGTTGAGTAAAATCTTTAAAAAGAAAATATATTTGCTTTTCAACTAATTTTAATTTAGATTATTCATCAAATGCAATAAACGTATTTGAAAATAATAGAAAATTTCTTTAACTTTCTATTATTTTCAAATATTCTCACTTTTTTAGGTGCTCCTGAAACCATTTAGATCCGAAATTATATTCAAACACCAAATTAATAAAATTATATAGACTAAAATTTCGGTCATTTAAAACACTAAAATATGCACCTAGTTTGAAAAAATTAAATTTTTTTCTATAATTTAAGCTATTAATATATTATATTTTCTACAAAATTTGTCTATGAATCAGATTTATTTAAGGTATTTAAGATTTCACGAATTTTTGGCACAGCCTTTTTCAAGTGATTTGGAAATCAAACCTTAAATAAATCTGATTCATAGTCAAATTTTGTAGAAAATATTATGTCACTTATAAAGAAATCAGAGGTGAAAAACGAAAAAGTTCTTACAATATTCAAATATTATTCTTAAATATTTTTAATATACCTATAAAAACATTCTAGTTTGTTTAAATAGGACTCACTACTCTTAATATGCTATTAAAAAGCTTTTATGTTTAAAATGTGAAATTTGTTACCATTTGCAACACAGGCAGTTATCTGTCTAGATATCAGATATCGATCAAGAAAGAAATTTTTCCCATTTTATTCTTGTTATCATTGAAACTTTAAAACCTCTATAAAGAGTTTTAGAGTTATTGTTAAATGCTCTTAGTTAGCTTGATTTGCTTAAATATGCCAACAATGTAAATAAATAAACTATTAAATTTTTTGTTGCTCACAGATTTTTTGTACTCACAGATTTTTTTAACGAATTTACGTTTTTTAATACGTTTTAATTTCTATAGTTTTTATGAAAAAAGAGCATTTTATATGTTAATATTCTCAGATTAGTAAACATTTTATTTGTAAATCTTTTATAATAACAATATTGGTTGTTCAAATGGCATAATTCTTTTGAAGGATTCTTTTTATTCTTAAACTTCCTGTTACTGACATTATAACAAGTTGTGGTTTTGAGAATCAAAGGACGTCACCAATCTCTTATTGTTAACTTTTATTTAACAAAGTGCTACTTATTCGTCTTAGAAATTGACAATGTTGCCACAACACAAATATATTATTTAGCATTTTATTTCAAATGGCTTCTTAAACTAATTCCTAATTGAAGATACTTGAAAGGAAGATATAAAAGACAACTAAAAATAATTTTTTATTGAAACCTTTAAAGAAAGATCAGTTAAAACCTTTGTAAAAGTGGAAGGTCAAAGAGAATATAATTTATTATTTGATCAAATGTTGAAACTAAAAAATAAAATATTTAAAATTTATTTGTAAAATTTTGTATCTATATGAATTGTTTTGTTATAAATTTTCCTTTTTAAAATTTTTGGCAATATTTTTATTTGAAATTTCTCATTATTATAATAATCCTTAAAATTTATATTAAATGTATAATTAATTTAGTAAAATGCAATTATCAAAATTTGATCGGATAATTGTTTAAATTAATAAATTATACAATTGCTTACAGAATTTTGAAAAGTTTTAACTAGAAAAATATTTGAATTAATTAAGAATCCGAAATGGTGATTTTCTACAATGTTGATTAAATTGTAAAGAAAGTTGTTTATTGATTAAAATCTCTGTTTTTTTAGAAAGTTATATTGATTTTCTACAGTTAAAGATGTGTAGCACATGATTGAAAATGGAGTTATAAAGATTTACCTAATTGGGTAATAGGACACGTATTACCGTTTTTGAACAGGAATTTTCCATAAAATTGACTTATCAGAAACTCAAAATACAAAATTAATAAATTATTTATTTTTGATTTTATATTATTATTATTGTTATTATTATTATTATTACAATTATTATTATTATTATTATTATTATTTTTATTATTACTACTACTACTACTACTACTACTACTACTACTACTACTACTACTACTACTACTATTGTTGTTCAGAACTAGTAACTTCTTCTTATAATTAGCATTCCTATAATTAATGCTCAAATTGGTCAGTCTATATATATTTTGAATGTTTTCAAAGATTCGAATGTTGCATTTTAAATATTGAGTATGTTGATTTTTTAAATGTTGATGAAAGTATAAAAAAATTAATTAATAATTTATATTTTATGTTTTTTAAAAGATTTTGAATATAATTATTATTGATGAACTTGTTAAAATATTCCTTACTTTCACTTAGTCATTGTTAATTAGTTTACAGCAAAGGCTTATTTTATTATTTACTTATTTGATATTTAATTAATGCTGCTACCAAGGAATCACAGTTTAAATATTAATATTATTATTATTATCATTATTTATTACCTGTAGCTTTTATAATTAATACATCTTTTCGTTTTCGAACTCCAAATCTGTTAAACCATGCTAAAGGTACAGTATGTTTGATGATATAATCTTTATTTTGTTTTGATACGTATATTTGATGGTCTTGTGGTGGTGGAGGACTTACTGATATAGACATGCTTTCTGAAAATTTAAAAATTCATTAAAATAATGTGATTTGTAAAATAAAAGTAAAACATTGAAAATTACGCAAGATTTTTATTTAATATTTCTTATGCCAAATGAAAATATTTAGGTAAGTTATTCAAAATATAGATGTACTATTATGTAATTATGATTAATTAATGAGTGACTTAATTATAATAAAGTTTAAACATATAAAATTTAAAATTAAATTTATATATTTGGCATTGGATTTGCCTAGGGTAACCTAAGATAATTTTTTTACAGTCTGTAATTTTTAGTTTTTGCATTTTAAACGAGGAGTTTTTTTTTAAAAAGAAAAACATTTTGTAAAAAGTGCGTGTTAAAATTTATTTGAAATAATTTTATTATAAACCATTAATAATATTAAAAAGTTCATTGAAATTATTAATGACATTTTAATGAAAATCAAAAGGTAATTAGGTTTTCATTTAAATTTCCAAAAATAGTGTACATAATAAATTATATTAATATTGTATTAATGAAAAGGATAATGAGAGAATAAATGAAGCTTAATCATTTTAAATTCTTCATAATAATTTTAAAAAATTTCATTTAGAATTTTAAAAATTTGTTCGAAAAGCTCTAGTTATATTATTAAAATTAAAGAGAAATATTTTAGAAAATCGCTAGCATAAACGATTTAGAAATCTCAATTAGAATTTTTTGCACTTTTGTTTAAATGGTGTAAATTTTTGTCTATTTGTTTAAACTAGACTTGTATAAAAAAAATCCATCACAAAATTTGGATGAAAGTAAAATCTTATAAAATATAAACTTTTATAATAAAAGCAGAAACAAAATAATTTTTAAAATTAGATGAATTTAGAAGTAATTGTTTCTGAAATCCAAAACCAAAACTAGCAATTAGATATTCCCGAAAATTAACCGAATTTAGGAAAAATTCATTGTATTGGATAAATAACATATTATTTCGTCCTCGGGCAACAGTGAAACCGACAATGATGAAATATAAAATAATATTCAAATATTAATTTTCTAAAAAGATTTTGTTACACGTGATTTAAAAGTTTATAATGAACATTGTTATTCAGTATAAAAATAGTGAAAATTTTATTTGATTGAAAAAATCTTGTTTTGATAATAAATAATTAGACAGTAATGATAATAATAATAATAATAATAATAATAATAATAATAATAATAATAATAATAATAATAATAATAATAATAATAATAATAATAATAATAATAATAATAATAATAATAATAATAATAATAATAATAATAATAATAATAATAATAAAATTAAACATAATAATAATAAAATAATTAAGATATTAATAAAATTGATAATAATAATATTACTAATAATATACTGAGTAAGAATTAAATTTTGAATAAATTTTGTTAATAAACAAAGTATTTGGTAATTATTATTTTTTACAAAGAGAAGGAATTTATCCTATTAATTAGTATATGGAAGGCACACAATAAATAAGCAAGACAAATAAATTATTATTATATATTTGCATACTTAAACAAATATTTTTAATTTCGATTAAAACCTTTTCATTTTTAATTTGTTTAAATCAAATCATATATTCACTTGTAGCTTTAACGTTCTTTTGAATAGAATCGATAAGAAAAATTAACAATAAAGCCTATCTTAATCGGATAATTAGATAATTTATTAATAATTTATTATTAATAATCAAAATCCAACAGTCTAACAAGTTCTACCCTAATACGGTCTCAGCTAGCGGAGCGTGATTCCTGAAACAATTAAAAATATGTTTAAAGGCAGACTCGACTTTTTTTTCACTTTAACTAAATTTTTTTTAATTAATAATTACAAAGAGATATTTTTTATGAAACGATTCTAATTTATTAATTTATCAGCTACTCATTTAAGATTTAAAAAGTGAATAAAATGTGTGACAATCTTTCCAGGTTGTTAATTGAGAAATAAAATCAGCTTCTTATTCGACAGATGGAAAAATAACCCTGCAGGAATAAAAACAGAGTATTTCTTTTTTTTATTGAGCAAGTAGGGAGTAATGAATTGAGAAAAAAAACATCCAATCATTTTTTCTTGGGTTTTTATGTCACTGACAATTTGCGATAATTTTTATTACCAATATATAGTTTTCTGAAATTAATTATTCGTTTATCGTTCCTTATTTTTACTTTTCTTTATTTTTATGGAGATTAATTTTATAGGTGAACATCAATTTTTAGACAATGATTCAAGCTTGAATTCTCTCTAATTTTCATGATTTTTGAAAACAATTTTTGATATTTTTTGATAAATAGATAAATAAAATAAAATAAATTATGTCTTAAAGTTAAATTTTAATAATTAGAGATTAATTCATTTATAATTATTATAATTATTAATACTTTATAATTAATATTAATTTTTAATTTATTAAAAATTTATTAAAATATTAAAATATTTGTGGAATTTTAAAGAACCAATGAGGTAAATTATAATTACGCTTTAAAATAATCCCATCATAAAACTGATTTAACCAGTAATATTATAAAATTTATTTTTCTATGTTTAAATCTTTTATTATAATTAAAACATTTTCGGTTTTTATTTCAGTTTGAATAATATTAATTTTACATTAATTAAGTACTTTAACTTCTATTTATTTCTACAGATTAAGAAATATTTCACCATTTTATTTAACATGTAAATTTTGATGAACTGTGCAACTTAAATAACTTGAGAAATATTATTTATTTATTTGATAAAAATAATTTTAAAATGTTTAAATTATAGACTTACGACATATATAACCACCGAATGCATTATAAGCACATATCTTAAGAACCGTTTCTCCAATGTCTGTCAATTTTGGATTGATTCTAATATTTTGATCATTTTGGTTATAAGATATCCATTTTGTTGGATCGTTGCTTACAATTTTGTCTTCGATAGAGAAGACTTTAATTCTAAGCAAAGACTTAAACTCTTTGTCAATAAAAGTATTTTCCGGTATGACATAATTCATAATTTGTAAAGCATGCATTTTTATCGGAGGAAGTTGAATATTGACAGACGGTTTAGATTTTATGACAGTTTTGTTTAAATGGTTTATTTCAGTTTTATTAATATTTTCTTTTGTTCGTTTAATCAATTCATTGGCTTTCTTGACAGATAACAAGCCGGACCCCTCAATAAAGGCAACCGTTTCAGCATTGTTAATGCCGCGTCTATAAATGATTCTACTGAATTTTCTTTGGCGATGCAAAAACCCTACAAACCATTGTTGGATTTGTATATGGTTAATCTTAAGTGGTGGTCCATTGTTAAATCTGCTTTCAAAGTTTTGTAAAGACTTCAAATAGGGATTATAAATGTAATCCTTTCCAATGCTCCAAAGTAAAACTAAGGATTTGTTGTGTAAAATTGTAGTGTTACTTTTGGTTAGAATTGTCACTGATCTAAAATATATTTTATTTAATTCAAACGAAAATTAAAACAAAAAAGTTAACCTGGAAATTCTTTCTGATGTTATCACTATTGGGCATTTAATATACATTATATTTTTTATATCAATTATTAACTGAATTTTATTTTCTATTGATAACGACAAAAATGCCTCGCTGCTAAATGTGAGTGCTGCTAGAAACATTTCCGACTGATAATTTTCAATGTCAATTTTGTCAGGTCTTGCTAATTTACGCCACCAAGGATTAGAAAGTTTGACAGTGATTATATATTCTTGGCCGGGAGTGCTTGACAAAAGTAACCGTTCTCCAAGGTTGTTTTCTAATGGAAGACCAATCAAAGTTTCATTATCCCAATACATCCAATTGGGAAGAGAGACCTTTAAAGAATAAATTTAAATAGTGTATACTAAGTAGGATTTTACTTATTAAACAAGCTCATTTTAGTTTAGAAAATATTTTTTATTTTCTTCAGACATCTTTAATAAACATTGTTGGATAAAATATTTACATTATCTATAAATATTCGATTAAAACAAAAGTGGTATTTGGTAAATTGGAATGATTTTATTGGTAATTTAAAGGCTTTTAACTAAAATAAAAATGGCAACAATTTATCAAAAGGTAAAGAAAACTAAAATAATAATATAAAAAAATTAAAATACGTTCGAACATAAATCTCAAAGTGTCTTTTATATTTATTTTAATTGTTTTAAATCAAATAAATAATTAATTAATAAAATAAATTTTGAAAATAATAGATTCAATTTTTATTCTGATAATTCTAACATTTGATTAAGGAAAAGCCAAAAATTTGTGTTTCATAGAAAATTAATTTTTGATCTTTAATCATAATGAAACTAAATGATGTATCAATAGAAAAAAAAATTAAAATATGACAAAAAGGATTACGATTTTATTTGATAAAGATATCCTTCGTTATTGGCATAATTAAATTTGTTTTAAAAGAATACCCTTAATTATTTTAGTTTCATTGTTTTAATTTAGATAAATTTGCATTTTCTTGTTTTTATAAACTGCGACATCAAATTTACAAAACAATTGTGGCTTTAGCACTTTATATGACATATAGTTAATTAAGTTAAAAATAAATTAATTTACAGGCTACATTTTATGGAATTTGACACAAAAAGAAGACTAAAATATTTATTTAAAAATAATTTAGTTTTAGTCAATAAATTTTTTTTAATTCCGCAAACAAAAGAAAAATATTTGTTTAAATTTTATAAATTTAATTAGATGAATACTACACCTTATGCAATAAAGGTTTTGCAGTATCTGACACTTGCACTCATCACGGAATAGATCATTGAAACAAATATGTAGTATATAAATAATAAAACACTGTCCGAGACAAGACACCATTTTCTATACATTATACACCAAAGTCTAAATAACAGTTAAAACAATTAAAAAGATAAAATAAAAGGATGTCCACGTTTTATGAGTTTCTCAATATTAGGAAATGAAGAAAAAGACGCAATATTATTAGGCATTTGGAAAACCAAGTTCCAAAGAAAA
This sequence comes from Schmidtea mediterranea, assembly GCA_022537955.1. Classification (NCBI taxonomy): domain Eukaryota; kingdom Metazoa; phylum Platyhelminthes; order Tricladida; family Dugesiidae; genus Schmidtea; species Schmidtea mediterranea. The sequence goes on along the minus strand of CM039679.1, from coordinate 174,823,942 downwards.
TGTCCAAGAATTACATGCCAAAACAAATAAAATAAATTTGGTTTCAAATTGGTTTCTCTTCTTCCAAATTTTTATAACTTAATCCAACATGACTTTTGACAGCATAAAAATATTAAAACAATTTCAGTAAATAAATTGTGTAATTCTCAAAGAAAACTTCAATGACAAAATTAAATAGATTTTTCTTTTTCCGAAAAAATTTATTTCCCTTACTTTTTTGTCGAAGCCTTCCAAAAGTTTTGCTTAAAGAAACCCAAGCACGATTTCAAAACGTTTTCTCTAAAAGAACTTTGAATTTTCATAAAAACCCCAAACAAATAAATTATTACTGGCCAATATTTATTAAGAGTTTGTTTTAAACGACAAATGATTTTTCCAATTCTTTTTAGTTTACGAGTGTCTACGACATTTAATTTCCCTTTACTTTTAGTTAATTGATTTGTGTATATTCATGTCTAAATTTGATTATTTGTTCAATAAAACAAGTTTCGAAATTAGAACTACAGAGCCCACGAAATGAAAGCAACAATATATTTTTCTGTTCATCAAAACAGTTCAAAGATAATTGAAAATTATATTAAAATAATTCTTTCTATCATTGATCTAGAATTTGAAATAACTAATTTGATCAGTGACATTTTTTCTTTAATCTTTGCAGATCTTTTGAAATAAATACTTTGAACGAATTATCTAATTAGATGATTGAAACAAATGCATTTCCACTCATCGGATTTGATCGCCTGCATCGAAAACAGAATAAAATCGGTTATGTTCGCCATCCAGACAAAAAAGGCCTCATTTGTCAAATTCAATTATTTCAAAAAAAATCGATCTAAATACGATGAAATTTTGTTTATTTGTGTAATTATTTTGTTTTAATTGACTCTTTTTATAAAGAATCTACAAATAATTTCCCCTTTACAAATTTTCCAACATTTGTTTTCATTTACATTATTTCGTAATTTATCCTTTTACATTCAATATTTATAATAATAATAATAATAATAATAATAATAATAATAATAATAATAATAATAATAATAATAATAATAATAATAATAATAATAATAATAATAATAATAATAATAATAATAATAATAATAATAATAATAACAATAATAATAATAATAATAATAATAATAATAATAATAATAATAATAATAAATGATTTTTTGAAAAACCTTTAATTTCAAAATCAATTTGTCATTATAAGGAAAATAAGTAATTTAGTTTATTTTTATTTTTGCTTTTATATTTTTTTGGCAGACATTTCTTGAAAATTTATTTCGTAATTATACAGTAGAGATAATTTATAATTTAGATTGATCTTCTTTTTCACGTAATCTCCAATTTAGCTAAAAACAACTCAACTTATTGGGAGGTCGGCTAATTTAAATGCGGTTGTCAAAATGATGTCTGAATTATGTTATAAAGCAATCCATTTATTGCCGAAAGTTTTTATTTTCTAACTTTTTTACGTTTTATCGAGAAACTAATTGGGTTTGTTTTAATTCTTCAGGAAATTAATTTAATCCCTAAAGAAGTTATCGAATTGAAGTTTAATTAGAAGCAATAAATAAAAACAACTTTGTAAATATTTTTCTTGAAATTGGTCTTTTTTGTTGGATATTATAAATTTAATCCACTTAATAAAAACAAAGTATGGTATTCTTTTAATTTAACTTTAATTTAATCTATATGTTTATGTTTATTGAAATTAAAAATATATATATACCGGATATTTCGGCGTATAAGGCGACCGTCAGATAAGACGAGGTACAAAATTAGAGCAAATTTTTATGATTTATCATATATCGGTTGCATAAGATATGCATAAAAGTAGTATAAATACAACTACCTGTACTGTAATACTTTCTTTTATATCGGTTGTATAAGACGACCCACAATTTTCAAGGGTGATTTTTTGACTTTAAGGGTCGTCTTATACGCCGAAATATACGGTAATTGATAAAATATTTTGTTAATTAATTAAAATATAATTAAATAACAAATATGTAAAACTCAATATTTTTTGGAGAGTGAAAGGGTGAACCAGTGGCAAATGAAAATTTGAAGACGCGTGGAATAATTAAATGATTGAAAGTTCTAGGAACGAGCAGAGTTAACCAAACAAATAGATGGGAAAATCAAATCAATGAAGTTATATAAAAGAAATTAGTCAAAGCAAACTGTATTTTTTGGAGTAATATCCATTAAGGTTTAATTCAAGTTTAAATTTCGTGGATATTCCAGTTTTGTTTATTTTGACAATGAAACGAGGAGTCAGATCGAGAAATGATTCCTATCGACATTTTAATAATATCTCAACTAATTTGACTTATTTAATAGAAATAAATAAATATATAATTTAAATAAATATACTTCTTTTTGTTTTCACCTCTGATTTCTTTTCATTTTTCAGTGGCATAAAGAAGGTTTTTACAATTTTACCTTGAATCAGTAATGATATCAATAAAACATCAATATAATTACTGATTCATAGTCAAATAATACAAAAAAATACTTATATTGAATGGTACTTATCCTATTAAATAAAGAGAAATTCTATCAATTTTTAACTCATTTTTCCTTAAGATTATTAATCTTTGAATTTTTGTTTAAATAGGATGTAAAATTGTGTAGAAGGTTTTTAAAAAGTTTTTAATAGGTTTTTTAAAAGTGTGAGATTTGAATTTTTCAATATATAAAGATTTTGAATATAAATAAATTTTTAAAAAATTACAATATTCTCAGAACAAGACGTAGAAATTTTTGAAGATAATAAGTTAACTGCCAAAGCCAGAGTTCTTGGAGTTTTTGTAAAACGTTCAATAATAATAGAACAATTTGCTATTGAAATCGACGTTGTTAAAAAATGCAGTTAGATCTAATAAATATTCTGAAAGAATGTTAAAGATATTTACGTTCAGTTTCTCATTAAGTTAGTTATTTTCAAAAAAATACTTTCAATGCAGCTTATAAGAAATGTTTCAACATTTTTTTAAAAAAGTATTCATATGTTTGATTTATCTTTCTCAACTTAAAAAGGATTTTTAAACCTATTTTTTAATTTTTAATATTTTATGTAAAAAGTTTTAATCGTTTTAAAATTATATATCACAATCCATTTTTTTGAGAAAGGTTTAGCCATTTCACCTTTCTTTTCACCTATCCATTTGTTAAGCAAGATTCTCTCAATTATCTTTTCGTATTATTATATGTTTATTTATTAGTTTGAAACTTCGATAGGACTGTGTTCAGATCTTGTTTATCACTTTACATAAAATGGGTGTAATGCCACATACATTTTCGTCTCTGTAATTGAGTTATTGAACACAGTCAACCGAGGGGATTGACCAATATTAGTGTAAACATAGTAGCTGTATGCATGAAATAAGCATATCTGATTTTAAAATTTTATTAAAAATTTTAAAAAATAATTTATAATTTGTTTGAATATGTAAATTAAAATCCATATATTTTGGGAAACATTTGTTAAATTCCTCAAAAATAATCAAGTGCAAAATTTGTAATATTTTTGCAGATTGTAATAGACTTAAGAAAAATTATATAAAATAATAATTAAATATTATTTATAATAATAGCGATAATGATCATAACTCAAATAACAATTAAATTCTTATTAAGATAGAATCAGAAATAAAAAAAAGTTATTTCAACAAATCTTTGTGCCATTAATGCAAAAAATTCAAAATTACAATATTTATCAAATATTCCCCATTAAATAAACAAATTATTATTATTTTCCTAATTTTGAAATAATTTTTTAAGAAGTCAATTTATCGTTTTATTTCATGCTTACACTCATTTTTTTCAAAAAATTTCTTCAAATTTGTCATTGACAAAATTCCTTTTGTAAATAAAAAAATATTTAAAGAAAATGATTTTGTTGGAAACTGGGAGATTTTTTTGACAGAAAAATTCAATTAAAAATTTTAATTCTATTAGAAATATTTTATTGCATTTTAAAACGTTTGTAAAATTATTTTATTGAATTTTTTTGCATGTAGTATTTTTGTCAGTGACATAATCTACTTTCCGTAAGACGATTGAAGGAAGAGTTTCTTGGTTATAAAATTTTCAATGTAACGTAACAAAACAAGTTTAATAATAATATTATACAATTAAAATATGATGTAAATACATAATTCACATTATGCTGAGTTTTCACAGATATTTTCCTAGCGTCCTCGATAACCCAAATATCACAATTTAGAATTATTATAAAGTTATTTATTATTTACCGTACTTTTTGTAGTAATTATAATATACTTTATAAAATATCGAAAATAAATTTCAAAAATATATATTATTATCTAAAAAAGTTATTATCAATTCAAAATTAAAAGTGAATATTCAAAGTTTTGTTTAAATTCACTTAATAATATGTAATTTTCATAATAAAAATATTTTTAATAAAAATTATTAAACATGCAACTGTATTTTTATAATAATAATATAATTATATTTCGGCAATTAGTGAATGATCGAATATATACAGAAATTATTTATAATATTTTCGAAACCGAAAAATCCTTTTCCAAAAACAACATCTCGGACTTTTTTTTGTTTTTGACCTCTGATTTCTTTATAAGTGACATAATATTTTCAACCAAATTTGACTATGAATCAGATTTATTTAAGATATTCAGGAATTTTTCAAGTGATTTCGTTAACATCTCGGTTGAAAAATTTCACTAAATTGTTTGTGATCATTTGAAATAAAAATTATAAATAATTATAAATTTAAATAAGCATCTCTGTTTTCAGTTATACTAAAAGTTGTATTTAATTTTCGTTTTAATGATTGGAATAATTATTAATTAATGAATTGTTTAAATAAGTAAATTTATAATAAAAAATTATAATATTAGTTAATATATCAGTTTAGAATATTTTATTGAAAAATTTTCAAATAAATAAAGCTCATAAAATGTGGAAAATATTTTCTTACTTTTTTATCCATAATTATTTTAGCTTCAAAAACATATCCAACATAGGCCGAAAGATTATGCACTTCAACTGATGAATAGCAAATCTCCCAAAATGCAAATTGAATAAAAATAAGCCTAGAAAAGCTGAATTGTTTCATTTAAAATCGTTTATTCGAATTCGAAGATTAAAACAAATTTTCTAGTTGAAGTTCCGCATATCTGAATTAATATTTATTGCTTCAGTTGGATACAAAATTTCACAAATAATTTCTTGTTTGTTTAACTCGGTTTTGTTTTCCTTCAAATCCAAATATTTGCCTTTTAACAGCTCAAATTTGATTTGAGAAACTTTTACTAGTTTAAATATTTGGATTTTTCCATCTATTTTTCGTAAAAATCTAGTAGTCTCAAGTATAGATAAAAAAAGAGTCATAAAATGAATTGCAACACCTAAATGGTTAATGAATGTTTGTCTTGACGGTGAGCTTCATTAAAACAAAAAAATATCAGTTTGTTACAGTTACTTCTTAGGGAAATAAAATAATTATTTTTCAATTTTAATTATAAATATTACTTAAGACGGAATTATTTTTGATAATTTTTCATAGAATTAATGATGCTAAAAATTTTAAATTAATTATTACTGATAAATATTAATCAACCCATTACTAAATTACAACATCAAAGAAATATTTTTTTAAAAAAAACAATAGGATTTATTTTTTGTTTAATTGAAAAACATGGGTAATTAATATTTATAACGTTTTTTTATGAAAAATATTTAAGGCTTATAGAATTAACAAGGATTAATTTCTCTGAAAATTGGTTAACATAATATTTGTTCTGCAAATTGAAAATTTAAGGCCTGAGGTTAAAATTACTATTTACTTCTTCTTATATATAAAATCTATATTTAACCTACAGAGCTAAAATCTGTTTGTTTGTCTGAAGTAGAAAAATATCAAACAATGAATTCTGAGATCATGAAATTCAAATCATTTAAGTGTCTTTATTGCACTGGCAGTTAATGAAGTTGTCATTATTATTGCTGGAACTGAGTTTGACGGAAAATTATACATTGCAACTAATGCAGAAGCAGAAATGTTGAATAATTGTGATGACTTGTTTTATTTAGGTTTTAAATTTTGCAACCATCAAATTCTTTTAGCGTTTTTAGGCGATATATTAATATGAAATATATACAAGAAACCAAATTCTGGGAAGTAAAGCTAAAAAGTATATATTTCAAATCTGTAAATTTTATTATACTAAATAATTAATTTATTTTATCTAATTTTTATAAATTCAGGATTCAAACCTTATACTGCAAATTATTTAAAATCTTGAAATGTTTGGATTCTCATATTTATAAGATGAAGATTAAATTTGTTAAAAATTTATAAATATTATAAACATAAAAGTTACAACGTCTTTTTGTATTTTCCTGTTTTAGTAGCGTCTAATGAATTTTGCTAAGAATTAAAAATAAAATTGTTTAAAAATTGTTTAAAAATTTTTTTCATATTTTATATTTGCAAAATTAAAACTTAACCAATTTAAAAAACAAAAATTGCATCTATAAAAATAAAACATTTATTTATTTTAATACATCGTGTCATTATTGGGGTTTAGCTTAAATTTTAAAAAAATCGTAATATTAAATCTAAATTTAGAATATAAAAACTCTCTTGTTGTTTTTCCCCATTGTTATTTCTCTTGTTTTTTCACCATAAGTAAATATCGACTACAAATTAGCCTCAAATCATCATAAAAATAAACAAGAATTTAATCACTTACACCAGTTTCCATTTTAAGATTTACTTCTTTTGTATCAATTAGCCAGTTCCCAATTAGTTTTGTTCGGGTTTTTAATCCAAATTTGTAGTTTTCAAATATCGAATTTTTCTTAAATTATAATACTTTCTATAATTCTGGCATGATCTAGTCACACATCTATAAGCCACTCATCTTTATTGCGTTTATATGGTTTAATTTGCATAATATTATGACACCCTTCGCAACATACATTTCATTTTAAGATGCCCTTTTCAATAAGATTCAGTATTCAGTAAAGGTTCTAGTATTTCCGTGTAAATAATATATAAATAATAGATTTAAAATTTCTAAACAGTTAGCCCAATGGATAACTTGTATTTAAGATTTAGTAGTTGCAATAATAAATATTTTATTATTTATATATAGAAAGAAAATTACATTAATGGTTTAATTGGGTAATTGCGGAAGATTTATAATTAAAATAATATTGATATTAAAATTTTTATTGGTACTAAATATGAAAATTTGTTTAAGTTTTATTCACATTTATGATAATTATTTTTTCCGCCATTTTTCTCTCGGGAAATCTGTTCATGTCTGACTATTATTACGGGTAAATAGCTCGGGTGACTTGTTGAATGACAACATATTTCTAAGAGTGATTGTTGAAAAAGATTTTATTTAAGGCCCAAAAATAAGAAATTTAGAATTTCCTTAAATTACCTTTGTTATTAATATTAATTATATTTTATTAATTTTTAAAAATAGTAAATATATATATTTGTTATAAAATATATTTTTTATCTGTTAAAAATAAAATTTTAAATAAAAGTTATTTTAAATTACAATGATAACTTTAATTGAATGGAATTTCAATCATCAATAAATGTATTACATTTAAACAAAAAATATTTATTCTTTAACATAATTTTTCCGTAATAAAAAACAATAAATATAGATAATTTGTTTATATTTTTGATGATAACAAAAAACAAATAAATTAATTTTTTCACACAATTTCGGAACAGTTTTTGTTCATTGTTAGCTAGTCAATCTTAATTAGTTTATTAGATATGGGAAAAACCATATATATGTATATACCAAGTGTTTCAAAAGGCGATAGACGATAAAGAATTTAAATATTTTGCAAATCATTTCAAATAATATAAATATTTTAGTTTGTTTTATTCCATCAGTATCACTAATTTTATAAGAAATGTTTTTACTAAAAAGCTATTATTGGCTAAAGTATACAATTTTGGTACAAGGGGAATTAATGAAAATCAAAAACGGTAAACCTCCCACAAAGGGGACAATAAATAACCTTAAAAGAAAGTTTGAACAAACTAGGTCAGTTGCAAATCATTTTGGAAATTATGGTCACAAGAAAACTATTACATCAAATAATGTCACAAAGATGAAGAATTTGATCGAGGAGATTCCATGTTGTTCTCCCAGTCGTCTCTTCTTTAACCAATATTTCTCATTCCAGTGCTTTCCGTTTTTTTAAAAAACTGGCATGAAACCTTATATACATCGATTAATTCAGGAATTATCCGAAAATGATTCCGTCAGGCGTATAGAGTTTTGTGAAACGTTTACTGCAATGTGTAATGAAGATACAATGTATATTGTAATTTCTGTTTTAAATAAAATTAAAATACCTGTTATCTTAAATAATAATAAAAAATTAACATTTATTTTGTTTTAAAAATATTTAGAAATAAATAGAATGGGCTGTTACCTTTTGAAACACTCGGTATATTGAGCATAAAAATTTTAAATGGAAAAAAATTAAAATATTTTCAAACTGTGTAAAATCTTAAATTATATAATGGAAAAAATATTTTGTGAATAAATCGCAATCCCTTAAAATTAATATTCAATCAGCAACTCGTTTATATCAGTTATTAATAGGTGCATTTAATGTATGCAATTGCTTCGAGGAGTCATTTTTCTTTGCAAAATATCATAAAACACATTTTTTAATTATCAAAATTTTAAATAAATTTTAATAATAATACTTCTGTTTTTTATTAAACAAATAATGAATAATAACTGTAAATGATCAACTTTATTATAATTAGCTTTTGTAAAATTTTCTCGAAAACTATAGGGTGCTTCAGTATGCATTGCATAGGTATTTGACAGTGATTAAAATGCCAGAGCGGTGATAAGTATCCTACGGAATTTTCGCTCTTTTCTTCTACATACTTTATTGCTTTATTTTATTCTACTAATTTGTTTTTAACTACTAAATTTAACCAAAACTTCAGTCTTTTAGGTTTTGTGATATGGAATATCATAGGCAATAAGTATTATGTAAATATTATGTAAAATGAATAAACATTACGTATTTTTAATAATGAGTTCTTTAAAACACTTTAAACTTTAATAGTTAAACTGTCTTTACCATCACCATAGCGATAATATATGTTTTAAAGCTTAAGATTTTTGGATTCCCATGTGATTTTCATTTATCTTTATTTAGTTTTCAACAATAGATCAACGTTTTCCATAAAACAATAGATATTGATTTTTAGTCGAAAACAAAATAAAAGCGATGGAAATTGAACTTCAGCACAGATAAAAGGTGATTAAAAAAGGTAAATAATTTTATCTAATACCTTAGAAAGTTTGAAATTGTTAATTTATTAAATTTATATATTTTTTAAATTTCACCTTCGAGTTAATGTTGGGAGTTTCATAATGTCTGATTATAGGGAAGTCCTATCCCAGAATCAACATAATGAAAGACAAAATCCCAAACTTCCGAACTGCATGTAGATTTTTTTGTATTATGTAAATTCTATCTGGCACTTATTTAAGAAGCTTGCAAAATTTTATTTTGAATTCTAATTTTAAAAAAAAGTTTTTAAGTAAAAATTTAACCCGCTGAAACCTGGACAACATTTTTTTCAAATATTTTTAAAATATTCGTTATTTTCTCTCAAAAATTATAAACAAAATAAAAATATGTGGCAAATAAAATAAAAACATTAAATTTAAGTTAAAAATTATTAATATTTACTATAAATTGTGTAAAAATCCAAATTTAAACATTTCATAATTTGAACAAAAATAATTTATTATCTACTTGTGGGCCACATTGTCCCAGTAGGACTCAGACGGTAAAAAGTGTGCAATTAATTTTGGTGAATTTATAATAACCTATTGGATTTTTTTTATCTATTCATGCTACTTTGAGAAATATTTAAATCAAATAATACAAATAAATACCAATGTCCTTCAGTCGAGGAAAAATGAGTTCAGAAATCTTTAGGGTAAATCAATAGGAAATAAAAGATTCCAGACTTCTGTAAATATTAATTGTCGAAATAGAATCAAAGAAATTTATAAAGTGAATATCAAAAAATAAAAACAATGTAAAACATAGAAAACATACAGTAAATATAATTTCTTCAATCGGATTTAAACAAAAAATAATTTATATCAGATGATGATTCCAAACAACCTATAATATTATTTGGATCTAGTGTCAAATTATATTGTAGAATAAATTAAATATTACCATACTGTCTTATTATTAATAAGAAAAATAATTACCTTTACATAGCATATTTTTAATTCTATTTTTAATTAAATATTGCAAAATATAAAAATATTAATATAAAGGATCTGAATTTTAGATATCAAATGAAATCGCTATTAATTTGGATATGAATTTTAAGACTAAATAGATCTGAAACTCTCATTGATTAAAACAAATTTCTTGTTCAAAGGCAAAAAATGATAATTTGTGAGATGAATTAATCAGCTTAATGAGAATATATTATCAATATATTATCACACATATTATAAAATAAGGCAACATGTAATTATTTTTTCCTGAACATGGATTACTCTCGGGAAATTTTGCATAATTAATATGCAGTAAAATAATGTTTTCAGATTTTAAAAAAATAATTATTTTTTTTGAGAAATTGGCAAAAAATATTTTCTAAAAAATTAATGAGAACTTGATTAAAACTATAATCAAAGTAATAATAAAATTATAGTAATAAATAATATTATAAAAATTAATAAAGTTAGTAATTAATTAATTTAAATCAAAAATAGAAGTTATTAAAAGAATTTAAATATCGTGTCTGTATAAAATCTTAACTAAAATTAAAGATAAAATTATACAATATTCAAAATTACAGAATTAAGAAAATATTCTACTTCATGACAATTTTTAATAAAATATACTACTTTTAGCGGTTAAAATAAATTTAAGCAACTAAATTGAAATTATAGTAAAACAATTGTGTGGTATCTAAGTTCCGGAAATTTATATTTATTTATTTTAAATATATTATTTTTGAAAATTTTACATTATTTAAATAGTAAAATTAATCCAAATTTGGCTCAAGGAATAATGACAATGGAGGGGAAAATTCATATTATACAAATAGTGCAAAAAACAAAAGATATACAATAATCCTCCAGATAGTAAAGAAGAATAAAGAAATTGGTTAGATATTGGTAATTACGGTTTAGATTTTAGAAAAATTAAAGATTAAAAATATTGTGTTCTGATCTAGTTTATCAATTTACATGTAATGGGTGTAATGCCACATACATTGGAGAGACTTCCCGTCATCTCTGTACTCGAGTTCTAGAGCATTGTCGATTGAAGGGTTTGACCAATATTAAAAATATTACTTTTAATTTTCAAAAATTACAAATTAATAATTTTTTGCACCGCAGTCATTATGCATTTAATTAATAATTAAATTATTATTTTATTAATCCATTTTAGACCACTAATTTACCACACAAAAAAGTCATTAACTCAATGAAAATATCTTTAAATTTTTGTATTAAAAATAATGAAATCTTTTAAAAATTAGTAAAGACAAAAATAGTAATAATGTGCTAGTAGAAAACAATTGGTTTTTAAAAATATGACGAGTAATTATTTTTAACATCATTAAAAATGTGACAAAAAATAAATATATTTCCACAGTTATAATACTTTTAGTAATTATAACATCAATAAAATATTTTTTCAAATTCAATAAAAAAATTTGTTAGCAATATTTAAACAAATCGCTTTGAAGATTTTTATTAAATTTAGAGTAATTATAAGTATATAAAATTTGCATATCACATCAATCTACAGCATGAATTCATTTAATCATTTGTTTAATTGGTATTATCTTTTTATTTAATTAAGTTAATTAAATTCTCACACATAATATTCAATCATTAACATTATATCAGAATTACGTTATGAATTAAATGCAGTGGTGTGAAACCTTATGAAGTTGTGGGACAAATCAAAACTTTGCAAATATTTCGCGAGTAGTGGGATGTGTCACATCCAGCACAGTACCCCCCCCCCGCTGAGAGAAAATTTTTCTAAGTCCAAAAGTACAAAAAAATTTTAAGACAAAGACAATGACTCATTCAAGGTCATTAAAACAAAGACCATGACTCATTCAAGGTCATTGGATGACTCATCATATTTTTTTCAAGGTCATTTAAACAAAGACCATGACTCGTTCAAGGTCATTGGATGACTCATCATATTTTATAATATATATTTTTATTTTTAAACAAAGACCATGACTCATTCAAGGTCATTGGATGACTCATCATATTTTTTCAAGGTCATTTAAACAAAGACCATGGCTCATTCAAGGTCATTGGATGACTCATCATATTTTTCAAGGTCATATTATTTTTAAACATTTTTAAATTTAAATTTACTACTTATAAAAATAAGTAGTATATATTTTGTAAATTTATTTTATTATTATTAAATTAAATTGTTTGTTTTAATCAAGTCAATTATTTTATTATTATTAATATTATTATTTTTATTTTTATTATTATTTTTATTATTATTTTTATTATTATTTTTATTTATTAAGATTATTATTTTTATTATTATTAATATTATTATATTTATTATTATTATTATTATTATTATTTATTATTATTATTATTATTATTTTTACTATATAATGAAAACCACGACGACATATACAACAAATTTATTATAAAGAGATAATTCTACTATAGTAGTATTGTCGAAGAGCTTTATTCAAAGCCCATTCCACATACTTCCGATATCTGGCAGCGCAGCAATGACATCCATCACCACAATGGTATTCGGGTTCCATATCTTTGGACAAATTGTTTTGTTCGATATCCCATAGGAACTCATCGATTACAGTAAATATCCATATTGATGTATGATTGAATATCAAGTCTGGAATTATTGATGCTGGCTTATCCATGATTCCATGTATTTCTGGATAATAGAATTCCAGACGTTCTTTAATAACTTTAAAATAATCATCTAAAAAACAAGTAATAATAATAATAGTAATAATAAATTACCATAATGTTTAATTTCATTCATAGCTTGAACTGCGCTCGTACAATCATTTTAATGATAAAAATTGAAATAACAATTACTTTTATACTAATTTAGACACACACACACACACATCTTTAGCTATAAACAATAAATATTAATTTATAATGTTTTGAAAATGATTAAAGAAATTTTAATAATATTATTAGTTTTTATTATGGCCAACTCAATTGTTGTAACCGTTCAAGGTAAAAATTCAACAAGAAGTGTATGTCCAGATACCGCTGTATTGATGGATATTTTGTATATGATAGATAGGCCTAGATATTTGAAAACTCCAGTCAAAAGATTATCTGAAAGAATGAGTAATTTAGAATTCCGATTTGAACATATATATGAGACTTTAAAAAGAGCTAAAAACGAATTATATGATGATATTATATATCTAAATAAGACCATTGGTACTATCAAAAATGAATTAAGAAAATCAGTATTATTCAAGTTGCCGCAGAAGCCAAACGCTCTGATATTTATATCGAGAATTGCAAATTTTTATTAAAACTATTCACTGGAGTATCTGTTTTATATTTATGTAACAAGGTTTATCATAGATTTTAATAAATATTTCTTTGTTATTTTTATTAATAAAAAACTATATTTTAAGGATTTATTGATTATTACATGTACATGGTTCACCACAAGATTCTATCATAATATTTTCTATAACATGATCAATACAATTCTTAAATTCGGTAGGCTCATCTTGAATAATTTCGGTAGCTTCTTCAACATTAATAATTTCTTCAGAATCATTAATAATTTCAGTATCTCCATCATTAACAATTTCATCACTCTGACATCCAGAATCACTCTGACATTCAGATTCGCAATCCGATTCTTTACTCAATTTTTCAACTAGAGTCAACATATCTCTAATTTTTACACCGGTTATTTCTTCAAGTTTATCAAACAAAAAGTTTATTAAATATTCTAAACCAAAATTAATTAATTATTTATATTTTATATTTTACCTTTTTCAGACATCATTTTAACACTATTTTAAAACTAATTATAATTTTGTTTATAGAATAACAAAGAAACATTAATACATTTATTAAACACTAAACACTAAAATAACTGTGAAAGTCTAGCAGTAACAATTTTCCAGATTGGAGAAAGCACATCGTTTTGATCTGCTTTATATCCTTGGATTGTTATTGTTATATACCAGTTTTCCTGTTCTTTGAATCCAATTTCTGTAAATGCATCATAATATCTGGTATATTGACTCGTGAAGAAAGCATTTTCATTGCATTTTAAATTGGAATTGATCTTTTTGAACGTATTATCAATATCCTTGATATCTAACATTGAGAGAGTGCCAGCGAGAGATTGAAATTGAGTCTTATTGAGTTTGACCGAATTTGCCAATTGCATATTAATAGGCTCCTTTAAAAAATACATTTTATAATTGTGGAACATCTGAACTGGTTGGACGCTTATTTTCTTGGTCATGTTTGATTTATGATCTCTATAAGGTGGTGACGCACTTTTATACCCTTGACAGATACTGATTAACCAATCAGAATCATGCACTTATAAATAAATATATACTACTTATTTTTATAAGTAGTAAATTTAAATTTAAAAATGTTTAAAAATAATATGACCTTGAAAAATATGATGAGTCATCCAATGACCTTGAATGAGCCATGGTCTTTGTTTAAATGACCTTGAAAAAATATGATGAGTCATCCAATGACCTTGAATGAGTCATGGTCTTTGTTTAAAAATAAAAATAAATATTATAAAATATGATGAGTCATCCAATGACCTTGAACGAGTCATGGTCTTTGTTTAAATGACCTTGAAAAAAATATGATGAGTCATCCAATGACCTTGAATGAGTCATGGTCTTTGTTTAAAATTAAAAATATATTATAAAATATGATGAGTCATCCAATGACCTTGAACGAGTCATGGTCTTTGTTTAAATGACCTTGAAAAATTATGATGAGTCATCCGATGACCTTGAATGAGTCATGGTCTTTGTTTAAATGACCTTGAATGAGTCATTGTCTTTGTCTTAAAAATTTTTTGGACTTTTGGACTTAGAAAAATTTTCTCTTAGCGGGGGGAGGGGGTACTGTGCTGGATGTGACATGTGCTGGATGTGACATGTGCTGGATGTGACACATCCCACTACTTTCGTGGGTCAAAGGTAAAAATGGTTTTATATTATGGATTCCTCAATGCCTATCTGCACAATTAGAATTAAAAATTGTACTGTCTCATAAAAAATATAAACTCGTCAAAAAATATATGCACTTGGGTAATTCAAATGCATGAGTAATAATTAATAAGTAAATTATCATGTCAAATTTAAATTAGTTTAAAAAGCAATTTTAAAATTATATTTTTAGAAAATGAATAAATTGAATATACAAAAAATTAGGGTGACTGCAAAATTTTCGTTATGATCGTGGACAGCAAAAACACAAGTGGCAGGCTAAAGTTGGTCCGTGGGCTAGTCTTTTACGTTACTTATTTAATGTAATATAAACATTTGACTACAATTTCATATGCAGAAAGCTGAGAATAGAATGTTAATTTGATATATAATATGTTGAGAACATTTTGACATTTAATTCTTAATCACATGAAAACCTTGCAAAATATCAAATATTTAGGTTTTTTTAAAACAATTTATTAGCATCATTAAAATTTTTTTTTATCTTCATTTAAAATAATAGATCAGGAATTACAAACCTTTTTTGACTATGTCTCAATAAAATTTATTTTTATAAAATGATAATATATGCTTGCATTGCCTAATCTAAAAATTATATTTAAGAAGGTAGTTTGTGGCACTCTGCGCCCACACACCATTGCATAATAAAATAGGGGGAGGAGGGAGTTTACCATTGATTAAATTACGTAAACTCGGATTATCTTGATTACGTAATAATGTAATCAAGATAATTAATTTTGTTTGCGCACATCTTTTTTGGCGCGATTTTTTTTTGAAATTTTTGGCGCATTTTTTGAAATTGAAATTTTTTATTTTAATGTAAATTTTTATATTTTAATTTTTTTATGTAATTATTTTAAGTTAAATTTTTGGCACATTTTTTTGAATAAATTTTTTTCATCCACAAAATTTTTTCAATCACACTATAGTCAGGGGTATTTTTGACTCGATAAAAAAGCATAAACTTAAAATTTGTTCAAATCGTCTACGATGGTCACAGAAAGTATTTTTCATTCACAAAATATCTTTAATCACGCTATAGTCAAGGGGTATTTTTGATTCTCGATAAATAAAAAGACTAAAATAAAATTGGCTTGAATCGCCTAAGATGGTTACACTATAGTCAGGGATATTTTTAATTCGTAATAAAAAACAATGCAATATTTGGTCTCAATACTTTATATAGGTAAATATAGGCATAAAAAAATAGCTTGAATCGCCTATCGATAAAAAATTGTCAGGGGTATTTTATAGGCTTGCTAAAAAAACACTTGAAATATTTGTTCACACAATTTTCATAGCCAAATTTAGGCTCTAGATAAAAATAAGTTAAAATACCTAAAGTAAATTAAGATGAATTAAAGTACATCAGGAAGACATTAGAGTATATTAAAGTAAATTAAGGTAAATTAAAGGGTTTAAAGTAAATTAAAGTACATTAGAATATATTAAATTAAATTAAGGTAAATTAAAGTACATTAGAATACATTTAAGAATATTAGAGTAAATTAAGGTTCCTCAAGTAAACCTGTTTCGATCATTTTTTGGGTTTTTAATGTTTATTATTTATTTTAATATTTTTTCTTTTTCTATTTATTTTTCTTTCTTTTTTTAATATTATTTTCTTTAAATTTACATTTTTTATTTTCGCTGAATGTTACTTTTATTCTGGTCGCCACTTCTGCCTGTGTATTTTCTAAACCTTATTTTACAAGGTTATATGCAGTTTTATGTTATACTTTATTTTTCTGTATGCATTTTTATGCGAAATTTATTAATTATTTGTTTTTAATTAATTATGTCATTTTTTAATTTGTTTTAATTGATGTTTTTATTTTGTTTTCTGCTTGCTATAGCAATAGCAGTCTCCAAGGTGAAGCACTTAGTGCCCATTATCTTTCAATAATTTAACTGCGGAAGTAATAATGTACCGCATATCAAACATATCAGATAACTTGATCGGAGAAAATTTTTATAATGAAGGGCGTTAAAGCTTTTGCTTTGCAAAGTTAGTGGTTGTATTAAAATGCGTGGGAACCTAGATTGATATTGTTCATAATTTAATCCATGACTCTTTGCTGTCTTAAAGGCAACTTTTTATTATCATTCTGCAGTATTTGTCATTTTTAAATAAAACATTTGAGATAAAACGTTCAGGTGTCCAAGAACTTAGTGGAAATTTGATGGTGATAAGTGAGAGGATCATGTTCTTGTCCTCAAGTTATCTCGATCAAAAATTACCTTTGTTCTATTAGAAATTTTGATCATTTTTCTTTAATGTTTAAAATCAGCAACACTTTTCAGAATTAATGATTAGATTAAGCAACATTAAATTATAAATCACAAAATCTTTCACTTTACATCATAAATATTCCATAACCTTCCTGGAACGTAAATTGGCTTACAGAGAGATTAACGAAGCTAATGTGTAAACAATAATGTATAAACAAATATAAATTTTCAATTTAAAATTTAAAATTTACAACATATTTCTAAATAAAATGCTTTTGATTATTATTATTATTATTATTATTATTATTATTATTATTATTATTATTATGATTATAATTATTAACATCGAAACAGAGTATAATAATTTTGGTTTTTGATATCTAACTAATATCTCAAATAATATGACTACTCGAATAGTATGACCAAAACCTGTCATACTATTGTTGGACTAGAAGCCATAATTTAAACAAAATTGAGTAAATATTTAATGTCATTTGGGAATTATCAATATGGCTGCTGTAAAGTGAGCATACACCGCAAGCAGAAAACAAAATAAAATAAAAATATCAATTAAAACTAATTAAAAAATAACATAATTAATAAATTTTACATACAAATGCATACAGAAAAATAAGGTAGAACATAAAACCGCATATAACCTTGCAAAATAAGGTTTAGAAAATACACAGGAGAAGTGGCGACCAGAATAAAAGTAACATTCAGCGAAAATAAAAAATGTAAATTTAAAGAAATTAATATTAAAAAAATAAAGAAAAATAAATAGAAAAAGAAAAGATATTGAAATAAATAAAAAACATTAAAAACCCGAAAAAATGGCCGAAAAAGGTTGAAAATTCGCTGATTGGTCGCATCCAGGCATGAAAACACTATATATAGCAGCCATTTTCATAATAACTTTAACTTTACAAACTTCAAGAGCTTAAAAACTTTAAATTTTTGAATTTGAATCGTAAATTTTTGTATTGAAAGTGGTTTTTACATTGATTGTATATGATAAATATATTTTTATGTTAACTATTTTTTGAATTTAATTTATTATCATGGATGGCCGCGATACTTTTTAGTATTCGTGACAGGTCCCCCTAAAATCTATTTTATATTTATTAATGATAGTTTGTTGATAAGGGATAAGTCGGTATTCAATTCCCGCAGTTAAGTTTGCGGGAGGTTGACGTGTCGATTTATCATTTTCCATCGCTTGGAGTCTGCTGGTACTGGTCAGCTTTGAATCGATCACAAAGTTGGACTCCTTTGGAATTCACCGCGGCGTCCATGAATAGTGGACGGAGGGTTAACAAAATAAACTTATGGGAAGAACGCATTGACTGTAAGGGAATCAACATTTATGAAAATGTTTAAGTAGGATAATTGTTTTTTCTTTATAAAAAATTCCTGTTACAAGTAGATTTTCCGAAGGGATCGACTAGGGATAGGTATGAATAAGAAAATATAGACAAAAAGAACTTGTTTTTTATTCATAGTAGTTTTGTTTTGATTCTTTAAAAAATGAAAATTTAATATTAAATTGGAAAATGATTTTAACGAACTGAGTGGAGTCGGGAGCATTGGTTTTTATTTTTTTATTATTACCCACGACCATTAGATCATATTGAATTAAACACAATAGAAAAGGATTTTATATTATTTAATAGCAAATTTATTATTAATAAAATTTACTCCACTTACGTAAGACTGACCTTTAGAGTAATTAACCCGATAGGTAAAGTCAGTACGAGTGAACTGAAATGAGTGGCGCATGCGATATGTGAATATCGGGTTATAAATGGTTAATATTTTTTTTGGATTTTGCAGACAAATTCCTCGAAAGCTGCGCTGATTATTTCAGCATAAAATTACACTCACTCCTGCACAGAATGCCAAATTGGAATTTGACCGATTCCATAATAGACATGCATGTTTGACCGACTTGGTGTGTCACGCATCCGTGGACCCAACCAATTTTACTTTTTACCCGAATCACCTGTAAGATGCCCCACAGGCACTTCAAACAACTTGGTCGATATAAACTAAATTTCACTAAATTATGTGTGTATGTATATGCATGCATGCCTGTATGTAACCCACAGACAATAAATTAGATCCACTTAAAAAATTATTTAATTTTAAATATTATTTTATTAAAATTGATAATTTAATTAAATAATTCGGATATTAAGAAATTCTCCCTCTTTTATTTTTCTTTTCTCATTCAGGAAAACGATATATCGTCCATACTACAAGAAAATTTGAAATTTTTATCACAACTCTCACAAATTGAGATGGAAGGCCAACCACAAAATTCCGAAGCTAACTCCACTCAAATCAACTCACCCAGTCGAATCCAATACCCAAAACGAAAGTATCTCACGTGTAATATGCCGACAGAAGTACGACAAATTATTTGAGGAACATGAGTGTACATTAAGTACATGGTTTGCTCCAGAAGCCGTGAAGGCTCTTCACCACAGATCCATCGCTTGACAAGATGTCGCGATGATCCTATTTCCGAGAACGGGGCTCAGAGGATCATTATCATTGATCAGAGTGCCGTGTTTATTGCCTCATTCACGGAGGCCGAATTAACCAACTGCATAGACGACCGCGATCTGGCCGTGAAATCAAACCTAATTCCCTCAACCCACATCCCAGAGAAGAACTCAATTGGTCCGGTTAAAACCTCAAGAACTAGCAAAAAACACAATCCCAGCAAAAACCGACGACGCCGTGAACGTCGTCGAGCTGATGGAGCCGTCCTGCTGTCAAATGCGGCGAAAGTGCTCGAAGAGGCCACCATTCGAGTCGCCGAGCAATTCCCTGAATTTGTGAAACCGGACGAACAACTACCCGAATCGGCGAAATCAGATGAAACAATATCCTAAATTTGTGCCAACAAGGAGGACGTTGTGAAGATCAGTGTGGACGTATCATCGGCAGTAGTAACACTACCAGTAGTCGATGAAGCTCAAAATTCATCGGCTTCAGTCAGATATTGAACCAACGACTTTGGTGACGAACTGCCTCACCCAATTCCTTCCGTCGTGGTCACCAAATGCAATTCTCATAGGAAAAGAAAATTTCCCGTCGATATCGATGGAGAAAATCGAGATCTCTTCGTCTATTTGTGTGCTCTGTTGGACGAATGACAGATTTATGTATTTTTATATTCCTTTTTGTGACATCATTTTGTAAATATTATTAAAAATTAAATTTTTTTAGTTATTTTTATTTTCTTTTAAAATTTAGTCTATCTTTACTAATAAATGCTTAAATAACGTTAATAATAATTTCCGAGCATGGTATGATAATAGAGGGAACCTAGTATATAAATAGTGTTATTAAAAGGGTTTATTTAACTAAAGGAGTTAAAATAGGAGGAATTTCAGTTTTCGTTAAAGTAACTTAAAGCACTTGTGTGAAGTTTTTAGAAGGTAAAAAGTTAAGTTTCAGCGAAAGACAGGAAATAAACCTCAAGTCAATTTTAATTATCCTTAAAATAAAAAAAATTTTTTTAAATTTAAAAACAGTTGATTTAACAGTGAATTAATTAATTTAGAAGAATTTTCAAATTATCGCGTGTTAGTTAAGATACGAAATTCACCAACTTAAACAAATTCTAGGTCGTTAATATTATTATAATTTTTCATCGTAATTCAGCGGGATTAAGCTTAAAATTTGATAATTGAGGAAAGCGTTATAATAATTATTATTATTAATAATAATAATAATATAAGGACATTTTTTGTTTTTCACCTCTGATTTCTTTATAATTGACATAATATTTTCCAAAAAATCTGATTCATAGTCAATTTAAAAACATTAAATTATTATTAAGATAAAATCAAAAATCAAAAAAATTATTTCAATGAATCTTTGTGCCATTAATTCAAAAAATTTAAAATTACTAATTTTTCAAATATTCCTCAGTAATATTATTTTATTATTTGAAGTAAAATGATTCAATTTATATTATTATTATTATTATTATTATTATTATTATTATTATTATTATTATTATTATCATTATCATTATGATTTTAAGTAAAATTATAATAATAAAATATTTAAAAATATATCTAATTATTTTAAAACTAGTTTAAGATAAAAATAAGTTATCAACTCATGTTTATGTCTATCTGGAGAAACTACACTAACGTATTGATTAAATTTCAAAGAAATGCCCCAGTGAATTGAAGAAAAAACAATTAAAAACAACGAAATTTTCTATTATTATTTAAACAAAATTAAAAAAAAACTTTTAAAGAGAAACGTGAAATTTATTGACTGAAATTATTATTAATTACACTTTACCAGTATTTTAATAATCAGGAAAATTGTAGAATTTTAAATCCTTTGTCTGTTTCGACATTTTTATTGTTCATTGAAACAGTTTTCCCATAAGAAGTAATTTACAAAAACAATTGAATGTTGCTAGAGATTTTGTTAAAACAATAAAATAACATTTGCATTAAGATTATATGAATGAAACCTATTAAACATTTAATTAAAAAATGCATATTTAAAATATTTAAGTTTGAAAAATAAAATTCATGTTGTTAATTAATGTATTAATTATTTATTTATTATTTTTATGATCCAATGTGAAAAGAAATCGCAAAAGAAATTGTTGCATTTTTGTAAAATTCAGTGACAAAATATTTCATTTTCTGTTTCTTTTCTCTTGAGAGTTTATAGTTAGAAAGGATTTTACTAAGAGAAAAGGTTAATTAAAACAAAAAGCCTGCAAAATATATTTCACCATCTTGCCTAAGCATATTTCTAAATTGGCAACGTTCTATTACTTTTACATGAAAAAAGGTAACAATATTGATAATGTTGCATAAAATTCAATGTAATGTAACAGATATAATAAAAAGATTTGGCTTTTGAAAAAATGCAATAAAAGGAAAACAAAATTTTTACATTTTAATCAAAAGATTTTCACAAATACAATTAATTTACAAAAGTTTTTAGACATTTGTTTTTGACATTTGTTGAGACAATTTGTTTTAGACAAAAATTTGTTTAGACAATTTTTTAGATAATTTTTGATTTATGCCAACTTATGCTAATTTTCAAAGGTTTTTTTGATTCAACATTGTCCAGTTGGTAAATTTTGTTAATGATGTAAATATACTTTCGTTATATGTTAATGTCTTTTATCATTCTGGATGGCTGCGATGTCTTTTGGCATCGCTCGGCAGGTCCCCCTAACTTATTTATATTCATTTTATATATGTTAAGTCAGTGGAAAATGTTGAATCGATATTCGATTCCCTTAGTTAAGTTTGAGGGATGTCGTATGTGTCGATTTATCGTTTTCCACTCATTGATGTCTGCTGGGACAGGTCAGCTTTGTACTGATCTCGAAAGTAGGACGAAAGGTGGACGAAGCGGTAAGATGGTAAAATGAGGGAATATCGTCAGAGTTAAAGGGACAACATTGTTATGTGTTCAAGTAGGAAAATTTAATTTTTATTTAACTCCTGCCGATTATTATATTATCAATGGTACGACTAGTGATAGAAATTTAGGTGTACGAAAGTAAAAAGTAGTGTTAGATCATGTACATTGTTTTATAATCATCACGGTGGAAATTTAAAAAAATGATAAATTTATGCATAGATCTGTGGTGACCATAGAAATGCAAATATGAGTTTTCTGACTAAAATAAGTACATTATAATAATGCATTCATTTAAATTTACCGAAGTCTAATATTTGTATGAAATAAGGAATTTTCCATAAAATAAGGGCGGAACGCTGCCCAAATATTTGAAAGATATTTTAATAAATAAAGAGTAACGACGACAAATTGATAAAGGAGTTGTAGAAATAGATGAGTATGGACAAGGGTATAGATAGAAAGAGAGATAAGACCTTCCATCGGCAGTCAGGAACTCGAAAATTAAAATTTTATGAGTAGTTCTAGAAATGGAGCTCACCTGCTCCTGAAGTTTCAGCTGCTATATACAGTACCATCATGAGCTTGCTCATGGATATATAGTGGTAGGATTAAAATTGTGGACAGTTTAGTTGAGACAGCGTAGACCCTAGGTAATCAAGGCATTTTGATCGAAGAAAATAGGTTGAGTAAACTTGCCACAGATTTAAACAAATTATTTACACCCAGTACACTAACAAATATAAATCTAATCAAATTGTTTTCCTATTTTAAATACAAATATAACTTTCTTGCCTACAACGTGAATCCATATTAGGGTTTCTCAAACGGGAACCATGTTGATTCCAGGGATTTCTTGTTATCTATTTGTTTTGTATTAATTTTAAACCCGGTCTCTTCTTCTACAAATATATAAAATATTATGAAATTCTAATAATAAAAGAGAGTAGAAGAATTTATATTATTAATAGGAATTTAGGATTTATAATCTAAAAAACAAAAATTACATGGTTTTACTCGGCCAATAAATGACATGATTTATATTTGATTGGCCCCCACAAGGGAACCACGCTCTGCTACCAATATTAATTTCCATGTAACCTCTGCAGACTGTTTCGGAATGGTGCCTCCTGCAACGTTCACTAAAAATAATTCCATTCTCATTGTAGTCCGCCATCTTCATGTCATCCTGATTATCTTTCACAATAATAATTGTTGCTTGAGAATTAGTTAAATCTTCCTCCTCCCAATGTACACGGCCGATTTTAGCTTCAATAGATTTGACCAGGTTTTCCAAACAATAAAATTTTGCCTCCACTAATAATTCAGATAGCTCGTTTCTATTATCGAACAATAGAATTTCACCATCTCTCAAAAAATTTAAAATAAGATTAAAATACTTTCCATATCTGTCAATTAAAACCCAGCCTTCTGAATCTTTTTTAATTTCCATTCAACCACTAAACATTACACTAAACATACTGTCTGACGCATTTTCTAAAGTTCCGATGGTAGTGTAGAATAAGTAACCGCCTACATTTAACTTTATGTATTCACCAGATTGATCCAAATTTGTTGATATCAAATATTCAAAATTAATTAGCTTGAAAATTACATTAATCCAAACTTAAAATCTACATAAAAACCAACCACCACATTTGATCCAGGTAAACAAAATTTTTTTCCTATAATTTAATTATTTAATAAAACTAAAAAAAATTAACTTTAATTTGAAATTAACATACCCTAATGGATAAAGTTTTTTTAGAAGAAACGAAGAGTTGTGATTTTAAATTATTATTGCTGTTTTTATAAAATAAATATTTTTTAGTACAATTTAAAATTATATCTGATAAATTAAACCATGTCAAAAGGAAGTGGATCAAAAGCTTAGGTAATTTTTCTAAAAACAAGGATGGTGAATGCGCTACTAGTAGTATCGTAATGCTATCTTAATGTGTAAAGGGAATTGAACGAGCGGATTACTTCGTCATTTAAAAAACGTACACCCAGACAGTTAAAATTCTCTAACTATAACTAAAAAAGTCGTCGGTATTTTAAAATAAATGTACACTCGTCGACCAAGTTTTGAAATTTAGGTATGATTTGGACATTCGGATCACTTTCGACTGAAAATATTGTTATTATGGTATTTATTATTGTTATTATTATAAACAAAAAATTAATTATAATCAAAATCTCCAGTTGGATTGTGTTTGGTTTCCGATTATCAAAATACATGCAAATGAGTGCCACATACATTGGAGAGACTTTCCGTCATCTCTGTACTCGAGTTCTAGAGCATCGTCGATTGAAGGGTTTGAACAATATTAGTGAGCACAATAAAAAATGAAAAAATAAAATTAGTATGTTTGATTTTAAAATTTCATTAAAAAGTTTTAATAATTATTGGATATGTAAAGCATTGTTGATAAGGTCATTGAATTCAAAGATTAATGTACAAAATTCTATGAGTACGACTGTTTTAAAGGTTTTTATATAGTTTGATTATGTAAAATGGTGATTTTTTATATGTTTGCATATATAATTCTTTAAAAAACCGGGCATAAACATTTTCCATTTTTCCAATTTTTTTCAATTGAATTCATTCCAAAGATCACAGGCTATGATGAGAAAATAATGATGTGGTAGTCGTCAAACGATCTATAATTTGATGACATGGTGGAATCACAATAGCGTTTGTTAATTGAGTTGATAACATTCGTCGAAGATTCTATGCCATTGAAGAAAAAATCATTTTCTCTTTTCTGAATTATTGAAGATGCTTTCAAGTTGAAAGTTTCAACACATTGAATGAAGCAGTAAACTCTTTTGTACCTAGTCAAGATTTATCCAAGTATAACAGCGTATGATTGATTGGATTAGTGTCTCTTTTGACAGACCGTTCTTTAAAAAGGTTTAGGGTGTTTTGATAAAGTCAGCTATTGGCATTTTTCTCGTAACGTAGCTTATTTCTTTACAGTTTCATTGATCCATTCTAAATCATTGTTATTTGAAGGGCAGTTAGCTAAGTAGCCGTCATATCATTCAACATGATGGTCAATCATTGATTCGTAAAATAGCTTAAGATAGGCTTTATGTTGGAAAAGTTTTGTTGATAAATTAAAAGATTTCTCAGATTTCGAGATTAATAATTTTAAGATTCGATTTAATTTATTTAAGATTTCGATTATCGATTTTAGAATTTCATCTAATTAAAATTATTGCTCATTTTAAACAACAGCTCAGTTAAAATAATTATGTGATCTTTTAAATCCTTCTAGAGCACAAATTAGAATTTTTAGTTTCAAAAACAAACATATTTTAAAGCGCAACTAATATTAATTATTTAATTATCTAATTATAACAAAGTTATATTATTGACGAATAATTAGACTCAATAATCCAATGATACCAATAATATTTTACGTAAATCTTAAATACATAAAATTCTTCCATAACTTATTAGTTATATTGACTACAGTTATAGTTAGTTGAAATCAATATCATTTCAATTACACAACTTAAACATATACCAATTATTGCTATTATTATTATTAATGAAATAAGCCCTCGATGCGAAGTAATAATTATATTGTTGAAAAAAGTTTCGATTATTAGATAATCCTCTTCAGACTCTTTTGAGTAGATCCAAAAGAAACTGAAGAAGATTATTTAATAATCGAAAGTTTTTTCAACAATATAATTATTACTTTCAGCAAGGACTTATTTTGTTATTCACTTATCTGATATAATAATTTATGCTGCTAACAAGGAATCACCGTTTTGTATTTATATTATTATTAATGTTTAGAAAATGGTTAACAGAAAAAAGTTTTTTTGTACAATTTAACTATTTATTCCAGTTTGGTATAGCTTCTTAATTGCTTGTTTGATTATATATAAATTAAAATATTAAAATATTTACAGCAATATTTCAAAAGAAATTAAACCAAATTATCAACTTATTTCAAATTAAAATTGTTTAAAATGATATGTGAGGCTATTAAGTTAGAAATTTGAGCGTTTTTTAAACAGAATAAATACTGAACTTTAATAAAGTTTAATGAAAAGAATATTAAAATTTTACAATGTTGAGAAATGTTAAAAAGACATTCAAACAATTCACTCAAAGATTCGAACTACTTTATTTTACTTGAAAGAATAAATTTTATCAAATATAGTTTGAATTTAAACAATATTATTAAAATTGTATTAAAAAACAATTTTTCTAATTAATTTTTAGCAATAAATTTTGACAGTTTGATTATCAGGCACAAAATGAATTCAATAAAATGAAAGCATATATTTTAAAAAAATAGTTTTTTAATTTTCAATTTACTAAATTTACTAATAAAGATAATAATAATAATAATAATAATAATAATAATAATAATAATAATAATAAATAATAATAATAATTAGTAAATATTTTTAAAAACTTTATAAAGTAATTAAAATTTCAATGTCCCATAAAATTCATTGGTAAATAAAGAAACGATTTCATTGGTCAATTCAAAACAATTAAAAATATTTTTGTTTTAATTAATTCATACGTTACTTGAAACTGATATAATTAAAATAATAATTATACAAAATGTACGTTATAACTAGATTGCTTATATATTTCTTTATTAAAGTTTGTCATGGAAATATTCAATTAATCAATGACAATATAGGTTACACAATTCTCAGATGTCTTGATCATTTGACAAACAAGTAAACTTGACTAAGACAAAGATAAGACAAATCTGAAAATATAATAAAATATTTCCCTAGTGTGTTTGATAATTTTAATAAATAATTCAATAAAACCCTCATGCATGATGATTCTGACTTATTGTTTTAATTTATTGTCTCACCTGCCAAACAAGAAATTCGTGTAATTTTTAATGTGATTATTACCAATAGATATATCGCAAGTAACAATGCCAAATTTCAAACTCATTTAGTAGCAGAAATTTATTATTTTCTTCAATATCAACTTTTCAGTTTATGGAATAATTCTTTTTACTTTCTATCCGATGCACTAGTTGCAGAAGGAATCGTATATATCCACAGCAAGATAACATCTAATAGAATAATTATGTTGACGCTTAATTGCTAGGTCTAGCATGATTTCAAGGCAACGAGAAACATCTTTATATTGCTACGGCTGAAGTGATATAATTTTTCTGAGAAATAGTGGAGAATTTCTGTAAACTATTTTAATCACAGACCTTATGGTTGAATGATCAAATTATAAGAGTATTGATCTGAAACTAATATAAAAATTTCAGTTTTTAATAATAAAAATAATAAAATTAATTCTAATGTTATTATTATTATTATTATTATTATTATTATTATTATTATTATTATTATTATTATTATTATTATTATTATTATTATTATTATTATTATTATTATTATTATTATTATTATTATTATTATAAATATATCAGGTAAGTGAATAACAAAAGAATCCAGCAAGGGCTTATTTTGTTATTCACTTATCTGATATATTAATTTATGCTGCTACCAAGGAATCACCGCTTTATACTTATATTATAATAAAATTGTATGTTAACTGTTTGTGTAACTCCGGCACTTGCTCTTCGTGACATCTTTGTATTGTAAATTAGCAAATTACAACAACCTGAAGCTTCATAATTCAGACAGAAAAATTAATTATATTGAAGGGATTTTACTTATTTGTCAATTTTTTTGTTGCCGTATAACGAATCATTTTATCCGTAAATCGAAATAGTGCCATAATTAAAGAAGACCGTTATAGCGAAACCATATAGCGAGGTATTGGTGTATTTCATTACATAATACAATCACATTAATTTTTGAAGCCCTTTAATTTTGATTCAAATTTTTAAATTACAATAAAAATATTTAAATTCATTTGAGACATTCATGTCATATCGTAACACATATCTTAAAATAAAAATATTATATTTCATGAATCAATAAGCAATTTAAAATTTATAAACCAAATATTAAAATAGCTACAGTTAAAATTTCATGCAAACAAACATTAATTTAGTTTTAAATGACATTTTTTAGATTTGAAAATTTCAAACCGTAATTCTTCAGACTCTCTTTCTCTATCCCAGATTGTATATTTTAAAGAAATGAAAGTAAACTGTGCGATAAATATAATTGAATATTTTGCAACCTATCATTTATTCCAAATATTTGGATAAATATTGTGATGATACAAATACATTTACTTAAAACATTTAAATGGTCCTATTATTATTATTATTATTATTATTATTATTATTATTATTATTATTATTATTATTATTATTATTATTATTATTATTATTATTATTATTATTATTATTATTATTATTATTATTATTATTATTATTATTATTATTATTATTATTATTATTATTATTATTATTATTATTATTATAAGGACTTTTTTTGTTGTTCACCTATGATTTCTTTCTAAGTGACATAATATTTTCCACAAAATTTTGACTATGAATCAGATTTATTTAAGGTATTCACGAATTTTCGGCACAGCCTTAAATAAATCTGATTCATAGTTAAATTTTGTAGAAAATATTATGTCTATTATTATTATTATTATTATTATTTAATTCAATATTATTAATTTTATTATTTTAAAAGACAATATGTGTCAAAAAGGTCTGATAATATTTTGTTATTGCTATTTTTAACAAACAATAAGAACTATTTTTGCATTTTTTTTCTTTAAGTTTTAATGAGTTACCTGGTGAATAATGAAGATTGGGAATTCTAAAACAGATTATTGATTTGCCTGCATCAGGCAACACGAAATGTTTACTTGAATAAGTGAATAATCTAAGAAACTTGCGTATTTTCCCTATTGTTACCAATTAAATTTACATACAAATTATTGTCAGTGACTAATTTTAGAAAAATGGAAGATATCGATGCCATTCATGCATATTAATTAATATTTGGGATTAATATTCATATGTTTCATTGAAAATTTGACTTTATTCAATTTTAAGGAACTTTTGCAAAAAAATAATTTTTATTAATTGTAAATAATATATTAATTTAATGTTTTAAACCGAAAATTAGTAAATTCACTCTTACTCTTAATTGTTCATCGGATATCAATTAAAGAAACCATTAAAAATAAATAAATAAATAAATTTGCTGATCTCTTAATCATGAATTTTCACAAAACAATATACTAAAAATTAATATTTTATATATATATATATATATATATATATTACAATCCAAAGGAAAACAAATCCAAAATCTTTTCTTTTAGCTCACATACAATTCTTTTCCAATAATTCTTTTCGCAAAATTATTTAGTAAGATCTTCCTTTATTAAATTTATTATTTAAAAATATTATATATTTTTATTTAATTACACTCATTATTCGTAATAGCGTAAATTAATTTGTTTTGATTGTTTTATTGTTTAAATTGGTCCTCTCATTTCATTTATATTGCTTTGAATAAAAACTGCATAAATTAATTTATTTATTTGTAAAAATTCCTTGCGGAGCAAATGAAAATACATTTAAAGGATTTATAATTTTCTAATTTTAAATAAATTTAACTAACAAATGTATTGCTGAAAATTAAATTTCGAATCTTTGGAAGATATTAAAATTTATCTTAAAAATCTTTTCAATGGCAAAGATGAAATCTTCTCGAGAGATGAAAATATAAAATTAGCTGAGATTTTTTCCTGAAATTAATAAAAATAACGGACTGTACATTTGTTAATAAAGAAAATTTTTGAATTTGTTTCAATGAATAAATAGAGAAAATAAATCGGAAACTAATAAGTCATTTGAAAATACATTTTTTGTGTTTTTATTCATAATTTTCCAAACTTACTTTTTTGACAAACATTCAACCAATTTATTTTTTATATTATTTTTTATTGAATTTTTTTAAATACAATTTTTTAATAAATATTGATTTATATTCTTAAATTTTGCAATTTCTTATAAAAATAATGATATGGATTATATTTTCTTAAACCTTATAAAATATGGTTAATTATTTACTTCAATAAATTTATAAATAATAATCTTTACAATTTTCTGCATTAAACGCATGTAAACATTTATTATTTTATTTATATTTATAGATATTGAATAATTCTACCAAATTTTATTAAATTTTATTTTTTTAAATTTAACTATTTTTATTTTCTCAGACAATTATCTGAGAATCTTATATGGATATTATTTTTTTATTAAATGTTTATTTTGTTTTAGTAAACATATTTTCTCCAATCTTTTCGATATAAACGTCAAAGTTGAAAGAAATCTTAATAAATATGAAATCCTAACAATTATATTTTCTAAATATAGATTCTAAATAATTTTTGAAATTCTGAAATTGTTTGTACAGTAATTTTTGTTTTGTTTAGCAAAATATAAATTAAATTGTGTAAATCAAATCTGTTAAAATATATTGTAATGCTCTTATTATTATTATTATTATTATTATTATTATTATTATTATTATTATTATATTATTATTATTATTAATTATTAAATCTTCCTTAATATAGTATTTTTATCATTGTGATTCGAATTATGTTTTATATTTGAAAAAACCATTTTTTTATTGTTTGTTTTAAGTAAATATATTCATTTTATGTTACACGCATTTAACCCGGTGGTCCCAACACACGTTTTAAAAGAAGACTTTGTCGGGTTCTTGCAAAATTCTAATATATAACGAATATTTAAAAGCATAAATTTATCAGTAGAATACTATCTAACATATATATTATAAATTCGTCACATTTTTCCGGAAATAATTTTTACATAAACAACGATTGACTAACCTAAGCGTTGATATTGTGCCGAGGGCTCTCATGAATAAAGTACTTACTAAAAATACAATTGAATCAAAATTTGGCGTATGTATTAAATAATTTAACAAATATTTTTCGTTATCTCAAATTTCCAAATACATAAAAAATGTAGCTTGTTTTGTTCGTTAATTTTTTAAATGCAATATTCAGAAATAATTGTATTTTTATTTTTTTCTGTAATATGATTTTACCGATCCAACTCTGGATTAGTAAACATCCGAAAAAGTGATAAAACTTTCAATGACAGGAAAATGTTTTCTTATGATTATATTTTCTTTTCATAAATCTAAATAGCCGGAGAAATAAGTAATTTCTCATTAATCCAAGTCGTATATACTGCTCCTCTTTTAATATATAATTTATAATTACATAGTTAAATTTTAAATAAAAGTAATATTATTAAAATTTCTAACCCTATAAAACGATATTTTCTCTGATTATGGTAAGGTCATAAAAATTTAATAAAAACTATATAAAAATATAGATACTGCTATTTTATATTTTAAAGTAAAGCGACGGATTTTTCATTAATATAACTTCAGCAATAAATATTTTCATGAAAATTTCAAAAACATTATTTTTATATTTAATAACCACCTTAAAATTAATAATAACTTTTTATAGTCGATTCAATATCCAAAGCTGTAAACATTTTATCTGCCTATTTAAAATATTATAATTATATCGAATTTTAGATAGAAAAAAACATTTAGATTCACGACTTTATTGAGATTTTAAAAAGAAAGTATTTTGCGAATTCTAACTATATTGTTGATCAAATCATTCACTTCAATCATTTGTCATTATTATATATTCCTTTGAATAAATTGCAACAATACGAGAGCGACATCTTCATTTAACAGAAAAGCAATTATAAATTATTTATAAAATTATTTTATAATTTTTATGGAAAAGGAATATAAGTAATTTCATTATAATTAATAATAATAATAATAATAATAATAATAATAATAATAATAATAATAATAATAATAATAATAATAATAATAATAATAATAATAACAATAATAATAATAAAAGTAATAAAAACAAAAATATAAATTATAATAATAATAAAGATAATAATGATAATAATAATAATAATAATAATAATAAAAATAAAAATAATATACAAACTAGTTTTTCTTTACTTTATATAGTACTTAAAATCAAAATTTATTTCTTTTTTCTACTTTAAAAAGTTCATGAAAACTATTTTTAAAGTTTCAATTCTTCATTACTAAATTCTAAATAGAAATTTTAAAATTTATCTTTAAAAAAATTGATTTTTGTCTTTTAGTAGACATTTTTCAATTGGATTAATAATATAAGCAATTAAAACCTATTTTTACTGGTCAACGATAAATAATCCGACAGAGTGCAGAGATCAATTAAAATTCCACAAGGCAATATGAAACTTCAGGGGGCCGTGAAAAATTATGCATGCGAAAACAATTGATTTGAAAAATGGAAAATTTAACCGCTTTTATCTGAGGTTTTCCCATATTTTTATCTGAGGTTTTCCCATATTTTTATCTGATGTTCAGTTTGGGCAATTTAAATGATATTCTATAATATATAATGCGCAAAACGTTCGTAAATTTTTTAATTTAAAATGATTTTCTTCAAAAGGAAAAAACTTATTCTTACCAATTTAGAATTTAGCTGACTATATTTCTTCGGTTTTGCGTTAAAATTTAATTAAATTTATAATTTTTGAGTAGTGGTGTTGAATTTCAATAGGTTTATTATTATTGCTATTATTATTATTATTATTATTATTATTATTATTATTATTATTATTATTATTATTATTATTATTATTATTATTATATTATTATTATTATTATTATTATTATTATTATTATTATTATTATTATTATTATTATTATTATTATTATTATTATTATATTTATTAATATTATTATTATTATTATTATTATTATTATTTTTATTATTATATTTATTAATATTATTATTATTATTATTATTATGATTATTATTATTTTTATTATTATTTTTATTATTATTATTAAAATGGAATGGAAAATAAAATGGAATTTAAATGTTTATAAATAATTATTATATTTTTGATCTTTTGAAAGGTTTTTAATACTTTATTTATTTTTAACATAATATTTTTATAAATTTATTTATTTTTTATATTTGAAGTAACCATAAACATTTATTTTTTAATAAAAGTTAAATTTGCATTATCAAAGAAACATCATTAATGGTATTCCCCTTGAATGATTAGAGCTTTTCATAATTAGACAGTATTCATTAAAATGGTTATGATTATTTTAACAAATATATTTTTTCAAATTATTAGAAATAAAGATTAGCGTAAAACGTGGGTTCAAACCTTAATAAATTCCTATTGATTATATTTTTAGTGGATGGCCATGTATAAGGTTTGTGAAAAATAATATCAGTTTATTTTTTATTTTTTAAACTATTTATTTTACACCGATCCCTCGCTTAACGAAAATTCTTTTTACATTATTGCAATAATCTAGTTTTGTTTAACAAAATTTCGATTTACAAACAACTTTCGTGAACGAATTAATTTCTTTAAGTGAGGGATGGGTGTATAAATACTTTCTTGCCAAACTCTATATGACAATCGCAGTAACAGCTGGTTAGACCATATAAAAGTACCATGTAACAAGTACAAACCAATAAATGGTAAAAGAATATTTAATAAAAAATATTTAATTAAATTACCAATTAAACAAATAACTAATTAAAACATAACTTATAATTTTATCTGAAACCTATACTTTGTATAGGAATTCTTATACTATATTATTTCATTGTATTTTAATATGCGTTTAATTATTGCTTTTTATACTTTTTTATAATTATTTTTACGTACCTATATTTTTCAAGTTTTTTGTTATATATTTCTACTCAGTCATGAATGTTTTCTTTTGCTTAATATTTTTGTAAGATTTTATTGTGTTTTTATCTTGTGTCTTTTTTTATTTATACAAGATTCTACTGTAAAATTCTGTCATAATTTTGTCACAATATACAAAATTATACTGAATATGTATTCTGGATGAATGAAAAAATCCCTGAAAAAATCCAAATGTATCCTGAAGTTGGCAGTCTATAATCCTTCATTGAATCTTGGCTAGGAATAAAAGCTTAAGAAATCATGATGTAGAATTCTTCAAGCACTGACTGAAACACGTCCCATCACTTCCCAGAAATTAATTTATCAAGTAGGATAATTTTGAAGAAAATAAAACTCTTAGCTATTTTCTTAGTCAATTTCACGATTAGATCAATAAAGTTTCCTTAGAACGCAATTCAATCTTTGTTAACTTTGTCACTGATATATCCTATAAACTTCTTGAACCAATAATAAATGCTTTTTACCATGTCATTAATGTATAGATTTTTGAAAACACCTAAATTATAATGTTCTCTAGAAGAGTCTCTAAAATATCTATCTAGGGACAAGTATGGTAGGTTTATGTGCTATCTTTACATATAGAATAAAAAATTTTAAAAAATTAATTTAAAGGAATTCTAAGCAATACTAAAAACTTTTATCTTTATTAAGAAATTAATTATTTTAAAGTTATAAAAAATATTACTTCTAGCTTACTTTATTTGGAACTTAATATTAGTTTCTTGAATTTATAAAAATAAAAATATAAAATAATAAAACGAATGTTCTTCGCATTATGAGATATTATTGTTAATTAATTTAAACATTGATGACCTTAAATATTAAAATTTCATATTATAAAAATTGAAAACATAAATAAAAGTTAGTTAAATAAATTTATATATTATTAAATTAATATTTTTATATTTCATGTTCCATCATTGATTTATAAATAAAATATATTAGATACAGAATGCATTTTTACCTATAACGAAAAAAATTTTATGTGTACAATATTACAATTTTTAGTAATAGAATAAAAACCCCAAAAAATGTTTAGACGTTCACCAAACGACTAGAACATTGCTTGAAAACACCACTGTTTAAAACCTTACAAGACACATGTAACAAGTTTCATCAAGTTTACTTATGTGGGTTAGTGGTGTACATGACCTTGACCCCTTTGTTAGGCAAAAACTGATAAAGCCCATTTTTTGTTTAACCAGCACGATAACGCCCTTTGTGGTTTTGAGCAGAAAATTTAAAATTAGTTAAAAATGGAAATTTAAAGAAAAATAAAATAAATAAAAATTTAGTAAAAATTTTGAGATATAAAAATGTAAAAATTTAAATTTAAATCAAAAAGAATAAAAATTTTTATAATTTTGGAAGATTCGAGAAATTCCTTGTTTTACTGCATCAAAACACACACACAAACAATCATGATATATAAGGCGGTGCTGGTTGAGCAAAATTCATTCATTTTTACCAGACATTTTAAATCTTGTTCATTTTTACTTACCAGTCATTTTTATGATTGAAACGAAGTAATTTTTTTATTTTTGTATATGATTATGCTATGGTTAATATGAAATAATTATTGATGATTTTTTTTATTATTATTTTTAATTTTCAAGCTTTAAAGAAATATTCTTTTATGATCGATGGATTCGACTTAAATCCGTTATTGTTGAACCTCCATCATGAAAGAATTTAATCTTAAAGCACATTAATCGAATTATGACCTACAAATTATAGTTCACCTGCAGACAAGGACGTAAAATTAAATTGTTTTCTTTTCGGTACCCCTGATCAAACCGGTTGTTAGTGGGGGAAGCCACGGCGAAGGCAGTAGCCAGGTCCGTCTAATATTCTCCCCTTCCTAAATCCTATCGCCCAACCCTCGAAAGAGCAGTGTTGAGGTCCTGGGAAAGAGTAAATATAAAGTTTCATAGTACAATGAAAGAAAAACATATAGACCAACATCTAGAAGAATTAGATAGATTATCTTTGTTAATTGAAAAATTATATTCCGTTACGAAAAGTTATTATATAATTCTATACATTATGATTCGAGACTAACCACAACAGAAAGTGTAATCGGCCACATATCAGATTTTTTTCTTTGCAACATCATCATTCGAAACTAATTTACATTTTAAACATAAAAGTCAAAATTGATTTCGAATATAACTCCAAAAATTTCACGTTAGCCCATTACTGAGATTTCATTATTTCGTTAGAGAAAATTTTCGGTTAGTTCATAAAACCAAATCCACGACCCTATGACCCACAAAACAACTGTTGACGTGACTATTATGCTTTTAAATTTATTATTATTACTAAAAATTTCATTATTAATTTCATTATTTTTGTTATTTATTATTGTTAATATTATTATTTTTATGATATTGTTGTCGTTATCAATATTAATGTCATCATATTGCGATTATCATTAATTTTATTGTTACTATTATTAATGTTGTAAGCTGCGTATTTTTATTATTTTGGTTATTATCGCTAAAATTTTCATTATTCTCATACTAGTGCTACTATCGTTACCATCTACCGTTATTATTAATGTTACTAATGATTATTATTATTATAAATATTATTAGCATACTACTATCGTTGCCGTAATATCTATATAGCACCATTAATATTACTTTTACCATGATTCCGACGTTATTAATATCAATGTTATTATTATTATTATTATTATTATTATTTTATTACTATTTTTATTATTAAAATTATTATTATTTTCATACTAATATTATTATTATTATTATTATTATTATTATTTATATTATTATTATTATTATTACTAAAATATTATTATTATTATCATTGGTATTGTTAATACATCGCCGACCATATAGTATTATTATTTCTAATACCCCGCGAATGCTTCTACTATGGTTTGACATTATTATTATTATCATTTTGTTATCATTATTAATAAAATTTCCTTTTTGAATATTATTATGACTATTATCACTAATATATTTATTGTTATTATTATTATTAATTAACAATATTATTAGTATAGTATTATTATTGTTATAAGCTATATAGTACCATTAATGTCGGCATATAATATCATTGGGGTTGATAACTCATTATTTTCTCTAGAATGATCCTGATATTATTATTATTATTAATATTATTATTATTATTATTATTAGCATTATTATTTTCATATTAATATTATTATTATTATTACTAAAATATTATTATTATTACTATTATTACTAAAATACGATTATCATTATTATTATCCCAACTGTAATTAATGTTGAGGTAATATTATTGTATTAATATTATTTAAAATTATTATTATTGTTATTGTTAAACGTGGTACAATAGTCATCGTTATGATTAATTTTAAATCCTAAAGTTATAGCTTAAATAGAAAATCATAAAATTTGATTGCATTAAAAGGAAATAAGTAACAAGATCATAAAATTTTTTTTATTGAAATAAAAATTCACGACACAAAAAAGAAATTACCATACCGGTGGAAGAAAATTTTCCAATAAATAATCCAATACAGGGATTTCACTTGCAGGGTGTTTTTGGGCGATCTGGGACTTAATAGTGAATAAAAAAAGCAATATATTAAAAACCATACCTGATAGGGAGTGTTGACATCGAAATGTGGTGCAGCGGACGATCTGGCTGCGGCAGGGGATCTTAAAATGATAAAAATATTAGTTAAAAAATACAAAATTTATGACCTTGAAAATTACCGATTGTTTGACCCGTTGCTATGATGACGAGCGAAAAGCAAGAGATAAAATACCTAAGTGCAAGAAAATAAAATAAAATCGAATAAGGTATTTTATATTGTTGTAGAATTTTTAATTTCCATGTTACAGTAAAAGTTTTTATAAATCATTTTATGGTAATTTAAATTGGAAATTTTTATATTTATATTTAGTAAATTTAAATTTTGTGAATTAAATTAGCTTCTTAAATGGAAAATTGGAAAACGTTTTTTGTGGAAAATATAAATTTCGTATTATTATTATAACGTTAATAATATAATGATTATGCACCGATCCCTGGTTATCACAGGCATTGTCAATGTTATCGTTGCTAGTGCCTGTTATAATTAAGTGGTTATGAGTACGATGATAGATGCCTTTAAGACACATAAGGAATAAAGGGAACACACCCATCTCTTCCCCTATCTAGATGGCATAATACTTACCATATTGCTTAAAATATAAAATTATATTAATGCTCATTATGTGTAAATTAGAGTTAATAAAAATGAAACTAAAAGAAATTTTGTTCAGTGGACCCACACAGGAAGATGTTGGAACAATTTCGCAAAGACATAGCCGGCTATCATCAAACAGCAATAGTTCAAACCCAGATGGCGGAGGCCATGGTGCGGAGGTGCCACTACATGGAGCAAACGTGGCTTCGCCCCGAAGCAGCAACCAAGTTAAGAGCAGAAATAGATACATTGAGGGACCAGTTAGGTCAGAAGAATGAAGCCCTGCGGTTGGCCGAGCAGAAGACCCAGGAGCTTGAGAAACAGGTGGCCGAGTGGAGACTTAAAGACGACATCCGTACAGGCCTCATGCAGAGTGGTGTCCAGCTTTCGGCAGAACAACAGGCAATAGTACTGCGGAATGTCACAGGAAAAGATGACGGCATAAGAACTATAACACCAGGCCCCTCCCGTCCGTCAGGGGATCTACCTAAAAGAAACCGGAGGAGAAACCGACCAAGTAAAAAGGAAAGGGAGCGACAGTTTAAGTTAAAACGTACTCGCCTGTTGGGTCATATCTTGGACGCCAATGGATTTTAACTCATTCATTTGGAAATGTTGAGTCTAACTCTGTGATCATGTATTTAATTTGACCATAATTTATAAATGTTAATTGTTCATTAATCTTAAAATTTATAAATGTTAATTGTTTATTTATCTTAAATATAATCTATCAATGTTAACTTTAATATTGAAGTTGCTATTGATGTTTGGATGGGAGTTGAAGTTGTTGAATATGGGGGAACTGAGGGATCAATTAATTAGATAAACTATGAATTAATAGGTGAGAAAGGGACAATCGAGTAGATCATGAAGTCTTCTATGACAGCTCATGGACCCGAGGGATGTTAGGGCATTAGCAGTTCTTTAGAAGGAGCTCACCTTTTGCTAACCTTCCACCCACTAGTTCACAGTACCAACATCAATTTTTGACGGGTGACTAGCGGTTCAATTTTTGTGCAGGCGCTGGGTGGGGATAGTAACACTTAGGCAGTTCAAACTATTTTAAGGATCCATCAGTGCCCAGCACCTTTCATACAATGCCATGCGTCTGCCACTGGTTACCCGTTGCTAAACAACTTTGGTAATGTAACCAATGGTTCTGAGACCGTCAAAGGTGAGCTTTGTTTCCAAAACTGCTAAGACTCGATCTGCAGTTGGTCCAGCAAGCTACCGATAGAAGGTATGTGCTCGACTTGCTTATTTAGGTCCCTTATTTCTTTCATATTTTTACTTATACAATCCATCACTCGCTTTTCATTTAAAATCCCTTTCCCCAGCATAACGTTTGAATAATATTATAACCGAATTAAAACCAAAAACATTTATTTCCGATATAGGACAATTACATTCACGCCACAAATATTAACTAAACATCACACAAGTCGTTGGTTTAGTTTGGTTCTGACACTTTCTGCGCTCACGCTCGGCTTTTCCCGGCCGGGTGTACATTTTTGGCTTGCTTTGAGGTTTCTTTGGACATGACTGATCCTGATAAGCAACTTGTGCCGGGGCGAATACCAAAGGGTACGTGTCCGCACTTCCCTCTTGGCTTTGGATTCTTTGGGCATGGTTCAGGACCTTC
This sequence comes from Schmidtea mediterranea, assembly GCA_022537955.1. Taxonomy (NCBI): domain Eukaryota; kingdom Metazoa; phylum Platyhelminthes; order Tricladida; family Dugesiidae; genus Schmidtea; species Schmidtea mediterranea. The sequence goes on along the minus strand of CM039679.1, from coordinate 174,783,356 downwards.
TCTTCTTGCCAGCCCTTCTGAGTCGCCGTCAATCTTTGGTAGAGCTTCTTAATCCGCGCAGGCTCTACCCAGGTTGCTTTTGTCTGGTGCAGCTCTCGACTTAGCTGAATGTACTGTTGGTGGAGACTGGTGTTCTCCCTCCTCAACTTCTTCAGTTCATTGCAGATATCTCTTATCGCTTCTATTGCTAAATCGAAATTAAGGTCAAATATATATTTCAATGTGCCTTCTCTATCTACCAGCATTCAACAATTACTATTATTAAATATATATTAATCACAATTTTTATTCATCTTATGTTATCCGTGATATATTTTTTATTCTTATATCAACAAATATTTTCCCTCGTGGTTTAACAGATTAACTCGAATCCCAATTTATAAAATTCACAAATATTCCACATGAGAGGCATAAATAACAAAATTTGCTTAAAACATTTAATTTCACCACAAAAATATCAGTGCTTTGTTTCTGCAATTATTGTTTTACTTTCTTGCGATAATTTATGGCTCGGGTCTCTTTCCGGAACGGGCGTTTGGGCATACGCGTGTTCCTCATCTCGTCTTTCCAGATTTTGTAGGATTTTTGGCTGTACTATTTTCTTTGGTACGACCAGGTGTACCGGTGCCTCTATCTTGAGCAGCCTAGGATCTTCAGGATCGAAGGCTTCTGGATAATCGGGCAGATGGCCATCGGAGCTCGGGATCAAGCCGCTAGAGATGTCGCAGTTGATTCTCGCTAGTCTTCGGCGTTGGTTGGCGGCCTTCCAACGGAATTTCCTCTCGAAATATTCATACTGTTGCAGCTGAAACTCGGCCTCGTGCCGTATCTCACGAGCCGGATTGCGCACTGGCTCTCTTTTGATAACGATACTGGGAATCTCGATATCTTGATCCGCTACGGGTCCTCAATAGGGCCACTCTGGGGTTCCGTACGTCGCGGGTGAATAGCCCCGATCCCATAGCGCCTGACGATATCTTCCAGCGAATCTGCTAGGGATCGTCAGAGCAGTTCTATTGTCATCGTTCGATCGTGTCGAGAATTTCCTGCTGTTAGTGAAATTTAATATTAATCATAATTTTAATCAGCATTATTATCAATCGTGGATATTTCGGATTGGGTACAAAAACAAAACAGAACAAACTCCAAAAAAACTTCATAATTAGCCAAGTAGTTACAAAGGCGAAACGAAAATAAGATTATCCTATTTACTAGCAAAAATAAACGAGTAAAGGTTTAAAACTAGACAAAATTTTCGTTTGCATTTCACCCAAAACACTCAGTAGGATTTATAATTAAATGTGGCGACTTAAGTATTTAAATAACTATACCCTTAGATTAGAAATATGTTCCATTATTTCATCCTTACTCCGTTTGGGTTTGTAATTTTCGACTAAATATTCTCACTTCTTGGTCGATCAAATCGCGAGAAAAATGCTTCGCATTGGGTCCAATACCTTTCGATTTAAGAGCGGACAACACTACACTTCGTCATTGATTAATTCAATTTCATAAGGCGTAAGGCGTTCGACTACGTTCGATGTTAGCCATTTGTTGGAGTACTTACTACTTTAACATGTTTTAATTATTAAATAATCCTACCATAATAACTTAGAACTTTAATATTTACATCATTTGTTATATAGTTAACTTAAAATTAAATCAGAAAATGACAAAAGAACAAGCAAAACATATCAAATTGATACCCTTTATTAACCGAAACTTGCATTAACAAAACATAAGAACTTGGGTTCACATAATAAAATGACTCTCACCTGACTCATGATTCTCCGGCGTGTGCTAAGGTTTTTCATTCTTCAGGGATCTGGCTTCGTGATGGTTCACGTACCGATTTTTCGATAGAATAATATTGGTGCTTGGCATTTCACAGGTAAAAAGGTGGTTGTAAGGTCCAGTAGGTATTTATACCAATTTCTGTGACGGACAGACTCAGGTCTCACGTGACATGGTCAATTGAATTTATTTCTATCCATGTTCGTAGCCACTGCTCATTAGCCAATATAAAATCATTAAATTCCAATTACTTCACTTTGAATGAGTGTTCTTTCGGAGAATTTGGATGACTAATTTCATTAGCAGTAGCTATGAGCGGCGTGCGGTGTGCATTGTTAGTTGATTTCTTATCCATTCATCATCAATGCACACCAACTTCAGATGTACTAGATGGATGGGCGATTCCTTGACACACCGGTAGTCATGCACCTGTGATCATCTCATTACGTCACTTCTAAAAATTCTTCTCATTCTTGAATTCGGACGATGCCAAACACCAGATTCTTAGTGGAGGCTCGATCAATGTTGTCGCACGTTGGTTGATTATCTTTTATTGTAGCATAATTACAATATTTGAATTTTAGATATTTATTCGTAGCTTGGGAGATTGTCATAGTGAATGAAGAATCTATATACTATCTGCTCGTGTTTTCTGGGGAGTCAATTACAAAGGGATTTCTTGATGAGCATCTATTGTTGGTTAGTATTATAATTTTTACTTTTAAGGGCAGTGTTTATAGCAGGATGATTTGATGACAAATTTTGTTGGGTCCAGACAGTGGAATTCTCTCATTTCAAGGACACAGGTGGAGTTACTAGTTGTCTTCTATCTTTATTCTATGAAAAGGTGAGACCTATCTTTATGTTTTGTAACTAAAATAAAATAGTTTGGGTATTAATTGCCTTAGGTTGTCTTACATAAATTTCTGGGTCTGTTTGTTCATGATTATTATTCCATTTTTCTAGTAGAGCACTCTAAGTCTCCTACATATTACAATCGTTAATACTTCTAATAAATTATCATGACTATCAGATTTTATACTCATCCCTGCGCTTTAATTGCTAAACGTCTTGTAGTTATCGTGGACATAAAATACTATACTAATCATTTTATGTTATGCGATTTCACGAATTTATCCTAGATTGTAGGGTCGATGGATGATCATTTTGTGGGTTTTTACTCTCTATTTAAATTTTTGTGAGTTAATAGATATTTTCACCACTGGTGTAGTCATATGCTCGATTGTGATTTCAAAAATATAACTTTAGGGGTTGTTTTAAGAATCTACCTTTAATTCGTTGATACTAACACATTGAGCTGCTTTTCTCAAGACGTTATTAGCAATTCCTAACGGTTAAATCTTTATATTTTTTACTAAATTTATCGTTTAATTCCTATCTATACCGGTTAAATACCGTCGAAGGCGTATTTAGTAATTTTATTTAATTTTTCTAACATGATCGCTACATCGATTTCCGCAAGCTCCTTTCCCTTTAACCACAAGTTGACCCTAAGATGTTTATTTGTTTACATTAGATTTTAAGATTGTCCACTGGACTACTCTGTGTAATAATTTTAGCTGAAATGTGTTAAGATTTTATGTCGATTTTTCGGGAGTGAGTAAAAAGGGAGTCAGTCAAAAGACTGGTTCCCGATCTCCCCACTATCCCTATAAGCGAACATGATTTGACATTCGAGCTCGTCGTTACTCACGGCGAGGTCTCTCACGGGCACGAGCTATTGGCAGATGAACGCTGGTGTGTGGCTGTAGGTCAGAAAAATTTTGACATTAGTAAAACAAATTCATCTTTTCATATCATATAATTGCCCATAATATTCTTTACATAGTTGCATCATTCATATGGCATACTCATAATAATCGTTCGTGCTCACTTCAATAGTTTTTGCTAGTTATAAAATATAATCGTTTTCGAGTTTGGTTTCTAGAAGCTTGTGATCCAATACTGTTTTTTCTGTTAAAAAAACGCAAGAGCTTTTTAAGAGAAAAAATGATCCTTTACAAGTGATTAAATTTATGCAAAAATGAATTGGTATTTACACCTATTCTGTGACCCTAACCTTGCGTGTTAAATTTAATGCGATAAAACAAAATTTGACCTTGACATAATTTGTCAAATCTAACTCTAATTTTTTAAAATTATTTTATTTAATTCAAATTTTTCATTAATTCTTTGCTTTTACGTAAATCGTCGGTTTTTCGGTCAAATTTTATGTTATTATGTTATTTCGTGCGGATCTTGATGCATTTTGTTATCATTTTAATTTATTTTTATGTTTTTCAATTTTATAATGTAAACACAAAGCTCCTACGATCAGAAATGGAAGAAAAGATCGAGGGAAACAAAGAAATCGTTTCAACTACCTAAACTTAATACCCTTTATAATACGATTTATTTGAAAACCAAATTTATGTAAAAAAATCATTTAAAGCACTATTTCAATCGGTAAAATTAAAATCTCTTTTATTCGAAGAAAATGTTAGATCTATAGAATAGGTAAATAAAATTTTAAAATGTAGAAGACTCGTGGCATGGAAAATCGTTCGAGATTGACCACTTTATCCTAAAAAATATATAGGTTTTTATTGTTTGACCAAGAATTTTGGCACAGTTGTTTAGTGGAAATACCTTTATATAAGAAATCTCTCCTCAGCAACTATTTGTCCATGGTTATTGATTCTCACCGTGTTGTGTATTTTACTTGACTTTATTTGATAAGTTTAATTCAACTCAGTTTGATTGTATTCATGTGTTTTTATATTATATTTAAATATTTCCGAGAGAAATCGTTTTAATCCAACGCCAAGGACAACAATTTTTGAATAATTCAACACACCTAAAGTCTTTTTTTATTATTTTTGTTTTGTATTTATCCAGTGTTTCCAGCATTTTAATTTTACTTCGAACAGTACCGATCTATCATTTTTTGTTTGGATAATACAAATTAATGGATTCATTGGTTTAAGAGGCAACAATATGTTTTAATAGTTGTGTAAAGAGAATTTTGTGTTACTTAATTTATAAATTCTTCATTTAGTTCTTCGATAAGTACATTTTTCAAAAATATAATAATGCATTTTTAAAATTCGCAATCAATAAGGTTTTATTATTTTTTTTATTTAGATTGTTTATATAATTACTTATAAAGTAACAATATTTAAATTTCTTGATAATTGTTTAAAAATATTTATTCTTTAACTATTTATGGATTCGAAAGCCCAAAATCTGAGAATTCGTATAAGGCAAAATGCTAGCGTTAAAGAAAAGACTCTTATTAGGTATAAATAAGTCGCTTTATAATAGTTATATCTTTTAAATTTTTGTAGAGTTGTTGCAGAAACCCTAAAAAAGTTAGTTCAGCTATATCAAATTAAAAATGCAGAAGAAATATTATCGACTTTTGAAATTCAAGCTTTAAGATATAAGTAACTTTATGTTTACTAATTCCAACTTCAAATAATATTCAGACTCAAAGAATGTCTAAATCGACTTATATTTCTAGAACCACTTGAATTTGGCCAAAAGGCTGAAGATACCATATGGAAGTCTATTTTCTATGAACCCATAAGGATTTTTAAACGAGAATTGAAAGTATAAACTATTTTATATAATCAACTTTATTTCATTTCGAATAGAATAAACCAAATTTAATTAACTCTAAATCATTAATAATAGTGGCATTTCAACGACATGTTCTAGGGGCAATTGGTTATTATCAAAAATTGATTCTTCGGTTACAAACCGAATTCGAACTCCTACCAGAAATGTGCCCAGATTTTACAAACTTTGTCCCTTGTGTTTCTACCGAAGAAGAGAAAGAAATTTCCCCGGAACTTAAGTCATGGGCATTCAGTTGTATTCAACATAGCTTGTTGTATATTGGGGATTTATGTTAGAATTTTTTCATTTCATAGTTAAAGTAAATTAATGAATTTGAAAGTAATTTAAATGAATTATTTTCATTAATTATTTTCATTTTCCACCGGTTTTTATTGGCGTGTTAATATTGTTTATAAAGTGATCGAGGACTTTTCAACGCATTCAGAGCTCGAGCAATCGGGCTATCCGGTTGTAATGTAAATTTTTGACATTGATATTTAAGATTAATATTAAGGAAACTCATAAAGTTCTAGAAAAAGAATTTCCTCCTTTAAAATTTTAGATTTCGCGCAACACAATTTCCGGTGAGATATGGAAATTTATCGACAATAGAAATATTCAGCTCGATAATCTCTATATTTTTGCCAAAAAGAATTTTTCAACGCATTCAAATCCTCACAATGTAGTGCGATTGATAAAACATAAAATTGCGCCACTTTGCACTTAAAAATCAATATTAGCACTTTTATAGGGGAAAAAGAGTGTTATATTTAAAAATAAAAAGTTCCCGTGGCTATTGTCAAAATTGCACTCAAAAATCAATATTAGCACTTTGTTATGGTGCAAAAAGAGCACTTTTAAAAAGTGCTCTGACTATAGGCAGAAATAAAAAATGCTTCTGACTATAGCCGAGATTTCACACTGCACTTAAAAATCAATATTGGCACTTTTTAGAGTGAAAAAAGCACTATATTTAAAAATAAATAAAAAGTTCCTCTGGCTATAGCCAAAAATTGCACTCATAAATCAATGTTAGCACTTTGTTATGGTGCAAAAGAGCGCTCTATTTAAAAGTCATCTGATTATATTTAAAACTTGAAAAGTTCCTGTGGTTATTGTTATAATTGCACTCAAAAATCAATATTAGCACTTTGTTATAGTGCAAAAATAGCATTCTATTTAAAAATGCTCTGACTATAGCTAAAATTTCACACTGCACTCAAAAATCAAAATCGCAGTTTGAAATTCTTTGTGCAAAATTTAAAATAAATTGTATTATATTATCACCCGGGGTGCGTAATAACTGGTAGTGAGTCAGAAGCTCACATGCTAATATTGAGAATACTCATAAAGCATGTGTTTATTGGTCAATCTGGTACAGCTTAAAATATTATTCCATGATTTTGATATAATCTTGGAATTAGTTTCAACAATACGATTGATTGCCATTGTTTTTATTTTTGTGTTTGAGCTTCAAAAATAGCGATCTATTATTGATAAATTAAATATGATTAGGCTCGTTTTCTGACCATTATTTAAATAAGTTTAGGCAGTGAATACTTGGGATTCAAAATCCCGAGGAACATTTATAATCCCGATTTTTATTATATTCTTTAAAATAATTTAATTTCAAAATCTCTGTTGATCATTCCGAAAATTAATGATATAAAAACTATATTTTGATAATTTGTTAGTAACTAAATTTACTTTTAGAATGTTTATTATTTTATCAGTTACAATAAAATTAAATATCAATGGATATCTGCCGTGAAACTTTGAGTTTTAAAAAGTTTTCTATTTTTTAATTAATGACAAAAACATTAGATTAATTTTATACGTTTCTGGATTACCTACTAAACATTAAGAAATAATTATTTTATAATCAAATTTCTATGAAGACATCTTTGTAAGGAATTGCTTTTAAAAGTTAATATATTTAATTTGATAATGAATAATAATAACTGAAAACTCGTAAACATGGGATTTTTGACAATAGCTTAATTGGGAATTATTTTTACATGAAAAAGTGGCTTTTTAATATCTACTTTTTAGCATTGAACACACTCATCATTATTACATCATCGTACATTAATGTCACAGTGCCATTTCTATAAATTTAAAAAGTCCTCTATAAAATTATAATCTAATAAAATACGTTTTACTTTTTAAATGCTTTAAAATTTTAATAGAATTTAGTATAGAATTTATTTGAAGCTGAAATAAAATCATTTTACAAAATTTGCATCTAATATTTATAAAGTCAACATAGTTCGACTACGTGCTTTTTTGACTCGGAAATCGTTTTCAGGAGTGTTGTGTACTAATTATAAAGTTTCAAGCAGTTCAAAAGCGTTTCCACATTTACTGTTAGCAACGTAAAACCTAAAAATTCTCCACGAACCGTTTATACCGTTTAAGCATGACCTGATTTTACCCAACTGTTTTTCCGGTCCATATAATATATATTTAATATTTTGCAGTCTGAAATTTAAAGCTGAATTAATCAATATTATAGTTTTCAATTATTATTCATAAATTAACAATAGAACAGTAAAACATATACATATATTAATTTAATAATTATATTGATTGCAATCAATAACACAATCCAATATTTAATCATTGAAATATTTGTTTCACTTAACCTTTTCCAGTCTCTTGCAATACTTATATTTGATTTATCGTAGTTGATGTTGCAGGTTTTCGTCACCATTGCACTGCCATTAAGTTATAAAAATACAAAGAATAATTTTATTGTCGAAGATTACGACGCTTATTAAATGCTGTTGTATTTATTAAAATTTTCTTTCAAATAATTCTTATTTTTATCGATAACTCCTTTTGATTGATATAGATCGCTATAAGCACGACATGAAGTGTACAAATTCACGCATTCTAGCAACGAGATATTATAACCAAGTGCTTTCACTGAATCCGTCTTTAGGCCATGCTTATAATCAGCTGGCCACGCTTGATACGTTAAGTTATTATGGGTTAAATGCTGCTTATTTCTATCTAAAAGCACAATTATGCTCTAATTCCTTTTCTCAAGCAAAAGAAAATTTATTAATACTTTTTGAAAGAAATGTCAAGCGTTTGCGAAATGTATTAGATCGTGAGTCGATGATGAAAAAATCCGGTTCTAATATAACAAAAAGTGGACTGAAGTAAACTATCAAATTTAATTTGTAGAAAAAATTAATAATTTGCAGAATAATGAGAGTCAAATCGAGCATTATCAAATATTTGAATGTTTGGTATTCATTTGCATATTTAAATGACATGAATCAGTAAGCTTATGATTTGTAATAAATAATTCTCGTTGATGTATATATATATATATATATATATATATATATATATATATATATATATATATATATATATATATTCAATTTTGTTATTAAAATATTCAAGTTTACCAACCAGAGGGATTTGCACTCGATATCACAAAGCTTGTATGTAATATTTATTATTATTATTATTATTATTAGTATTATTATTATTATTAATATTATTATTATCATCATCATCATCATCAATTTTTATTAAGAGAATTTTTATTAAGAGGATTATTTGATAATCGAAAATTTTTTCATCAATATAAGAATTATTTTGCAGCGAGAGCTTTTTTTATTATTTACTTATCTGATATACTAATTTATGCTTCTACTAAGGAATCAGCGTTTTATACGTATTATTATTACTATTATTTATTATTATTATTATTCTATTTTTATAATTTATTTTTATTTATTATTAGTGTTTTTAATTTATTATTATTATTTGTTGTCATTATTTTTTATAATTATTATAATGTTGTTATTATATGTTGTGGATTACAAATTGCCTCAAAAATAGAGAAATCTGTTAGAACAAATCTTTCTTGGTAGGCTTTTCTTAGTGACGCCACAACTTAAGCTTATAAAACTTATAAACATACCAAAGTTAACAGAGAAGCTACGTAGATTGCAATTATTGTTTGATGACAATCAATAACAATAAAGATATTTTAATTTGATTTGCTTAAGATGCAATATTAAGTTCATCTTTACTCTCGTCTAGCTAATGTCACCATTCGTATTGCTTCATTTATTACAATGTTGTAGCATTGTAATTCGACTTTGCATACATTTATTCCAAACATTTGAGTGGTTTATAGATTGATACATTGTGTTTTCACATAGATGCTTCTTTGTTGAATCTGCTTTATGCGTTCTGACTTGATAGCAGTTTTATATTGTTTCTTTTGTTTCTTCACTCACGAACCATTTTGACGCTGTTCTGTTTTCCGACAATTTCCTCCTTTTCTCTTACTTCACCTATATTTCCGATTAAACATGCACAATATATTTTTCCTTTATCTTCAGTTCTTGGCGAACTGCAAAACAAAATATTGTGGTAAATCTGTTAAAAATAGAAATTGATCAATAAAAATAAAGATAAAAGATTTTTATTGACTATAGATCAAAATCCTTGTCAATTCATGTCCAGTTTTATTGATGTTACTCCAAAACAATAAGGATTCCTCAATAGTGACTTTTAAGTTCAAGATCATTTAAGGGTCTAATCTGAATAGAAAGGCGGATTTATATTTACTTTAGAGTTAAATGGTTGGTTTAAGAGTCAATATTAAATAGGCAGTCAGCTTAAATTCAAAAATTAAGGTTATTGAAAAATAATAATATTTGGAATAATTAATACCAATTTCGATTCATCGTTTTCACCTGTTATTGCTTTCATGTTTATTAGCTATGATATCAAACAATTGGCAGCTATGAGTGATGATGTTCTTAACATATTGAGTTTTGTTTTGGGGTTCGATAGAAAACTCGTCTCAAATCTATCAAGCACTGATAACGGTGTTCGTCCATCGACTCTCAATGTCAAAATTGTTACTCAACTGCTTTTCATTGCGGATTCTTGTTTGAATATAATGCTACCAAAAGTTTAGAATTCTATATTTGAAATTAATCTTAACAATCATATATAGAAAGAAGATCAAGAGACTGATGTTGAGAAGCTGAAACAAGTATCATTAAAGTTTGATCTAGCTCATTCTTTTGCATTGAATTTATACGGCCACGTATTCAATCAATGTCTCGTTCGTATTAGAGATGAATTACGCACATCTAATATAGACATATCGCTCTTATTTCACCGTAATGAAAATAAAGAAGAAATTTCAGTTATTAAAGAGACATGCGATGAAATTGCTTCTAGTAAATCCACAGTTGCAATTTCACCTGACCATAGTGTAGTTAAATCTCGTAAAAAGCGAGTAGGTCTGTCGAAAAGATTGGTTAGACATCGACACGATACTGACGAAGCAAGCATTGAAGAAGATCTTAGTGAAGGTCATTGTAAATGTGATGAAATGTAAAATTCAATATATAGTAATTTAGATGATCAAAATTTATCAGAAAATGACAACATTTTATGGGATGATCAGATTTCCGATAGTTCTGATAGTAATGTGGGCGATGAAGGTGGATTTGGATTTAGTGATGTTGAAGATGAGACAGATTTTGAATCCAATGAGGAAATTCATTCCCAGGACGAAGATGACCAAATAATACGAGCTATTGTAGGACATAACACTATATTTGGACGGAATCAAGTTTATGAAAATATATTATTGTTTAACTAATCAATGAGTTACTTAGAGTCTCAATGGAAAGGATCTGAAGAGGTCGAGAGATAAGGAATCAGCAAATAACAGTCTTGTTAACAAAGGTTCATAATAATTGATAATAATTACCTTTTCTTACTTTATTAATTTACTGTATTATAGAAAGTGGTTCGGTTGAATTTTTAGATGAAAACTAGTTACGACCCGTGAAATATTCATAAATTACATATTTTAAAAACTGAAATATATTAAATAATAATAATAATAATAATAATAATAATAATAATAATAATAGATTTATAAACTTATCTGATTCATTTAATTTTTGAATTGATTTAAAATAATTAAAGTTTATTGATTGATGACAAACATCTGTTTTTGGCTATTTATATAATAATTCAAAATATTTTTCTATTTTTCCTATGGGATTTGTAAACTCTTATAAATCTGCACTTTAATAGAACTTATTGTAAAGATAAACATAAAAAAGTTTGCTTTCCTCAAATAAATTCATATTATTCTTGATTATTATTTATTTTAATAAAACGTTTAGGCTGTTTACCTCTATAATAACCCCCCTCATTCCAGAACCAAATTATAGTGGATATCCGACAAATTATTAATCAAAATATTTTTATCATTTTAATAGTGGATCAGTATAATTTATAAATATAATATTTTCAGTGATATTTAGTGAAACGCTTATTCACGAATCAAGTCAAAGTATCAAACCACCAAAGCGCCGTTCAGCTACGTCACAGTTTGTATTACATTCACTTATCGTTTATTCACTCATCTTTAAGGGGAGTTTTTAATCAGTTCAATAACGTAAAGCCATCCGCAGAGGCATTGGTGACTTGTATATTTAATGTTGATTTGCTTCAATCAACATCTGTCGTTATTTCTGCTTTCAATCATTTCATTAATGATAAGTTGGAGAGTTTCTGCCGAGTTTGGCAATATGCGCCCTATCTTTGGAAGCATTTTGCAGTAATGCTAAACTTCTGTGAGAATATTCTCGATGATTTAGAGCAAAGTCTGTTGAAAATTTGATTAACATTTCATTATGTTGCTGATGGAATTTGTTAGATGACCTCACTGGCATACAATGTAATCATGCAACCGAGAAAATTCGCTTGCTGCCACCTTGTTATCTACCAGAAGATGCTGAATTGAATCTTTTGTCTGTGGAACATGCCGATAAGAGCATTGTGCATTGTGAAAATCCCCTTCATCAAGTCGTTACTAGAGCCCTACGGATTATTCAATGTGCTCATTCGATTGCTTCAATATCCCAGGGACCGATTGCTTTACAGAAAATTAATTCCAGCAATCTGTGGCTGTTTTCTTATTCTCACAATTCTCCAAGGACGAATTTAGTTTTTAAATCCTGGACTCAAATATTCTCGAATTCTGACAGCCATTTACAAGTAAATATTTTTTTATTATTAGAAATTGATTATAAATTTTAATTATTTATTATTTATAATCAATAATGGAAATAATGGAAATAATATTCTTTAATATATTTTTCAATAACTGAAATTCTCGGTTTTCTTTTAGAGTTTTTCTAAAAATCAATTTAGGGAAATCCAAATTCCGTAGCAATTACCACAATGAGCAGTTCAATCAACGCACCGTCACCTGCAGTCGTATCTGCGGTCGACAAAGAAAAGGTGATGCGCGAAATGGCAAGATTGCGACTGAAAAATGAGTTGTCAAGTTCAGCAGAATCAGACGACAATAGAGATCTAGTAAGTAACAATCACAAAAAAGATCGAGAAGCCCATCCAACGATGCAATCCGTGCTGTTTATTTGATCCCAGATGTTGAATATATTTGTAACCGACTTGATACCATTAAAAGTCTGATTAGATGTCAAAGATATATATTTGTAATTCCTCAAGCTGGTGAGCTTTTGATTGGCATGTAATCAGAGTTTGAAAGCTTTCTAGTCATTCAGCGCTTGGATCGAATTAAAAGTCACGATCACGGTGCAAGGCAGGCAATTAAATATTTTGAAGGAGAAATGGAGTTAAATAACGAGTATTTAAGAATTTATATTTTATTATGTACAATTTTATTGTAAATTTAATTCCATTGATGATAAACTCTTCATCACACAGAGTATTTATGCAATGAAATAAATCATATTTCATTTTATTGTACTGTTATTACATTGACCTCTATTTAATATACAACAATAATAAAGTAAATATTAAATGTTGAGTACTAACAAACATATACCCAATATTTTAAAAAGAATTAAATTATAATTATAAATCAATAAATTATTTAATTGAATATTTATATATAGAAAAAGTAAAACTGCATCATTTGACAGTCGAATTTCTGATATTATTCTAAAATATTCATTTAATGAGGAATTATTAAGATAACATTAAATAAGGCAGTGATTTTCAAAATTTATTTTTATAGTATTACCAGGTAAAAAAATCGAATTTCGGTGTGCCACCAGCAAAAAGATACAGTAAAAAAAGGATACAGTACGAAGTCCCCTTGCACCTTACAATGTACAATATTTTTTTTTCTCGAACCCGTTTTCAATCTATTTTACTATGTATTGAGTCCTTTTATACATTGAAATGTACAAATTAAAGTCTTAAAATACAAAAAAATATTGCATCATCCTTTAAAACTAAGAAAAAAAATTTTTTTAATAAAAAAAGTCAGGATTGAGGAGAAGGAAAACATCATACGTTGTATTACAGTAACTAGTAAACAAAGAAAATTTTAAAAATGCAAATAGCTACAATCAAACAAATAAATACGGCATCCTTAATTAAAAAGTTCAAAGTGATGAAGGAAAAACAAAATCAAGATGACGTTTACATATTTAGACGGTTTGTTCGTGGTAAAGAGAAGGGATTACCGAAGAAGCGGAGAGATGGCTTCTGCAAAAATTATATATCTCAAAAGCTATCAAAGATAATAAAATAACTGGTGATGACCAAAGGAATGTACTGAAAAATATATTCTAAACGAAAGTCAATATCAGTAAGTGCCATTAGATTTCAGACTATCAAAGAAAATACAACTTGAATCAAAACGAGAAATTTCTAAAAGACGAAATTTGAAAAGATAGAAAAGAAAAAAGGAAAGTAACATTAAACAAAGTGAAGTACGAGATTATCGGAGAAAACATTATCGGATGGAAGAAGTCTTAACTAAATTAAATTTATTAATCGAAAGTGTCAAATAATTTCAAGTTTACGCCAGGAAAGCAACCATATCCTATTTATCGATCATTGAAATCAGAAACAACAGTCAAGTGGTTGTGAATTCCTAGTTGTATTTTTAACTTGCTAGTCCTCCTGAAGGGTTGTAATATCCACTCCAGTTATTGTAGTAATACTGAATTATTGGTGTCGCTCTAAAATTGTAGTCAATTGTGTTAATCAATAAAAAAATTTTATTGTCTGGAGCTCGTTATTATTGTTGCACAAGAAAAGCTTGTGGTCAGATCAATAATTTTCGATATTAAATTTCACCGACAACCCATACAATTTCAACTAGTTAATTATTTATTATAGTAGACCCTAGTTTGTAGTGAAACTGCTTGTATTTTTTGTAAGCGGAAGTTATATTAGGTTAATGACACACACAAATTGTAGTAAAAAAATGATTTAAATTTGTATTCATATTATTAAAATGTTATTATTGACAAAATCCGTGAGTGTTATTGTACAGTCTGCATCACTGGCTGATGTCCATGTTTACAAGTTTACTTTCTGTAACCAAGACTGACTCCAATTAATCAGAACATGTAAGTGTTAATTGAAAGCATCAATTCAGTGATTTATTGTTAAGTAATAATAATCGCTTTTGAAGCCCTTACGATAACTGTCCACATATTATAAGATGTCATCTATTGAGTCTTATCCGGCTGAAATGTGTCTTCGTGAACTGAATGATAGATCCAGGTAACTTAATTTGACCTTGAGCCTTACTTAACCCAGGTAAACCTACTGTTCTTTTAAAAGGACACTAGGTAATCTGTCACAAATTAAAATACTTCATTATATGAGAACATTATTTTTGATACAATTACTGATTATGTCAACACGAAATGATATGGCGATGACAATGCAAATTTTTTATTAGTTGTAAAAATATTATGAAATATAAGGAAAAACTGGGTTAAATATTGGCCAGAGTATTTTAAATGAATAAAAATTAAAAACTCAGTGAAAGTAATAAAATAAATGACGGAAGTAAAATAAATTCTTTTTCCTTTCAAAAATAACTTTTTGTTCCGAATTAATGAAAATTGCTATTATAGTAAAATTAATTTAGCTTTACATACAGTAAGACAGACATTTAAGTAATATTATTGAATTTCTAGACATATCAAGATTGAATCGAC